>BLSH010433815.1:538036-560477 GCA_018402905.1 Glandirana rugosa | reverse complement strand
CTCCTCGCGGGACCCGGAACCGGAAGTGACGACCCGGAAGTCCCCGCCCTCCCCCCTGCGCTCCACAGGCCGGAACTCAAGGCCCAACGCCCGCCCCCCTCACAGTCTGCCCAGGATCTCCTCCAGCCCCGCAGCCAGGAGCCGCAGACATGTGCGGGGAGCGTTCAGTCCCCTTGGACTTACTTGGGGGGAGAAGCGCCGGTTCCAGCTTCCCTCTGTGCCTGACCGGGGGACCCATCATCCACTACTCACAGGTGAGCAGTCTTAGAGCTCCCACACCCGCCTCCTCCTCCGTGGAGGAAACACAAAAAACTGAGGAGAGGAAGGGGAGGCGCCCTTTTAAAGACTTAATGCTTGTGTTTCCTGCCTTCGGAGGAGGAGCTCTATCTCTCTAGTGCTGTCCTGGACAGACGACTAGAGAAATCTGCATTTTTGGCTAGAAAATTACTTAGAACCCCCAAACATGATATGTTTTCTGAAAACAAAGGCCACAGAAAATAAAATAGTGGTTGTGGCAATTTTTTAGTGCACATACACACACGCACACAATACCCAATTTCTTTGGTAAAATATAAAAGATGATGTAACACTGATTAGATGTCACTCTTAAAAACAAACACAGGAGGCTGCAGGCCCTTAGATCTCTGTACGGTGGCATCGATGGAGGGAGAGGTTGGGATGTGTTAGGTCAGTGGTGGGGGAGTTAACTTCACTGCACTTGTCTGAAAGCGCCTTTTTTCTTTAACTTCCCATAATTCCCCTGCATAGCAGAAATGTACAGTGGGAAAATGAGCAGCAAATTGGGCCTTATTGCATTTCAAAATACAACCTTCTCAACATATTGTAGGAACTGGGGGCGAGAGGGAACACCTTTATGCAGATGTGCAACAAATCTAGAGACAGAGCAGTACCAGCTATAATATACAAGATTTACCCAAGAAATGTGTACCTACCTCCCAGCTTGGCGTTGACCATGACATAGAGGTGCTCCTCGGGGTAAGCCGCGGTGTCCCTGGAGATAGCATGCAGACTAATGGTGGGATATTCCAGAGAAAAGCCCAGGCCTGATCCATTCAGCCATGACAGGCGACTGAAAGACAATGAACATCACAAATGTAACTAACCAGACAACACAGAGTACATTTCTTCATATAGGAAAAAAAAAACAGGAATATCCAAGTGGCCAGAAAAAAATAGCCACAGAGATCCCACAGAGAATAATCAGGACACTACAAACAGAAGCAGCTGAACCTTTAACCGCCGACAGTAACACACACACACATATATATATATGTATTACATACAGGATCTCACAAAAGTAAGTACACCCTCACGTTTCTGTAAATATTTTATTCTATCTTTTCATGTGACAACACTGAAGAAATGGCACTTTGCTACAATGTAAAGTAGTGAGTGTACAGCTTGTCTAACAGTGTAAATTTGCTGTCCCCTCAAAATAACTCAACACACAGCCATTAACGTCTAAACCGCTGGCAACAAAAGTGAGTACACCCCTAAGTGAAAATGCCCAAATTGGGCCCAAAGTGTCAATATTTTGTGTGGCCACCATTATTTTCCAGCACTGCCTTAACCCCCCTGGGCATGGAGTTCACCAGAGCTTGACAGGTTGTCACTGGAGTCCTCTTCCAATCCTCCATGATGCCATCACAGAGCTGGTGGATGTTAGAGACCTTGGGCTCCTCCGCCTTCCATTTGAGGAGGCCCCACAGATGCTCAATAGGGTTTAGGTCTGGAGAAATGCTTGGCCAGTCCATCACCTTTACCCTCAGCTTCTTTAGGAGGGCAGTGATCGTCTTGGATGTGTGTTTGGGGGTCGTTATCATGTTGGAATACTGCCCTGCGGCCCAGTCTCTGAAGGGAGGGGATCATGCTCTGCTTCAGTATGTCACAGTACATGTTGGCATTCATGGTTCCCTCAATGAACTGTAGCTCCCCAGTGCTGGAAGCACTCATGCAGCCCCAGACCTTGATACTCCCACCACCATGCTTGACTGTAGGCAAGACACACTTGTCTTTGTACTCCTCACCTGGTTGCTGCCACACACGCTTGACACCATCTGAACCAAATAAGTTTATCTTGGTCTCATCAGACCACAGGACATGGTTCCAGTAATCCATGCCCTTAGTCTGCTTGTCTTCAGCAAACTGTTTGCAGGCTTTCTTGTGCATCATCTTTAGAAGAGGCTTCCTTCTGGGACAACAGTCATGCAGACCAATTTGATGCAGTGTGCGGCGTATGGTCTGAGCACTGACAGGCTGACCCCCCCCACCCCTGCAGCAATGCTGGCAGCACTCATACATCTATTTCCCAAAGACAACCTCTGGATAGGACGCTGAGCACGTGCACTCAACTTCTTTGGTTGACCATGGCAAGGTCTGTTCTGAGTGGAACCTGTCCTGTTAAACCGCTGTATGGTCTTGGCCACTGCACTGCAGCTCAGTTTCAGGGTCTTGGCAATCTTCTTATAGCCTAGGCCATCTTTATGTAGAGCAACAATTCTTTTTTTCAGATCCTCAGAGTTCTTTGCCATGAGGTGCCATGTTGAAATTCAGTGACCAGTATGAGAGAGTGAGAGCGATAACACCAAATTTAACACACCTGCTCCCCATTCACACCTGAGACCTTGTAACACTAACAAGTCACATGACACTGTGGAGGGAAAATGGCTAATCGGGCCCAATTTGGACATTTTCACTTAGGGGTTTACTCACTTTTATTGCCAGCAGTTTAGACATTAATGGCTGTGTGTTGAGGGACAGCAAATTTGCACTGTTATACAAGCTGTACACTCACTACTTTACATTGTAGCAAAGTTACATTTCTTCAGTGTTGTCACATGAAAAGATAGAATAAAATATTTACACATGTGTGAGGGGTGTACTCACTTTTGTGAGATACTGTAAACAGTGTTACATGTGAGGTATCGCCGCGATCGTTAGAGTGAGAGCAATAATTTTAGCACTGGACCTTCTTTGTAGCTCTAAACTGGGAACCGTTATATTTTTTTAAAGCGTTGCCCATGGAGATTTTTAGTTTGTCGCCATTCTACAAGTGCGCAATTTTAAAGGGTGACAAGTTAAGTATTTATTTACTCGGCTTCTGGCAGCACTCATGCTTTCACATTATACAAAAAAAAATGGGCTAACTTTACTGTTTTGCTTTTTTTATTTTTTAATTCATTGAAGTGTATTCTTTTCCAAAAAAATTGCATTTGAAAGACCGCTGTGCAAATACAGCGTGGCATAAAATATCGCAACAACCGCCATTTTATTCTTTAGGGTCTTACGTAACAAATGTCAGAAAAAGGCCTGGTCTCCAAGGGGTTAGAGACAAAATCAAGAATTTAACCCTTGCAGGGAGGAAAAGGGGGCTCTAAGCTTCCAGACCTGAAATCCCCCTCTTCCCACTCAGGGGCCCTCAGGTGGGAGGTGTAGGGGCCCCAGACCTGTGATACCCCCCCTCTGTTCGCACTCAGGGGCCCTCAGGGGCGAGGTGTAGGGGCCCCAGACCTGTGATTACCCCCCCCTCTCTTCGCACTCAGGGGCCCTCAGGTGGGAGGTGTAGGGGCCCCAGACCTGTGATTACCCCCCCTCTCTTCGCACTCAGAGGCCCTCAGGTGTGAGGTGTAGGGGCCCCAGACCTGCGTTACCCCCCCTCTTCCCACTCAGGTGCCGTCAGGTGGGAGGTGTAGGGGCCCCAGACATGTGATACCTTCCCTCTTCCCACTCAGGGGCCCTCAGGTGGGAGGTGTAGGGGCCCCAGACATGTGATACCTTCCCTCTTCCCACTCAGGGGCCGTCAGGTGGGAGGTGTAGGGGCCGAAGACCTGCTGCCACGCCGGCTCACCTCTCGGCTATGTAGAGCGTTCCTCTCCCCAGCTTCTCCCCGCTCAGCACGGCCTCGGTCATCTCCTGCTGCCGCCTCACCCCCTCCGCGGGCGGCGGGAAATTCCTCAGCGAGCCCAGCATCGTCATCACCACCGGCAACCACTCAGCCAAACACCGGCCGCGCGCCACAAGTTTTCTGACAGCAGCGAGCCGGAAGTGACGCGCCCAAGCCGCGCCGTCCAGACTGACGTCACTCATACGGCGACGGGCTGACTGCCGTCCAGAATGACGTCACTCATACGGCGACGGGCTGTCAGAGATGGGCACTTCCGGTGTCTCTCTCCGAGCGAGGCTTTTCATTTTTTTGTGAACGTCTATTGGAAGTTAACACATAGGCCACAATAAACGAACATTTATGTGTATGTGTTACTGTAATTACAGCACAGCAATGTGAGAAAAAAAATACAAAAAGAAAACTAAATAAAGTTATATAAATACAAAATACACACGTACATATCATTTTTATATATATATTACATGTGCATACAGTCAGGTCCATATAGAGTTGCCACTTTTTCTTCAAGCCAAACCCGAACACTTTAGCGGCTCACATAAAAAAAAAAAAAACATTTTTTAGCATACACTATAGGATTGTAACAACACTGTGACACCTTTTGGGCGCTCCAAAGAGAATAGTAATGTGGTGCACATAGTGCCCCCTCGCCCTCCTATCAGGCCCTGTTCTGAGCCACATTCCTGTCTGAATATTGTGTCCGGGTTTCATGTGGACTGAAACCTGGACACATGATTCAAAACCCGAACTGTCCAGGTGAATCCCGGACAGGTGGCAACCCTAGGCCCATAAATACATAGTTGCCAACATTGTCAAAAAATTTATAGGGACACTTTCTTATAAGTATGCGGAGCCTTAATATACTTAGGGGCGGAGCATTTGTTTGTAGGCGTGGCACCACAGAAGTTGAGAAATGCGACGTGAGAAAAATCTGGCGTGGCTTACGCTAAATCGTGGGTGTGACCAAGGGGTGCGGCTCAAAGGGATGTGGTTTGAGTCTGAGATGAACGAGAGAGTGAGAGAGAGAAAGAGAGAGAAGGCCCAGATCCTACACCACAATAGCAATATGTGAATTCCAGAAAGTGTAACAATCAGCAGATAAAGATTCTCCAATCACCTGGTGTTGGCGCTTCAATCATCCCGGCACCATGGTTGTTATGGTGTTAGGATGATTGAAGAGCATTATTTCTTATATTACATTGTAATATAAAATGAAATCATTCAATTCACCATAATGCAGAATCAGTGGGAGCCCTGAGCGTGTCACTTGTAGGGTTGCCACCTGTCCGGGATTCACCCGGACAGTTCGGGTTTGGAGTCATGCGTCCGGGTTTAGACTGCCTGAGACCCGGACATATTATTCAGACCTGACTATGGCTTCCCAGCAGGGTTGCTGGCTGTAGTTGTCTAAGCTGGAAAAGTCTGTTACACTCTCCTTCACACTGCCCAAAGCCAGCACTAACAATCCCCACCCCAAACACACACAAAGATGGGAGAGGAGCTCTACCCCTAGGTGTCTGCCCATACTCCAATCCCTGGCACTGTGCCTCAGAAAAGGAAAGTGGGGGCCGGAAATTTCAATTCCAGCAGCCTCCAGTAAATCCGGATGAGAGGTGCTGACTGCCAAGGGGTGAGTGAGCTCCCCATCCATCCCTGTCTGTGACTGAAATCTCCCCTCTTCTCTCTCCTGCCTCTGAGTGAGTACACTAATATAAATCAGGGTTCTCAGAGCACCTCTTAAATCTGGTTCCACAGAGCATCCCTTATGTTAGAATCCCCAGAGTCCTCCCTTACATCAGAGTCTGCAGAGTCCCTCCTTACAGCGAAAGGGAACTCTGCGAGTTCAGATGTAAAAGGAGAAGTCTGTGGATTCAAATGTAAAAGGGAAACTCTGTGAATTCAGATGTAAAAGGGGAAGTCTGTGGATTCAGTTGTAAAAGGGGAACTCTGTGGGTTCAGATGTAAAAGGGGAACTCTGTGGATTCAGATGTAAAAGGGGAACTCTGTGGACTCTGATGTAAAGGGGGACTCTTGTTATTAACTTCACATGATTAGAAATGTTATTTAATAGCAAAATATATGTATAGTTTAGACTATAAAAAGAAATTGCTGTGCGCCGCTAAAGTGTTCGGGTTTGAGTTGAAGAAAAGGTGGCAACCCTAGTCACATGCCACCATCACCTGCCACCAGATGCAGCGGGTCACTTGGCACCAGATGCAGCTTTGCTCACTTGTCACTAGATGCAGTATGTGTCACTTTGTAACACAGATACAGCTAGTCCATGCTCCTCTGTATTGGTGATTTGCAGTGGTGTTACTAAGGTTTGTGTTACCTGGGGCGGTAAAACATGGTGTCACCCCCCCCCCCCCTTCATAACTAATCTCCCAATCTAGCTTGCCACCTGCCGCTCTTGAGTGACAACAGGACAGAGCAGTAGACACTTGTCAGGCTACCACACCAGGCTCTCTCCTTTCTAGACTGTCACAATGCCCTGCAGTGCGCTGGACAGGCTAGTTTTGGGCCGGCAGCGCATGTTCACGGTGGGCACCCCAAATCTGGGCGCTGTCACTGATAGGAGTGACACAATTGTGGTCGAATAGAAAGGCAGATGGGGGTCCCTGTCCCTAGGGGAAATGGGGGTCCCTGTCCCAAGAGGGGGATGGTGGTCCCTGCCCCCCAGGAGGGATAGTGGTCCCTGCCCCCAGGATAGGATGGTGGTCCCTCTCCCCAGGAGGGATAGTGGTCCCTGCCCCCAGGATAGGATGGTGGTCCCTCTCCCCAGGAGGGATGGTGGTTCCTGCCCCCAGGAGATACAGTGGTCCCTGTGCCCAAAGGAGGTATGGTGGTCCCTGTCCCCAGGAGGGATGATGGTCCCTGTGCCCATAGGAGGGATGGTGGTCCCTCTCCCTACAGGAGGGATGGTGGTCCCTCTCCCCACAGGAGGGATGGTGATCCCTGTCCCCACAGGAGGGGTGGTGATCCCTGTCCCCACAGGAGGGATGGTGGTCCCTGTCCCCACAGGAGGGATGGTGGTCCCTCTCCTCACAGGAGGGATAGTTAGAGTTGCCACCTTATCCCTTTAAACTCAAACACATATGAATTACACAGGTTCTGCGGCTAATTTAATGCAGATAAGGCACCAAGTGAGTTTAATTACCACCTTAATCAGCCACAGAACAACCTGTGTAATTCATATGTGTTCGATTTTAAAGGGATGAGGTGGCAACCCTAGGGATGGTGGTCCCTGTCCCCACAGGAGGGAGTGTGGTCCCGGTGCCCATAGGAGGGATGGCGGTCCCTCTCCCCACAGGAGGGATGGTGGTCCCTCTCCTTACAGGAGGGATGGTGGTCCCTGTCCCCACAGGAGGGCTGGTGGTCCCTGTCCCCACAGGAGGGACGGAGCAGATGTAGTGAGCCAGCCATTCCTTCCCGGCTCAGTGTGTTCATGGTTTGTGTCAGTGGAATGGTGTGCTCTGCATAACTTTTCTCCCTGCTCCTCTGTGACACACTCCACATGTCTTCCTGAACACTTGCACGGATGAGGAGGGGGGGGGGGCTGGTTTATGCCATGTAGTAAGCTGCCACAACAAGCCGACTGGAGGGAGTGATCAAAGGAAGAGACAGACTGAGGCAGAGAATGGCAGTTTGTGTGTGTGAGGAGCCGAGCATGTGATGGTGTCACCCCTCACCCCCATAGCAACGCTGCTGCCAGTACAAATCTCATCGGGGACACAGCAGCACGGCTCACCAGTGCATACGCCACTTCCAGGCACAGCTACTTTTTACAGGTTCACCCATTGGCTGAGACGTGCTGCTGCAGCCTGCCTTCTGCTACTCTCTCAGCAAGTAGCTGGCTGAAGTTGTCAGTTATATCCCTCCCTCTCCCTCCATCATCCAGTCCCTGCTTCCAGCTCATCCAGACTACTGTGTAGGCAGGCCGGGATGACACTGAATGATGGCGGAACGGTGCGACTTTCTTAGGGAGGATCGAACACCCCAGCCCGGTCTGCCTCTGCCCGGGACAAATCGAATTATGCGGGATTTTGCCCGGGAAACGGACAGACCGGGACTGGGGTCTGAATCCCATGAATGAAAAATAGGATTTTTTGACTTACCGTAAAATCCTTTTCTCTGAGTTCATTGACAGACGCAGCCTCTCATTCTTGACATGGGGGGTTTATGCAGCTTTCACTAGGAGTGGACTAGGCAGAACGAAGTTCAACTCAAAGCAAGCACAGCCCCTCCCAGGAGGCAGTCCTCACTCGCATAACCCCCTCCAGCCCTGCTTCAGCAAACCAGTTTGTAGCAAGCAGTACAAACTCAAACAAAGTGGGGCGGGTGCTGCGTCTGTCAATGAACTCAGAGAAAAGGATTTTACAGGAAAGTCAAAAAATCCTATTTTCTCAATCGTTCATTGACAGACGCAGCCTCTCATTCTTGACATGTGGGGATGTCCCAAAGCAGTGTCACAGCGAGGGGTGGGCAACAAGAACAACAGTGCTCAACAAAACAGTTCTCCGGGAAGGTGCCAGACGCGCCTCACACCACAGCCTGCAACATCATCTCTGTAAAAGTTAGAAAAAGTGTGCACGGAGGTGCAAGTGGCCGACTTGCACACCTGGTGTCGGAAAGCCCAGGAAGTACTAATCGCCCTGGTAGAGTAAAGGGGGACTCTTGGCCCTGAACAGCATACGCACGGGTCACTGTCTGACGTATCCAACGTGAAATGGTGGCTGACAAAGGGCCACCAGTCCCTCGCATGGACCATCCACCATGACAAAAAGCGCATCGGACCTCCGAAACGAGGCCCTGGCTGCCAGATATACTCACAACGCCCTAACCACATCCAGGGAGTGCAAGGCAACACACAGCGAAGGAAGGACAATGTCTTCATTGATGTGAAAAGAAGAAACCACCTTTAGTAAGAAGGAGGGAGAGGGACGCAAGACCGCCTTGTCCCTGTGCAGGACCAAGTACGGGGACCTACAGGACAGAGCCACCAGCTCAGACACCCGCCTAGCGGATGTTATTGCCACCAGAAAGGCCACTTTCTGCGAAAGCAGTTGCAGGGAGATTTCCCTGATATTTTTGAAAGGCTGCTTCTGTAACACAGAAAGGACCAGATTAAGGTCCCACGGCGCCAAAGGCGACCAAACCTGGGGGGGAGACATGACGAACCCCCTGGACAAAGGTACGAATCAGGGAATGCATCGCCAAGGGACGCAGAAATCTGCCCCTTAATCGTGCGTAACGCCAGCTTGTGATCTAGGCCTTGCTGAAGGAAGGCCAGCACCCGAGCCAACGAAAAAGCAGGGGGGTTCCAACCCCCCACCTCGCACCAAGCAATGTAGGCCTTCCAAGTGCGGTGATATATCTTCCGCGAAGTGGCCTTACGTGCCTTGAGCATAGTGGGAATGACGGACTCAGAGAGTCCCCTATCCTTTAACACCTGGGACTCAATAGCCAGGCCATTAAAGCGAGGGTAAAGCAGGGTGCAAGATGGGCCCCTGAGAGAGCAGGTCCTCGCGAAGCAGGAGCCGCCAGTGGACGTCGACCACCATCCGCACCACGTCGGCGTACCAAGGACGCCGGGGCCAATCTGGCGCTACCAGAATGGTTGGGATCCCTTCCGCCTCTACCCTGCGCAGCAGGCGCGGGAGTAACGGGAGTGGAGGGAAGGCATAGAGCAGCCGGTACCGAGACCACGGAGCCACGAGGGCGTCCGCCGAGTCTGCCAGCGGATCCATTGTTCTGCTCACGAAGGCCTGCAGCTTCCGGTTGAGCCGGGACGCCAGGAGATCCACATCTGGCATGCCCCACCTCTGACAAATCTGGCGGAACACCTCCGGGTGCAGGGACCACTCTTCCTGATCCAGCTTCTGGCGACTGAGATAGTCCGCCTGCCAGTTCTCTACGCCCGGGATGTGAACGGCGGAGATTGCCAGCACGTGAAGCTCTGCTCACCGCAGAACGTGAGCCACTTCTGCTGCTGCTGCCGCGCTTCTCGTTCTGCCCTGATGGTTCACATAAGCCACCGATGTGGCGTTGTCTGACTGGACCCGAACAGGACGCCCGTGCAGACTCCCTGAGCAGTGGGAGATGCAAAGCCTGATCGCCCGCAGTTCCAGCACATTGATCAGGAGACGGGACTCTTCCGGAGACCAACAGCCCTGGGTCGACAACCACCCCAGGATCCCTCCCCAGCATCTGCTGTGACCACCGTCCAGTCCAGGGGAAGAAACCACTTCCCCTGCTCCAAGGTCGGGGTCCGTAGCCACCAGGTGAGGGAGCTTCGAGTCCGGTGATCCAAACTGATCACCCGATCCAGGGAGAGAGGAGACTTGTCCCATCGCAGCAGGATTGCCCGCTGCAGGAGCCGGGTGTGACTCTGGACATAGGGCACCACCTCGAAGGAGGAGACCATCAGCCCCAACACCCACATGCAAAACCTCCGCTGAGACAGCAGGGCCCACACCGCCCCCTGGGATAGATGAGGACATGCTGGAATATGTAGTGTCCTGTAGGATGATAGATGAGTACATGCTGGGATATGTAGTGTCCTGTAGGATGATAGATGAGGACATGCTGGAATATGTAGTGTCCTGTAGGATGATAGATGAGGACATGCTGGGATATGTAGTGTCCTGTAGGATAATAGATGAGGACATGCTGGAATAAGTAGTGTCCTGTAGGATGATAGATGAGGACATGCTGGGATATGTAGTGTCCTGTAGGATGATAGATGAGGACATGCTGGGATATGTAGTGTCCTGTAGGATAATAGATGAGGACATGCTGGGATATGTAGTGTCCTGTAGGATGATAGATGAGGACATGCTGGGATATGTAGTGTCCTGTAGGATGATAGATGAGGACATGCTGGGATATGTAGTGTCCTGTAGGATAATAGATGAGGACATGCTGGAATATGTAGTGTCCTGTAGGATAATAGATGAGGACATGCTGGGATATGTAGTGTCCTGTAGGATGATAGATGAGGACATGCTGGGATATGTAGTGTCCTGTAGAATAATAGATGAGGACATGCTGGAATATGTAGTGTCCTGTAGGATGATAGATGAGGACATGCTGGGATATGTAGTGTCCTGTAGGATGATAGATGAGGACATGCTGGGAGTTGTAGTGTACTGTATGATAATAGATGGAGGACATGCTGGGATATGTAGTGTTCTGTAGGATGATAGATGAGGACATACTGGGAGTTGTAGTGTACTGTATGATAATAGATGGAGGACATGCTGGGATATGTAGTGTCCTGTAGGATGATAGATGAGGACATGCTGGAATATGTAGTGTACTGTAGGATGATAGATGAGGACATGCTGGGATATGTAGTGTCCTGTAGGATGATAGATGAGGACATGCTGGAATATGTAGTGTCCTGTAGGATGATAGATGAGGACATGCTGGAATATGTAGTGTCCTGTAGGATGATAGATGAGGACATGCTGGGATATGTAGTGTACTGTATGATAATAGATGGAGGACATGCTGGGATATGTGGTGTACTGTATGATAATAGATGGAGGACATGCTGGGATATGTAGTGTACTGTAGGATGATAGATGAGGACATGCTGGAATATATAGTGTACTGTAGGACGATAGATGAGGACATGCTGGGATATGTAGTGTACTGTAGGATGATAGATGAGGACATGCTGGAATATGTAGTGTACTGTAGGATGACAGATGAGGACATGCTGGGATAAGTAGTGTCCTGTAGGAGGATAGATGTAGAACATGCTGGGATATGTAGTGTCCTGTAGGATGATAGATGAGGACATGCTGGAATATGTAGTGTCCTGTAGGATAATAGATGGAGGACATGCTGGGATATGTAGTGTTCCGTAGGATGATAGATGAGGACATGCTGGGAGTTGTAGTGTACTGTAGGATAATAGATGGAGGACATGCTGGGATATGTAGTGTTCCGTAGGATGATAGATGAGGACATGCTGGGAGTTGTAGTGTCCTGTAGGAGAATAGATGAGGACATGCTGGTAATTGTAGTGTCCTGTAGGAGGATAGATGGAGGACATGCTGGAAAAAGACATTGTTGATGTCAGTGCACTTTACCTGGGGGTGCAGTTTCGGCATTAGGCCAGCAGGTAGCGCTGCCGGTGATTAAATATACACTTACATCTATTATTGCTTTAAGGTTCGCCATCTGGTGGCCACGGCATGGTACTGCACCTTCTATTTAACCACTTGCAGATCGGCGTCTGACGGCGACAAATTGGCTCAATATCGCAAACCGGCTTCATATGATGGCAGCTGCGAGATCCCGCACTGTGAGTGCACGCGCGTGCCGCCGGAGGCGCACTTGCTCTGTTCCGGGGGGGCCAGGGAGCGGGTAGGGCGGACTTGATCGCCGTTGGCTACCCGCGATGCCCCCCCCGCAGTGAAAGAACGGAGGTCCGTGTAAGTAAACACAGATCTCCGTTCTGACAAAGGGGGAAGGGCTGTGATCACAGGCTTCCTGTATATGGAAGCCGTGATCACTCCCCTCCCCCTGCCGGCCCAGCACCAATACAGTTAGAACACACTGAGGGAACACAGTTAACCCTTAGAGCGCTCCCTCCAGGTTAACCCCTTCCCTACTAATGGAATTTACACAGTAATCAGTGCATTTTTATAGCACTGATCGCTGTATAAATGCCAATGGTCCCAAAAAAGTGTCAAAATGGTCCGACATGTCTGCCGCAATATCGCAGTACCGCTAAAAATCGCAGATCGCCGCCATTACTAGAAAAAAATAAAAAAATAAAAACCCCATAAATTAATTCTCATCGTCCGTAAATGCAGCAACTTTTGTGCAAACCAATCAATAAATGCCGATTGCGATTTTTTTTTTTTTTTACCAAAAAAACAGGGTGCTACAGTAGCAAATCCTAAATGTAAAACTTCAGTGCAATAAACTTCAAAGGTGCAACAAATAAATAAAGTTCATGATGAAAATTCTTTAAACATGGTGCTCCTTAAGATGATCCTCACAGGACAGGGTCCTTGCAAAGCTTGTCACAACATACTGCATATGGGTGGATTAGTGCCCCTGTAAAGTAGAAACATAATGGGCTACTATGCATCGCATAGTAGCCCATTATGTGCCACTTCCCTGCAAACGAAGCCTGCGGCGTCCAGCGATGTCCCCGCTCCAGGCCGCGTCCATCTTCTGCCTCTCTTCCTTCCGGGGCCGCGACTCCAGCGCTGTGACTGGCCGGAGTCGCGTGACATCACTCCCTTGCATGGGAGCCGCCACTGCGCATGTGCTGACATGACGTCGGCACGTGCTTCTTCTTTTTTTGTGGGGCCTTATAGGTGTCAGGGGTGCGGCAATGGCAGCTTCAGAGCTCTCCGATGGGGCTCCGGGCACGCTGGGACCAGTGGTCACTCTGGATAAACTGACTGCAATCCTGGAAGAATTTTTCTCCCGGGTGGAGCCGATCCGCGACCGGGGGGTGGCAAAAAAGCGGCCACCCCCTCCCCCTCCTTCCGGGGAGGGCTCGGGGCCTGAAGGGGGCTCCGTGGTGACAGGGACCACCCCCCTAGATCTGTCGGAAGGCGAGCTAGAAGACCCCTCCAATGAGGAGGAGGAGCCTTGGTCTCCTCCATCCGTGAGTCGCTGAAGCTGGGCCCGGCTGTGGCTGCGCAGGAGGCGCTGTACGCTTTTGGCTCGCATAAGCCGGGCCAGGGCTTCTAAGGTATTCCCTTATTTGCCATACTTCGATCAGTTTGTGTATAAGGAGTGGCAACGCCCACAGAGTTTGTTCGCCATGCCTAAGCGTTTTTCTGTTAGTTACCCGTTTGAGGAGAGACTGCTGCGGCAGTGGAAGTCTCCTACGGCGGACCCACTGGTGGCACGCCTGAACAAGGCGACCACTATCCCAATGGAGGCCTCTCCATCATTTAAGGATCCGGCCGACAGGCGGACCGAGGCGGTGTTCGGTGTTCAAGGTGATGTTCCTGGTGGTGGGGGTGACCAAGCGGTCGGCTCTGGCGTCGGCACTGGTGGCACAGTCGCTCACTGAATGGGCGACCATTTTGCACCGGGACTTGGGGGCCCTCCAGGTTCCTGCAGAATCCGTGCAGCTGGCGGACCAGCTGGTGCAGGGCCTTAGATGCCTTTGTGATGTGGCGCTGGACATGACCCCCATGCCGTCTAAGCTGTCCATTTTCTTGGTCATTATTAGACGACTGCTTTGGCTCAGGTGCTGGTCGGGTGACCAGGCGTCAAAGAAGGGCCTTACGGACCTGCCCTTCCAGGGTGGTCGGCTGTTTGGGGCGTCTTTGGATGAGATCATCAAGGATTTCACAGGGGGAAGGAGTACCTTCCTTCTGGAGCCCAGGCGGGGTAAGGAGCCCCGTCATAGGCAGGGCCCCTCGTTCTCCACCCAGAAGCATTTTTTCGTGCGCCTCAGGCTACGTACAAGGGTTTTCAGTCCGGCAAGACCGCCGTGGGGGGCCAGAAGCGCCCCTGGCAGCGAAAGCCCGAGAAGTTGGAAGAGAAGTCCTCCTCCGCAAGATGGGTTGCCCCCGCCCGTTGCTCAGGTGGTGGGACGGCTCCTGGGGTTTGCGGACCGGTGGACCGCCTGCATCACGGACCTCTGGGTGCACGAGGTGGTCTCCTCCGGGTACAAGATAGAATTTCGTACCCAGCCCCCAGACAGGTTCTTCGCCTCCAATTTGAGGCTCCCCCCGTGGCGCTGGCAGGCCCTGTTGGGTGCTGTGCAAGACTTGCTTGCTCAGGGGGTGATTGTTCCGGTTCCGTCCGTGGGTTTTACTCCAATCTCTTTGTGGTTCCATAGAAGGACGGGGTCAGGCCTGTCCTGGACCTCAAGGCGCTCAATCTTTTTGTGAGGGTGGGGAAGTTCAGAATGGAGTCTGTCCGCTCTGTGGTGGCGGTGCTTCACCAGGGAGACTTCCTGGCTTCCTTGGACATCCAGGACACGTATCTGCACGTCCCCATTTGTGCTCGCCACCAGCGTTTCCTGCGCTTTGCGGTGGGGGATCTCCACTACCATTTTGTGGCCCTCCCGCTTGGTCTGGCCTCCGCTCGAGTCTTCACGAAGCTCTTGGCTCCTGTGCTGGCTCTGCGGTGGCAGAGGGGCATAGCGGTGGTGGCATATCGCGACGACCTTCTCCCGAGGGCGGAGTTGGCCTCAGATCTGAGGTACAATGTGGCTATCACTCTCAGTTCCCTGCGGGACTTCGGAAGGGGTGATCAATCTCCAGAACTCCGTCGCGCCGGCTGGAATTTCTGGGCCAGATTTTGGACACAGAGCAGGCGAGGGTTTTTCTACCTCCAGAAAAATTGCTGTCGCTACCGGCAGGGGTGCATGCCCTGCTGTCCCAGCGGTGGTCCTCCTTACGGTTTTGCATGCAGGTGTTGGGGCTCATGGTGTCCACCTTCGAGGTGGTTCCGTATGCCCAGAGTCACACCAGGTCCCTGCAGCGGGCGATTCTGCTGCGGTGGGACAAGTCTCCTTCGTCTCTGCATCAGGTGATCAGGTTGGATCGCCGGACTCGGGTTTCCCTTGCCTGGTGGCATGCGGGACCCGGCGTTGGAGCTGGGGAAGTCTTTCCTCCCCTTGCATTGGACGGTGGTCATGACGGACACCAGCCTGACTGGCTGGGGAGGAATCCTGGGGCTGCTGTCAACCCAGGGTCGATGGTCTCCGGTAGAGTCCCGTCTCCCGATCAATGTGCTGGAACTTCGAGAGATCAGGTTTTGCCTCTTCCACTGGTCGGGGAGGCTGCACGGTCGGCCCGTTCAAGTCCAGTCGGACAAGGCCACGGCCGTGGCCTACGTGAACCATCAGGGTGGAACGAGAAGCTCAGCAGCTGCGTCGGAAGCGGCTCACATTCTGAGGTGGGCAGAGCTTCACGTGCCGGCAATCTCCGCCATCTACATTCCGGGCGTCGAAAACTGGCAGGCGGACTACCTAAGTCGTCCCGGCTCAATCGGAAGGTGCAGGCCTTCGTGAGCAGGACAAGGGATCCGTTGGCAGACTCTGCGGATGCCCTCATGGCTCCATGGTCTCGGTACCGGTTCCTCTATGCTTTTCCCCCTCTCGAGCTGCTTCCGTGCCTGTTGCACAGGATAGAGGCAGAGGGGATCCCAACCATTCCGGATTGGCCTCGGCGTCCTTGGTACGCCGACGTGGTGCGAATGGGGGTGGATGTCCCCTGGCGGCTACCTCTTCACGAAGATCTGCTGTCACAGGGCCCCATCTTGCACCCTGCTTTACCCTCGCTGGCTTTAACGGCCTGACTATTGAATCCCAGGTGTTGAGGGATCGGGGATTCTCGGAATCGGTGATCCCCACCATGCTCAAGGCGCGTAAGTCCACTTCACGCAAGATTTACCACCAAACCTGGAAGGCTTACATTGCCTGGTGTGAGGCGGGGAGTTGTTCCTTTTCGGTGGCTCGGGTGTTGGCCTTCCTTCAGCAAGGCCTAGATCACAAGCTGGCATTGAGCACTCTCAAGGGGCAGGTTTCTGCCTTGGCGATTATTTTTCAGTGTCCTTTGGCGACACATTCCTTGATTCGCACTTTTGTTCAGGGGGTTCGTCATGTCGTCCCCCAGGTTCGGTCGCCCTTGGCGCCCTGGGACCTCAATTTGTTGCTCTCAGTCCTTCAGAAGCCGCCATACGAAAATATCTGGGAAATCTCGCTGCAACTGCTTTCGCAGAAGGTGGCTTTCCTAGTGGCTATCACATCCGCGCGGCGGGTGTCTGAGCTGGCGGCTTTGTCCTGTAGGTCTCCATGCTTGGTCCTAGATCAGAATAAGGCGGTTTTGCGCCCGTCTCCTTCATTCTTGCCGAAGGTGGTTTCTTCTATTCACATTAATGAGGACATTGTCCTCCCTTCCCTGTGCCCGCACCCGTCTCATCCTAAGGAGGTTGCTTTGCACTCTCTGGATGTGGTTAGGGCTCTGCGGGTATATCTGGTGGCCACGGCCTCCTTTCAGAGGTCGGATGCACTCTTTGTCGTGGTGGATGGCCCGCGCAAGGGGCTAGCGGCCTCGTCGACCACAATTTCCCGTTGGATAAGACAGACTGTGACCCGCACGTATGCTGTTCAGGGCCAGGAGCCCCCCTTTCCGGTCACGGCTCACTCTACCAGGGCGATTAGTACTTCCTGGGCTTTCCGACATCAGGCATCGGTATCTCAAGTGTGCAAGGCGGCTACTTGGATCTCTGTGCACACCTTTTCTAAGTTTTACACAGTTGATGTTTCTTCGTCCTCGGATGCTGCTTTTGGCCGCAAGGTTTTGCAGGCGGCGATGTGAGGCGCGTCTGGCTCCTCACGGAGGGCTCTTCAGTTGGGTACAGTTGTTGTTGCGTTGCCCACCCCTCGTTTTGACACTCCTTTGGGACGTCCCCACATGTTAAGAATTGAGGCTGCGTCCGTCAATGAACGAAATATAATATAGGATTTTTTTGACTTACCGTAAAATCCTTTTCTCTGAGTTCATTGATGGACGCAGCACCCACCCCTCTCTTTTATGAGTTTGTACTGCTTCTTACGAACTGGTGGTGCTGAGCAGGATGGAGGGGTTATACCAGGAGGGGACTGCCCCCTGGGAGCGGCTGTGTCTGCTGGTAGCTGAACTTTGTTCTACCTAGTCCACTCCTAGTGAAAGGTAGATAACCCCACACGTCAAGAATAGAGGCTGCGTCCGTCAATGAACTCAGAGAAAGTCAAAAAATCCTATTTTTAAATACATATATATTTTTCAAAAATGCTCCTAGATGTGAACGTGGCAAAACGCATGCAAAACACCGCAAAATGGACATTTTAGACGCCGGTTTCTAGCTCTCAAGATAAAACATTCAGGGTAGGTTGAAAAAGCGTCCCGTGTAAATGGAGACTAAAACCTTGATTTGAGAGTAACTTGGTCTGAGAGTGTTTTGCAAGACAAGGAACATTTTAAAATAAATTTTGACTTGATATACAAGTAGCGTCATGTCGCAACTGAGTGTAAAAGAGGCGCCAGGTGCATTTTTAGTGCTTTTTGCATTTTGCAGATTTGCACTACAGAACGTGTTCCATAGAAAACCATGATAAATGGACTGCAGTGCAAATCTGCAAAAAGCACTAAAAATGCATAGGTGTCAATCCAGCCTCAGTGTAGCAATATGATTACATTTAATAACGGTACAACATTTAGCAACTCACATGGTTGATGATTAACCACTTCCTTACTGGGCACTTAAACCCCCCTCCTGCCCAGACCAATTTTCAGGTTTCAGCGCTGTCGCATTTTGAATGACAATTGCGCGGTCGTGTGGCGTTGTACCCAAATAAAATTGATGTCCTTTTTTCCCCACAAATAGAGCTTTCTTTTGGTGGTACTTGATCACCTCTGCGTTTTTTATTTTTTGCGCTATAAACAAAACCAAGAGCGACAATTTTGAAAAAAGAACAATATTTTTTACTTTTTGCTCTAATAAATATCCCAAAATAAAAAATAAAAAAAAAATTATTCATTGGGTTTGGCCGATTTATATTCTTCTACATATTTTTGGTAAATAAAATCGCAATCGGCGTTTATTGATTTGTTTGCGCAAAAGTTATCGCGTCTACAAACTATGGGAATTGATTTATGGCGTTTTTATTATTATTATTTTTTTTACTAGTAATGGCGGCGATCTGCGATTTTTATCGGGACTTTGATATTGGGGCGGACATGTCGGTCATTTTTGACACTTTTTTGGGACCAATGACATTTATTCAGCGATCAGAAATTTAAATGTCCACTGATTACTGTATAAATGTCATTGGCAGTGAAGGGGTTAACCTGCAGGGGGCAGTGAAGGGTTTAACAATGTTCCCTGGGTGTGTTCTAACTGTGGGGGGGATGGGCTGGTCGGGACATAACAGATCTAACTGATCCCAGTGACAGGGATCAGTAGATCTGTTTGTCCCCTGTCACAGAACGGGGAACCGCCGTGTTTACTTAGGCGGTTCCCCGTTCTACAGCTCTGTAAGGCGATCGCGGGTCAGGAGCGGACATCGAGTCCGCCCGACCCGCGGGCGCGCCCACGCGCCGCCGCCGCCCAGAGCGCGCAGGGGGCGTGTGAAGGGGCGGGCGTCCATGGACGTCCACCCGGATTTTCAGATCCGCGCTGTAGACGTCTTTCGTCTATAGCGCGGATCTGTACAGGTTAAAAGAGGCACATCTAAGTATGCAGGCATCCGGGGTAAAGCTATCCACAATCCACATAGACCGTCCTCTGCACCGCCATTGATGTCATCCCTTCCACGCTGCGATCCACGAGCGCTTCAAGCCTCGCTTTCAGATCACTTTACTGCAGGGTGGTCTTCCCGGTGACGACTGCAGACTGGCAGCGGTGAGAGCCGGCTGTGCGGAGGACGGTCTATGAGGACAGCTTTACCCCGGATGCCTGCATACTTAGATGGGCCTCTTTTAATCATCAACCATGTGAGTTGCTAAATGTTGTACCTTCATTAAATGTAACCATATTGCTACACTTAGAGGCGCCTCTCTTCTCTTTTATACTCTGTAGCTCCTGCTGGGTTTTGCCTCTAATCCCCTTGTGGAGGCGGCCATTTGTGGACGGAAATTTTATGGTTACCCAACCTTCACATTGCTATAAGATTTTTATATGGACTACAAACTGAAGGACTTTTGAATAAATGTTGTGGAACGAATCATCTGAGTTTCCATTATTTCTTATGGGGAAATTTGCTTTCATATAGAAGTGCTTTGGATTACAAGCGTGTTTCTGGAACGAATTATGCTGGCAATACAAGGTTTTACTGTAATGCATAGAATTGGCCATTGTATTATACAAGTGTTGCAGTATCGCTTGTGTGGCCACCAGGTGGCAGCCTCTCAGGCAATAATACATAGTATCTCACATACAGGCAGTGTAGTACTGCGTTACACCTTCTTTCTTCTAACCCAGTGGTTCTCAACTCCAGTCCTCAGGACCCACCAACAAGCCAGATTTTAAGTATTACCTTGGGGCGATGGAGACTAGAATACTGCAATCACTGAGCAGCAAATGATATCACCTGTGATGTATTTCAGTTATCCTGCAAACCTGGCCTGTTAGTGGATCCCAAGGACAGGAGTGGAGAACCACTGATCTAACCCCAGACTGTGGCCGTGTGTCCTCTGCAGGGACCTAATAGAATTCCGTGTGTCACAGTTACTGGGTTCACCCCAGATATATTTGTACATTATCACCATATCGCCTCTGAGATGGAGTACAGGTCCTCTTTAGTCCTGCTATTGGACCTCTATGGATTTCCCTGCGATTGCCTGTCCTTCAGGCATCATCCAGGGCCATCATCTACTCCTGCACTGAGATGGTAGCCCAGAGAGGACACAACCATGGAAATCCTGGTGCCTGTGAAGTTCTTTTGTCTGTTCACAAATGTCTGACACAGATCAGCCCCCTGCTGCAGCCCCCCGTGACTGGATACAAAGTTAATTTAACCAAAACATTGGGACAAGAATTAAAGCCCGTCACACCCGCCCACTCATGGATAAATTACCTGGGGCTTATGGCCAAAAACCGCATATGAACAAGAAAAAGACAGCACAGCAGGCTGTCTGGAAGAGCCATATACAGTTGTATGCAAAAGTTTGGGAACCCCTGACAATTTCCATGATTGTCATTTATAAATATTTGGGTGTTTTGATCAGCAATTTCATTTTGATCTATCAAATAACTGAAGGACATAGTAATATTTCAGTAGTGAAATGAGGTTTATTGGATTAACAGAAAATGCGCAATATCCATCAAAACGAAATTAGACAGGTGCATAAATTTGGGCACCCCAACAGAAAAATCACATCAATATTTAGTAGAGCCTCCTTTAGCAGAAATAACAGCCTCCTATAGCCTGTAATGAGTGTCTGGATTCTGGATGAATGTATTTTGGGAAAACACCAAACAACTTCTGCGCTCGGATATATCAACCAACAGTAGTGGCCTGACCAAGGCAAAAATCCTTTATGAATGTTCCGCTCTCTATGCACTTGATGGTCTTGCTGCTCTCCTCAGGACCATGGGAATCCGAGTAGAACTGAAGAAAGATACAAAAAAGAGAGAAACAAAAAAGAGAGGGGCGCACCGACCTTGTGCAATACCATAAGACCATTTATTAAAAATGAAATAAAGCATAAAATATACTCACAAATGGAGCAGTATAAAAAGCATGTAGATCGTAGATAGTGACTTCAGTCTATCTCCACCACAGCTAGGGGGGATCCAGACGGCATCCTACGCAAGGCTAACGTGTTTCCCTGATGAAGAGGGTTCGCCCTGGAAACGCGTTAACCTTGCGTAGGATGCCGTCTGGATCCCCCCTAGCTGTGGTGGAGATAGACTGAAGTCACTATCTACGATCTACATGCTTTTTTATACTTCAGCAAGTGAAATGCATGCTCAATCAGATTCAGGTCAGGTGATTGACTTGGCCATTGCATAACATTCCACTTCTTTCCCTTAAAAAACTCTTTGGTTGCTTTTGCAGTATGCTTCGGGTCATTGTCTATCTGCACTGTGAAGCGCCGTCCAATGAGTTCTGAAGCATTTGGCTGAATATGAGCAGATAATGGCGCATGCGCGGAGCCGGACCGAGCGGACATGCACGCCTAGCTCTCCGCTTCCCGGAGCCGTAAAGGACCCGTTTTTAACTGAGCTGCAGCGCAGAAAACCCAGCCAGGACAACATCAGGCAACCAGGACTGCTTCCCGGCACCTGACAAGGTACAAATGGTACACGGGGGTGCGAAGGCTAAGTACAAAGCCTCCACCATTAAAGAGGCCCTGACTCGCGGCTCCCTTAAAATGGCGGCGACACACCAAGCCAGCGGCAGCAGCGGGCCGAAGCTTCCCAAACAAAATTCGGAGACCCTCTCCCTCCCAGACGAGTCGGACACTGATCTCCCATTCTCCCCTAGTCTGGATCAGGATTTAGAGGCCTCCCCCGTTCTTCTGAAGCAGATAGAACGCATGTTACACAAGGCCCTACGCCAGACCTCGGACCATATTACTAATAGTCTCACCAGGGAGATTAGGGAGCTGGGAACCCGCACCGCTGCTCTGGAGGAGAAAGCTGAGGTGCTGGAGAATATTACACAGAACTATATGGCTGAAGTAGAGAACCTGAAGGAGGAGAACTTATCTCTACAAAACAAGCTGGAGGATATAGAGAACAGGGAGAGAAGGTCTAATCTGCGCATAAGGGGAATACCAGAAACAGTGCTAGACGTACAATCAGTAATAACAGCCCTGTTCCAGGAGCTGCAACCAGCAATACCCATAGAGCGCTTAGAGATGGACAGGGTGCACAGAGCACTTGCTCCAAGAAAGCAAGATGGACCCCCGCGAGACGCTATTATAGAGCGCCCCCAGGTAGAACGAAAGAACCTCGTTCACGAGACACGTGGGACAGGTAGAGATTCGCGAGATACCCATAACGACCAACGTCGAGGACCTTGTCCCGACAATA
>BLSH010433815.1:487933-519158 GCA_018402905.1 Glandirana rugosa | reverse complement strand
GCAACCTCTCTTGCGGCCCTGGTTCGAGAACCCCTGATAGTGGGAACAGGGAGCTCTGGAGCACAGGGGGGCACGAGGGCTGGACAATCTTCAGGTGGTAAGGAGAAGTCCAAGGTAGCTCGTGCAAGACGGGAGAATAGTGGTACAGTCCGAGTTGGCAACTGGCAGGCGGTGCGGTACAACGGGATCAGGCAAACGGGTGGTCGGGTTCAGGCAGGGTCGGTAACGTGCTGGCAACAGAAGTACAGGAGGAGCAGGCAAGCGGGTGGTCGTAGACAAGCCGGGGTCAGATGCAGGCAGATATCAACAGGTCCGAGGGGTAAGCCGGGGTCACAGGAACAGGAAGTCACACAGAAGTAGTCACCGGGGGGTCGCAGGTATAGGAAACGCTGTAGAGCGGAAAGCACTGGCCACTAGGCTCTGCGGACTGAAATAGAGCCGTCAGGCGCCATTTCCGGCGCGTGCGCGCGCACGGGCGCGCGCGAACGCGCACAGGAGCGCGCACCACCGCGGAAAGGCTAGGGAACAGTCCTTTCCTGACACATGGGTTGCCCACACAGGGGTTCTTCTCCAGAAAAAAAAATACAACAAATGAAAATGCCAAGCCACCTGGCTATCAAGGCTCACTCAGCCTTGGTCGCAGTACCATGCTGCACAGGCCCACTCCTGGCCTCTAGGAAGCGGCTCTCCAGACACTCCAGGCTTTCACACTCCTCCTAGACGCATGGTCCCCAGGACGTTTTCTTCCAGTTGTCTTAGCTGTGGTCCCCCTGACTCTCTCAGCTGGACCAACTCTCTCTGTCCACTGACCTGGAACCTCTCCCACATGGAGTGCCATCTGAAGGAGATTGCCTAGGTCACTGAAAAGGAGCACACCTCCCTTCTGGCTGCAGCAACTGCTCCAGCACCAACTCCTACTCCACCTCTCCTGAGCTACACTCAGATCTGCCTTATAACGAGTGTGTGCACCTGGACACACACACAACCTGCAGAATTTCTGGAAAACCTGGACACAAGACTGAAGACTCAATCCGACCCAATGCTCTTCAGCGTCTTCAAGTTTCCAGCCCTGATCCAGACTTACCAAATCCAGAGAAAACTTACAATACAGTTTTATCCAATCACAACAAATCTGCTGGCACTTGTCCTGTGTCCATTTTAAATCCATTTCCCCAGAGACAGGGACTCTCACTATCACAGTAGATATAAAGGACATGTACTGTATCTACACATTCCAATTTACTTTCTGCAGTCTGCACCAATGGGTCTTGCAGTTCACAGTGCTGAACAGAGATTTTCAGTTTGTTGCTCTGCTATCCACCTCTTCACGTTCTTCAAGGTATTCACTAAGTTGCAAACTCAGTTGAAGTTGCTTTGTGCTTTACCACAATGCACAATACACTTTTGAATGAGAGTTCTGGGGAAGATGGTCGCTTTATTTGAGGCAGTTGCCCCATTTGCCCAGTTTCATTCCAGAGCCTTTCAACTGAAAGTCCTGTCAGTGTAGGATAAGAGGATGCAGTCACTGAATTCTCCAATATGTAGATTAATAGTATTAAAGGAGAAATGGATGAGCGAGTTTGGGGTGGAGGAACTTGACTGGCCTGCAAAGAGACCTGTCCTCAACCTGATAGAACACCTTTGAGATGAATTGGAGCAGAGACTGTGAGCCAGGCCTTCTCGTCCAGCATCAGTGCCTGACCACAAAAATGCGCTTCTGGAAGCATGATCAAACATTCCCATAGACACACTCCTAAACCTTGTGGACAGCCTTCCCAGAAGAGTTGAAGCTGTTATAGCTGCAAAGGGTGGGCCAACTCAATATTGAACTCTGTGGACTAAGACTGGGATGCCATTAGTTCATGTGTGTGTAAAGACAGGTGTCCCAATACTTTTGGTAGTATAGTGTATTTCAAATAGACAGAAATGCAATAGACACAATTCTTCAGTGAAACCTTTAAGAGCTTTTACTCGAGAATAGGTAGATCACAAAAATAATATCAATGTGCACAACCTTAACAGAAGAAATGACAATAGGCTCTAGTACAGAGCTATTGGTTAATTAACAGTGGTACATTGTTACAACAATTATGGCAAGTAAACTTCTGCCATTTAACTGCAACCCAGGTGTCAGGTCACCTGACGGCAGGTGACAGGTGTGCACCGCTAGGGTTAGGGGTGCACCGCTAAGGTTGTGAACCCTTAGCTGATTGCTGCAAATAGAGCTCTGGGTGGTGCAGGAAGCAGGACCACTGGAGCACTGACACAGATATACAGGGAGCTAGAACATAGTTTTCCACAGGGCGCAGGGGCTAAGAGCCAGCAGGGGTTCACCAGAGTCTCTGGTGGTGAGGATGGACTTGGCTGCAACTGGCTCCAGGTCGCAGACCCCAGGGTCTCCCAGCTCACGCTCAAGGCTGGCTACTGGTGGATAGAGAGGAAGCAGCAGCAAAGGACAACAAGGAATAGTCAGTAGGATAGCCAAGGGTTAGGCCAACAAGCAGACAGGGACAGACAGAAGAGCACGCCAAGATCGGGGTAACCAGTAGACAGGAATAGTCACGAACAAGCCAAGGTCGATAAATGGAATCAGACGAAGAGCACGCAGTAGGAACCACTAACAAAGGAAGCCTAACACACAATATTGATCTGCACCCCTGGCTAGCACTACAAGGTGTTATATAATGTTCCTAATTAGGGGCTGGGGTGGAGTCCAGCTAAGGAAAGGTTACTTAAGCACACAGGTGAACAGGTGCACAGTCTCTAAGTTGAACACAAGCAGAGAGGTAAGTAGACAGACATGACATTAAATGTTACTGCATATTCATGACAGTACCCTCCCTCTTACAAGACCTCCCGCTCCCCCGCTTGGGCTCAGGCTTGGAGGGAAGCCTCAAATGAAATCTCCTCAAAAGATGAGGCGCCAATACATCACATGCCAGGATCCAAGACCTCTCCTCAGGACCAAACCCTTTCCAAAGCACGAGGTACTGAAGAATGCCTTTATAGAGCAGGGAATCCAGAACTTGACTAATCTCGCCCTCTTGATCATCCTCAGAGACCGGGACAGAGGTAGGGAGAGGACAAGAGGAGTTTGAGGACTAAAGGCTTCTTAGGAATGGGCAAGGGCAAAAGAAGACCAGCAGGAGCTTGTGTGGAGAATTTAGACTGGGCACAAACATGACAAGCCATAACATAGTCCTTGACATCCGAGCGGAGAGTAGGCCACCAGTAGTGATGACTGATGAGCAGAAAGTATTGGAGGAACCCAGCATGACCCGCCCTCTTGGAATCATGTCCCCAATGAAGAATCTTAGCTCAGTGGGGACGAAGGTCTTGCCCAGAGAAATTTTTGACTCCAGGGTGGTAGAATGGGCAAGGACACATGGGATCGGAAAGATTGGCTTAGGTTCACAGGTGGACTGCTCATCCAGAGTGTCAAATGACCTAGAGAGTGCATCAACCTGATGATTGCAGGACACATCCCGGAAATCGCTATACGCAGCAGGAATAACAGGAGATACTGAGGTGGTGGTAACAGGAAGTATCACTTTTGGGGCAACCTTGAGTAGGCAGGATGAGGAACAGGAGGGACCCCAAGCCAAGATTTGCCCAGACTTCCAGTCTACCTGTGGAGAATGGAGCTGTAACCAAGGAAGGCCCAATACGATGGGGGTTGAGGCCTTAGGCAAGATAAGGAAGGACATCCACTCCTGCTGGAGTGTCCCCACCGACATCTTAGCAGGGAGGATCTGAAAGCGGATAGGACCCCCTGGGAGAACAGTGCCATCAATCGCCGATACCATCAATGGCATGGTGAGGGGCAAAAGGGTAAGTCACATAGAAGATGCGGTTCCTCAGTCCATAAAATGGCCAGCAGCCCCGGAATCCAGATATGCCATGACCGAATGAGAGGAAGCGACATGGAAGGACACAGAAACAAGAAGACGAGAAGGTGAAGGTGATACTTCTGGGTCCAATACTCCACCTTCCAGATGTATTAGACCTGAGCATTTTCCCGGGCGAAGTGAGCAAGTGTCACAAAAATGACCTTTGCCCCCAAAATAGAGGCACAAGCCCAGAGTTCTGCGCCTAGCACGTTCTTTGGAAGATAGCTTGGTTTGGCCCAGCTGCATGGGTTCCTCTGGCATTTTTTCTAGGGACCTCTCCTGAAAACGAATGTCGATCTGGGTAAACAAGGAGATTACACCGTTCTTCCAGCTAATTCATCCTTCACTCTGTCAAAGAGGCCATGTAAAAAGGTTGCAATTAAGGCCTCATTATTCCAGCCCAGCTCAGCAGTCAGTGTACGAAAATGAAGCGCATACTGTCCTACAGAAGCAGACTCTTAAAGGAGACATAAAAGGCCGCTGGCTGCTGAAGAGACACGACCCGGTTCATTGAAGATATTCCGAAAGAGTTTCAAGAATCTAGACAGGCTAGGAAACACTGGATCATTATTCTCCCAGAAAGGGGCGGCCCAGGCTAATGCCTCGCCAGACAGGAGAGATATAATATAGGCTACCTTTGCATGATTTGACAGTATGTTTTGAGGCTGGAGTTCAAAATGAATGGTGCTCTGGTTAAGGAACCCCCTGCAGGCCTTGGAGTCCCCAGAGTACCGGGACAGAGCTGGTAAATGCAAAGAATTTACGGCTGTGACCGGAATAGGTGTGGCAGCAGATAGCGGCTGAGGTTGTTGCACCGGGGGTCCTAAGGAGGCCTGAAGCTGTTCAAAGCGGGAGGCCAAATACTGGAGGAATCGCATCACCTGGGTCTGATTAGATTCCTGGGTCTTCAGTCTGCGGACTATGTCCTGCAGCAGATCATCTGCAGGTAGCGGCACATTAGCTGGGTCTATGGCTGATTAAACTGTCAGGTCACCTGATGGCAGCAGACAAGTGTGCACCGCTAGGTTTAGGGGCGCACCGTTAAGGTTGTGAACCCAAAGCTGATTGCTGCAAATAGAGCTCTGGGTGGTGCAGGAAGCAGGACCACTGGAGCACTGACACAGATATGCAGGGAGCTAGAGCATAGGTTTCCCCAGGGCATGGAGTCTAAGAGCCAGCAGGTGTTCACCAGAGCCTCTGGTGGTGAGGATGGACTTGGCTGCAACTGGTTCCAGATTGCAGCCCCCAGGATCTCCCAGCTCACACTCACGGCTGGCTAATGGTGGACAGAGAGGAAGCAGCAGTAAAGGACAACAAAGAATAATCAATAGGCTAGCCAAGGGTCAGGCCAACGAGCAGACAGGGACAGACAGAAGAGCATGCCAAGATTGGGGTAATCAACAGACAGGAATAGTCATGAACAAACCAAGGTCGGGGTAACAAGCAGACTGGAATAGTCATGAACAAGCCAAGGTCAGTAAATGGAATCAGACGAAGAGCACACAGCAGGAACCACTAAAAAAGGAAGCCTAACACACAATATTGATCAGCACCCCTGGCTAGCACTGCAAGGTGTTATATAATGCTCCTAATTAGGGGCTGGGGTGGAGCCCAGCTAAGGGAAAGCTACTTAAAGCGGAGTTCCACCCAAAAGTGGAACTTCCGCTGTAAGGGAAGGTGACACCCCCCCTGACATGCCACAATTGGCATGTCATTTTTTTGGGGGGGGACCGGGGACCCTGTTTTCACAGGGTCCCAGGTCCACTTCCTCTCCTTGTGCTGCGGAACTGGAAGGAAGTTCACCTTCCCCCTCCCTGTCGGCAATCTTCTGGGACACGTCACAGGTCCCAGAAGATACGCCAGCCATTCGCAGCACGATTCGCGCATGCGCAGTGTGCGCCTGGCTTTGAAGCCAAAGCCAGGTGCCCACACTTGTGATGCCGGTGCCGTACGAAGGAGGGGGAGAAGAGCGACGCTGCAGGCGACTGCATTGCTGGAGCCTGGGACAGGTGAGTGTTCGATTATTAAAAGTCAGCAGCTACACTTTTTGTAGCTGCTGACTTTTATAGGGTGGAACTCCGCTTTAAGCACACAGGTGAGAGGTGCACGGTCTCTAAGCTGAACACAAGCAAAGAGGTAAGCAGACAGACACAACATTAAATGTTACTGCAGATTCATGACACCAGGTGGCAAAGAGGGGAACAGGTGACTTATTAGTCAGTCAGCTCCCTCTGAACCCCTAGTGTTAAGTAGGGAAAGAAACCCAACCAGAAAACTCTGGTTTGAGTGGTTAAAAGAGAAGTATGGGTTTCCGTTTTATTTAATAATCATACTGACCTAGGTCCAATGCTGCATCTGCCCCCCCTTCCTCTAACACTGAGAACCGAGCAATCTCACTGGAGTGCTGGGCTGTGGAGGGGGTCGGAGCAGCCGGCTCAGGCTCTCAGTGGCTTGGTGAGAGGCTGTGCCGGGTGCTGGTCTAGGCATGTGGGCAGATCCTGACTCGGATTGATGCGATCTTGCCAGAGTCTAGACCGGTTCGGTGGCATCAACAGACAGTGGACTTCAGCCCGCTGTCATCTAAAAACGGGTCACAGGAGTGCAGAACAAACTGCACTCGTGATCCACAGGAGAAGTGCAGCCAAACAAGCTTTGGCTGTACTTCCCCTTTAAGGCCCTCAATAAAGAAGAATCCTTATTAACTGAAATAGTAACTAGAGTCCTGTGATACAGAAGTATCTTTGATAGAAGGGATAGCGGCTGTCTTCTGCTAGCAATGGTGGGGCTCATAAACAGTAGTGAATACTGGTAATTCAATGAAACTGAACAGATCTGTAAAACTGCTTAAAACAGGCCTCCTGATTCTGAGGTGTAAAGGTGTCTGGATGCAGTGTCCCTAGAGTGATGACAGAAGGAGGTTGGGTACCTGCCCACTCACTAATCCTATGGATAGCACAGTCTCCTAGGAACACGGTTCTTGCCCTGGTTGCCAACTGTCCAGGATTCACCTGAACAGTCCGATTTTTGCATCATGTGTCCGGATTTCCAACTGTCTGAAACAATATTCACACAACATACTTGCCAGTGAGACGTCCCCAGTGCCTGTCACCAATATGTCTTCCCCTCATCTCTCTCCCCAGTCCACTGACCACATACTCTTCTCTGTTTACTACTGCTGGCTTCTGTATTCACTGACATTCAGAGTTTGCACATCAAGGCTTTAAGGGCCCAAAAACAGCAGGCACCTCTCAGAAGAGACCACCAGCAACTAAAGGACCTCTCGTCTCCTTGTCTGTGCATCTCCTGTTCTGACAGGATTGTTCAACTTCACAGGAGCCCAGCAGAAGGATCATCAAGTGCAGCCGATCACTAACACATGGAAGAAGACCACATCCTACAGAACAGTACAGCAGGAGACAGGTATGCAGTCCACCACTGTACACCCCATTGCTCCCCTGTCCATCCGGCTGCTCCCTAGTCCACTTCGATGCCCTCCCAGTCCACTTTGCTATCCCCCAATCTACCCCGCTGCCACCCTGTTCATCTTGTTGCCCCAGTCCACTCAGCTGCCCCCCTGTTGATCCTGCTGCTCTCCAGTTCACTCTGCTGCCCCCCCCATCCACCCTGCTGCCCCCCAGTCCACACCGCTGCCTTCAGTCCACCCTGCTGCCCCCCTTCCCACCCCGGTGTGCCAGTCCACTCCACTGCCCCCCAATACAATCTGCTGTCCCCAGTCCACTCCGCTGCCCCTCAGTCCACTCCACTGCCCTCCTGTCCACTTGCTGCCCCCCTGTCCACTCCGCTGCCCCCAGCCCCCCCCCTCACTGCCCCCTGTTGATCCTGCTGCCCTCCAGTCCACTCCACCCCCTAGTCCACCCAGCTGCCCCCCAGCCCACTCCCCTGCGTTTAGCATTATGTACTACAGACCTCTGCGTTACATATGACTAACCTTTTCTCTGTTACTTTCTGCTTTACTAATGACTGACCTCTGACCTTTTCAAGCCTTCCTTACATTTACTGGGGCTTGCTAGGTCATCTGTTTAAAGAAAAAATGTACACTTCAGTCTCTTCAATGTTGTTCAGGTAGATCTTCACCTCTCCAGGGTTGCCATTAGGGTTTACAGCCACTTTCTGAACTACATAGAAACATAGAAAAGTGACAGCAGAAAAAGACTGAGTAGTCCATCGAGTCTGCCCCTTTTTAATTATTTATTTATTTATTTATTTTTGTACATTAACCTTGTTGTCTGACTATGGATTTATGTTTATCCCAAGCATGTTTGAAGCCATTTACTGTTGACTGTCTCACAACCTCTGTTGGTAGTTTATTCCAATCATCAACCACCCTTTCAGTAAAATAATACTTTCTAAGATTAGTTTTGAACTTCCCCCCAGTTAGTCTGAGGTCCCCGTGTTCTTGATTTTGGTTTCATATTGAAAAGACTGCCCTCCTGAACCTTATTCACCCCCTTGATGTATTTAAAGGTTTCAATCATGTCTCCCCTCTCCCTTCTTTCCTCCAGACTGTACATATTAAGTTCCTGAAGTAGCTCTTGATAGGTTTTATCCCCCAGACCTTTCACCATTTTTGTTACCCATTTCTGAACTCGTTCTATCTTATCAATATCTTTTTGCAAGTGAGGTCTCCAGAACTGGACACAGTATTCTAAGTGAGGTCTCACTAAAGATCTATATAGAGGAATCAGAACCTGATCCCTCTACTGATACATCCCAGAATTCTATTTGCTTTTCCCACTGCCTGGTTACACTGTTTGCTCATTTTGCTATCATCTGAAATAAGCACCCCCAAATCTTTTTCTTCAGTAGTGCTGGCTAACACTGTGCCCCCAATGATGTACTCTCTAAGGGGATTCTTTTTCCCTATATGCATTATTTTACATTTAGAAATATTGAACTGCAGTCTCCACTGCTTTGACCAATCTTCCAGCAATGCCAAATCATGTTCCATGTTACAGACACCTCCAGGGATATCAACCCTATTACACACCTTTGTATCATCAGCAAAGAGACATACATTGCCCAGCAAACCTTTAGTTATATCACTTACATATAGGTTAAATAGAACAGGACCCAGTACAGAGCCTTGTGGTACCCCACTAGTGACTGGTCTCTGTTCTGAGTGAATCCCATTTACAACCACACTCTGGGATCTATCCTTTAGCCAACTGCATATCCACTGAACCACCCAAGGGTTAAGTCCCAGCTTGTACAACTCTTGTATTAGATCATTATGTGGAACTGTATCAAATGCCTTGCTGAAATCAAGATACGCTATGTCCACAGCACCACCCTGGTCCAATACACTGGTAATATAGTCAAAGAATTCAATCAGATTTGTCTGGCACGATCTGCCCTCAGTAAAGCCATGCTGCTTACATACTACTGACTACATACTACTGACTTCCTCACAATGCATTACATACTACTGACATCTATGTTACATACAACTGACCCCTGTACTCTGCCTTACTCACTACAGACCTCTGTGCTACATACTACTGACCTCTGTACTCTGTGTTACTACTGACCCCTACATTCTGCATTAGATACTACTGACCTCTGCCCTCAGTTACTTTCTGCTTTACAACTGACCTATGAACTATTTAATCCTTTATTTTATTTTAACGCAGCCTTGCTAGGTCATCTCATTAAAAATAGTGAGGTACGCCCTTGGGACCTTTTGTTTCTTCAATGGGTTTTTCAGGTAGATCGTCCTCTATCACCTCAAGGTTGCCAGTCCCAGAGTAAGGGTACTGCTACGTTTAGAGTTCTAATGCTATTCTTGTCCTGCTGTTGGAAGAGTTAATATTTTGTGGTCTTATTTTCCTTTAGTACATGCTACCATAGTTCAGGTCAGCTGTCTAGTTGTAGAATTTATAGAGGAGATCTTTGGATAATGCAGCCATAGATCTCTCACATCCCTCTGTTCCTAGATAACATCTTTTTTACAGTGGAAGGTTGGTGATCAGCTGATGGCTTTTTACCAGGAGAGACTCACCTAGTCTAATGCCTTTAATCAGACTTCCAACATGCAGTAAGTAATTAGCAGTGCCTGGCGGTGTTCAGACCGAGCAGAGTGTAAGATGAATTCTGTTGAAAAGTAATTACCGGAACTGAAGATGCAGGGAATATTGAGCTGTGTGCATCAGGGACTGCAGGGTGGTAGATGGAGAGAAACATGATTGTATCCACTGAAAGAAATGGGGGAACTTTTATGTATGAGCACATCATTTCTATGTCTATTCTTGGGCAGCATAAAAGGTTAATAAACTAAACTGGCCCCTAGGCAGATTACATTTTTTTTTACCAAGAGTCAATACAAACAAGGCTGCTTGACTGCTTGTATGGCTTTGCCTAAATTTTTGTGATTTTTTTAGATAATATAAAAATGTAGCACCCTCCTTGGCGCTAGAAGAGAGTATAGTTTTTGGGTCTTTTGCTTACCAGGAAGGCTGCCAGATACATTTAGATGCTCTATGCCTACCAGGGAGCAGGGATCCATTAATAGGGTCTGCTCATGGTGCTCAGGTGCTGCTCATGTTGTCCGAATGTTTCACACTGGTCCGATAGGGTGGGGCATATTGGACAGTGGGAGGAAACCTGACAAATGAGAGCAAAGATATATTAACATAGGGTTGCCACCTTTTCTTCAAGTGAAACCCGAACACTTTAGCGGCGCACAGCAATTTTTTTTATAGCATAAACTATACATATATGTTGCTATTAAATAACATTTCTAATCATATGAAGTTAATAACGCAAGTCCCCATTTATATCAGAGTTCACAGAGTTCCCCTTTTACAGCTGAACTCACAGAGTTCCCCTTTTACATCCGAGTTCGCAGAGTTCCCTTTCAAGGCAGGGGAGGACTCTGCAGACACGGATTTAAGGGGGAACACTGAGAACTCTGGTGTAAAGGGGAACTCTGATGTAAGGAGTGCTCTGAGAACCCTGATTTACCTTAGTGTACACACAATCCAGATGTATCTGAGGCTGCTGGACTTCAAATTTCAGGCCTCCACTTTCCTTTTCTGAGGCACAGCGCTGAGGATTGGAGTGTGGGCAGACACAGAAGCTTCGTGGTGGGAGGAAGAGGTGCAGATTGAGCCCCCTCTCCTCTCCTGTTTGTGTGTGTGTTTGGGGGGGGACTGTTAGTGCTGGCTTTGGGCGTGTGAAAGAGAGTGTAACAGACTCTCTCAGCTTAGACAACTGCAGCCAGCAACCCAGCTGAGAAGCCATAGTCCAGTCTGAATAATATGTCCAGGTTTCAGGTAGTCAGAAACCTGGACACATGATTCCAAACCCGGACTGTTCGGGTGAATCCTGGACTGGTGGCAACCCTATATTAACAGCCCTGGTGATTGGCAGAGGAAAGTGCCTTAGTGCGTGCTGGGAGACTGTATATATGCTGAGTGCACATGTGCTTGAGGTCTTCGGCTGGAGAGCGGGGTCCTGGCCCTCCTCTGCAAAGGCTGCCATGCGGCCTCAGGTGGTTGACCTGAGGGCCTGAAATTTAGTAACGCTGCAACCCAGATGTCCTGCAAAGCTGACTAGAAGGGAGACATGCCAGGGAGGATCTCTTTCTTCCAACAGTGAGTACGGATCTGTGTCATGGGGCCTGTCCTGTGAGGGCCATCCCTTCAGCTAGTAGAGTCAGTGAATGGGGGTCAGCCAAAGGGGATGCTAGTAAGTGTCCTAAAGACAGAACTGTTTCATCAAGTCTGCTGCCAGAGCAGGCAAAGAACTTATTTCTTCCATACAAGTGTTGTATGGCCTAGCAAAGAATCTGCTATCACAGTTAATCTGGTAAGGCCAAGTTCCAACAATAAATACATAAAAAAACAAACCCCTGGATTGATTATTGGATAACAAGCTGATGAGAGTACATGTGGCCGTGTGAAAACCCCTAGTAACTGGCTGCAAGATAAAAAAGGGAAGGCCCAGGGAAGTCCACACCCAGCAATCCCTATGGGGACAATGCTACAAAAATATCCTTTCCTATTTTTCTATAGAGGGACACAGGAATTTAACACAGTCTTGGTTATACTGCCACCCGCAGGAGGATGTGGACACTGGCAATAAACAAATCTGAGGGCCGGCCTAGGATAACCCCTCTTCTACCCAGCTTGCCTCAGTTTTTGCTAGTGTCCTAGGAGGATGAATGCCTTTTTTCAGCTCAGTTGAGAAAAGTCTAACCTATTGTCTTTTCTTCTTCAATGTTGTTCTTGGATTTCTTCTTCCATTGGCTTCAATCAAGATTCCTCACTACATCACTACTCGAGCTGATCTCTACATAGTAGCTATCTGGACTGGTCTCTTCTCAGCTTGACTTTTGGAGTGTCATAACCAGACCACGCTGGGTTGGACATTTATGGCTAGCCTGGAATGTGGCTTTTAGGCACTGGGTTCCACTCGTAGGGCTCTCTAGACACGGGGGTTGATTTACTAAAACTGGAGAGTGCAAAATCTGGTGCCGCTGTGCATGGTAGCCAATCAGCTTCTAACTTCAACTTGTTCAATTAAGCTATGGCAAAAAAAAAAAAAAATGGAAGCTAATTAGTTTCTATGCAGAGCTGCACCAGATTTTGCACTCTCCAGTTTTAGTAAATCAACCCAACTGTGTTCTGATAAAAGTTAGCTATGGAGCACTTTCCAGGTCCAGAGCAATGGCAATTATGGTCATGGTCTCAGCACTTGCCCTACCATGGATAATTCATTCTGTTGAGTTGGCTGAATTGGCTGAATAATTAGAGCTACCGTGCACTATTGGGTGTCTATAAAAATTCTCCCTACCACCAGTTTTACCATGGAAAGAGTTAATGCTGAGAAACTATGCATCTATGTCAATTGTTAGGTGGGGTGTCCAGGGCAAGATTAAGAGCATCATGGGCCTGGTGCTGAGGATTTTGGTGGGCCTTTCATGCTCCCAACATTGTGGGAACAGTTTGTGGATGGCCCCTTTCTGTCCCAACATGACTGCACACCAGTGCACAAAGCAAGGTCCATAAAGACATGGATGAGCGAGTTTGGGGTGGAGGAACTTGACTGGCCTGCACAGAGTTCTCACATCAACCCAATAGAACACATTTGGGATGAATTAGAGCGGAGACTGCGAGCCAGGCCTTCTCATCCACATCAGTGCCTGACCTCACTGTACTTGCATGTGTCGATGTGGCGTTTCTTGACTGAGATTGTGCTGTGATTGGCAGCTCCTGTGCGCATGCGTGGGAATGATGTCACGCAGCTCCGGCCTGTCACAGAGCCGGAGATCGCGGCCCCGGAAGGAAGAGGGGCAAAGATGGATGCGGCCTGGAGAGGGGACATTGCAGGCTTCCAATGCAGGTAAGTGACACATAATAGACTATGCGATGCATAGTAGCCTATTATGCTTTTAAATTGCACGGTAAGAAAGAGTAACAAAGAGGAAGTAAAACCCATCAGGGTTTACTTCCTCTTTAAAATCATTTGGAAAGAATAAAAAATAAAACAAATGGGATTCATTTTAAATTTCCATAAGCAATGGTATTGTTTTTGCTTTGTAAAGGCACCTGTGTGAGTTTGGGGAAATATTTTCGTGCGCTAGATATCAACAAGTGAAAGTGACAGAGAAAAAAATTATATTTTAACAAAACATGAAAAGATTGAACATTCTACCAATCTTAAAAACATAATAGATTATCAAAACGGCAACATTGTTGCAAGGACAAATTCTTTGAGAGAAAGATACATTTCATCTCAGCATGAAAAGGATTTCTTTGGGGAAGTTACAATTGTATTACAATGAATGGCTGAAAATTGCATTGGGCTGCATTGCTCCAACTTTTACTCCCAAAAAACTCTCACAGCTCTCATTTTGGTATTTACTATAGCGCCCTGCAATTACTCCATGGATGGTTGTGCTCAGCTGTGCTCTGCACCTAGGAGTAAACAGATGGGGACTTTATCTCTTCTCAGACTTTTTAAGATATTTCAGTGTAGAAATCACTTTTTCTCATAGTTTAAAAGCAGATTATCTTTAAACAATATCTCGAAATTTTTAGTACAATTTAGGTGATTATATAATGCGCTAAACATTATTTCCATGTGCACATCTCCAGGTCTTAACTGGAGTAAGGATTTGGGTGCTATCTGTTGCCTGGGCGCTACTTAGTGCCATTTGCTGTATTTTGCGCTATGGGGGTGAAAGCTGTGGGGAAGGAACAAGACTCAGCCTCTATGCTGTGCTACACTGCACTCTGTGGAACTCAGCTGCTGCCCGCGATTCACATAACAATAGCGCCTGCCGCCCGCGATTCACATAACAATAGCGCCTGCCGCCCGCGATTTACATAACAATTGCGCCTGTCGGTCGCCCTTAATTTACATAACAATAGCACATGCCGTCCGCAATTTACATAACAATGGTATACACACACACACAGAGCTAAACAGCATTAATGACTCACTGGCATGGGCCTATTTTGAGGTAAGGGCCTAGAGCTGCAGCTCCAAAAGCCCCTATGTTAATCCGGCCCTGTGGGGTGTCGCATGCAAGTTCTGTGCTCTATTTCCTGCCAGTCAGTATAAATTAAACATCATTCTGCGCCTGCTTTGCAAAGCACCATGTGGAACTCTGGCCCTGGATCACAATCCAGTCATCTGACCCTAGGGTTGCCACCTCATCCCTTTAAAACCGAACACATATGAATTACACAGGTTCTGTGGCTGATTAAGGTGGTAATTAAACTCACTTGGTGCCTTATCTGCATTGAATTAGCCCAGAATCGGTGTAATTCATATGTGTTCGGGTTTAAAGGGATGAGGTGGCAACTCTGTCTGACCCTCATCAGCATCAGCTGCCTGGGTGTGTGAGTACCTGAGGCACTTTGTGCCTATTTGCCACATGGTTGCAACATATCTGTTTGTAGCGCCCCCATAGTGATAGGTGCTTTTAGAGGAAGATTTTTGTTTGGAGAGGCAAAATCTAGTCAGGCCTGACAGTGTGCAGGCCTGAATGTTTTGATCTGGGCTGGGGAGTGGCTCGGGGAGGGCTGGGGATTGCAGGAAGGAACACCCTTGGATACTCCTCCCCTTTGGTGTCAGAAGGTTCTGGAAGGGGCAGGCCTACTTAAATTCAGTGATCTGCCCAGCGGGAGTGGGGACGGTGGAAGAGTGGAGAGTGTAACAAGTGCTGTGGAGCAGGCCTCACCCGGGAGGAAGCCCCCAGTCTGTGGGGGTGACCTTGGGGTCTGGAGGTTCGGGTGCAGCCAGGAGTGGAGTCGGTTCCTGGAGCAGCACAAGGGAGCAGGAGAGCAGCAGACTGTACATTCTAAAAGCCTCTTTAACCTCCCTGGCGGTATGATTCTGTCTGGAATTTTGTACCAAAAGCGGTACAATTTTTTGCATGGAAATTTGGTGATATGTATTATAGGCCTGCAATTCTTAGTAATTACTTACTTAAACCTGACCAAAACAAGACTCTAGTAGACATTCCAGATGTGATGAATTTGAAACACAAATGCATGAATTATAATCTAATCAATAATATAATTTTATTCAATAATGCAATGAAAAATAATGAAATTTGTCAAACAAAGAAATTGCAAGGGTCCTCAAGCTATCATTGTTTTTTGTTTTTTTGTTTTTTTTGCGCATATATAAATTTAAAAAAAAATAAAAAAACATTAAAAATTGGGAAAAAATGCAAATAAAATAAATAAAACTTTTAAAATGTCCAGCTAAAATATTAAAAATTAAAAAGTGAAATTTCACTTTCAGCTCAGCTGATCCAAAAGCGCATTTGTAGGACAGCGCTTTTTGATGCCATTTTCAAAGGCTTTTATTTGTCACAAATGACAATGGCAAGGGGCACTGAAAGGGCACTGTGTCTGATACTAAGGTGATACAGTGCAATCCTCTCAGATTACATTGTATCACCTCCTTTTTATGTGTTTGTGTTTGTGCAACATTTGAATTTCCCTCCCAGTTCTGCTCCCATGCACCATTGCTGCTGCAGGGAACGGAACCCGGAAGTCACCAGAGCGACAGACGGCGTGGCGGGGATCCCGGCGGCGATCACAGCAATGGGAGATCATCGCTGGATCGCCAGGAGAAGGTAAGGAACCCCGCTGAAGGCTCTGCACATCTACCCCGAGCGTGACTCTGGGATACCGATCCTAGCATGTAAAAACCACCCCGAGTCACGCTCGGGAATACCGCTAAGGGAGTTAAAGAATCCACTGGTGTCGGTCAGTGACAGACCCTGGGAGCTGGATGAGAAGGCTGGAGCAGGCTGGGGAAGATAGTGGACAGTCTGTGGAGATTGGAGGAGCCAGTCAGGGGAAGGAGTGTCACTAGATAGCAAGGCAGGCCGGAGCGGCCTGAAAGAGGATGGGCTGGGAATTGTAGTCCATCAATACTCAGCTAATAACAACATACTTTTTTTTTTTAACAGATAGCTAGTAACAACATACTTAGCCACACAATTGAGGGATTGTGGCCCTTGCCTGTAATGGGTGGTTCAGAGGTCCTGCTGGCAAAAGTGCAGGCCTCATCATGTGCTAGCTTCGGTGGAGGAAGAGGTGTCATGGAGGCCTGATAATTTGCCTTTCAGGCCAGGAAGCTAAGCAGCGTGCTGAAGTGAAGTAAGGAGAGGAACGGTCAACAAGTGTTTGTGCTGGGGGAAGTTGGAGTGTAAATACTGCAGTGTATATAGAAGGTCCCGTGATCTAATTCTTTAGGCATCCCACAGTTATCCCTTCTCCCTATCCAAGTTTATCCCCTAAAATAAAACAACAAAACAAAGTACCAGCCTGTTCTGTGACTCCGGATGTGTGAGAAATGGTGTGATTGAGGGCAGCGGACAGGTGAACCACAACTACCAGCCACCCCCAAGGGGTTTCATGGCTACATGTTTAAAGACACAGAGGGAACAGGGCCACTGGTACGGGTAACACCAGTCCATATTCTGATGGTTAAGGGGGCATCTAATTGGTAACCTCCAGGGTACCAATTCCTCAAATCCAAGTGACCTTGTGATTTTAGGTTCTACATCATTACAGTCTCCTTCAGCACTGGTGGGTCAGGCTGAATGCCCAGCTCTGTCCCCTGGTGCTTCTATTATACTCATAAAGTATTGTGGCCTGATTTACCCAATTCCTTGAGAATACGAACGACAAATCCTGCGCCTTTCCTTTGAAATCCATCTTTGATCTACCTGAGGTTTCAGAACAGTGACCATCTCAGACCCAAAGTCACCACAGTCTAACTCTGAATAGATTGTTTTGGGGCACTGCAATCTCCTGCCATTACCTGGGAATTACAAGAGTATTTGATGCAGTGTGCACTACTATGCATTTGGAGGATCAGCCTGCTGTCACCAGTCTTGGGGCATTTGGAGCCCCCACAGCTGCACAAAACTTTCTATTACATATGTTATTTGAGGTATTTATTTTGGTGGAAGCACCTTGAAAGGTCCTGGGCCCCACCTGAGAGTATGCTGCGGCTATGAGAGCAAATTTGTTAAATTATTGTCTGTACCCACTGGTGATCTGGAAGTGATCTACCCTAACAGGACAACTGCTGGACAGATAAAGGACCGGCTTACCTTTGGGGATTCTATGGATCAGCAATTGTAATCCATCCTTAAATCCCAGTGTGATATGGCAAGCTCTGCCCTCTGTACTGTGCTGGCAATGACCTTACTCTGCCAAACTGTGGAAGAATGGGTTTAATCCCGTAAAAAAAGATCTCTTTACCACTGGGTGAATACCTACTTAATGTGGTTGTAAAGGTGGAAGTTTTTTTTACCTTCATGCATTCTATGCATGAAGGTAAAAACCTTCAGTGTGCAGATCCCCCTTCAGCCCCCCAATATTTACCTGATCCGATCCAGCGATGTGCACGAGAGCTTTCTTGGGTCTCTGGCTGCTCATTGGTTGAGACGCAACAGCAGGAGCTGTTGGCTCCCACTGCTGTCAATGAGAGCCAGTGAGGCGGGAGCAGGGGGTGGGGCCAAGCCACGCTTTCTGTGTCTCGGGAGTGAGCATGCATGAGTGCCCTCATAGCAAACGGCTTGCTATGGGGCACTAGACAAGGGGGAGGGGCCCAGAGCACCGACGGGGGAATCGAGAAGGGGAGGATCGTGACTGCTCTGTGCAGAACCATTGCACAGAGTAGTTTAGTATGACAGATTTGTTTTGTTTTTTTTAAAGAATTTTTTTGAACACTTTAACTAAGTGTAGCATCCTCTAGTGTACAGTCTTTTGCTACAGGCAACCACCAGCAAGGCCAGCATGCCTGGACAAGTCCTGCTAGCGTCAGCATGTCTGCAAGTTTCCATCCTTCACACAAGGCGTTACAGCAGCGTGACCTGCAGAAAGCCTGCTTATCAGGACTAATGTCGCCAGCCTGTCGTAACGAGGGGGTGGTGCCACACCCTGGGAGAGTTTCAGCGCTTGCAGCTAGCTTCAGACACCACGAGGCAGCGGAAGATGACGGAGGGTGGTCGTCTTGTGCCAGCATTAACCTGGTTCCTGGACAAGCTGGGGCGGACACTCGTGGACATGGGTGTCCAACTGAAGCCTTGCGGGGAACTCACCCTGGGTGTGATAGAGGGGACTGAGCGGCTATGCTTACTGTGCCCGGACTGTCGGATGCCTACTGCAGGAGTTACTGCCTGGGCCTGGTGCGGCCATTGTGGTGAGTCGCTGACCCAGCTATCATCCACACAGTAGGAGCCATCATACTATACAGTGGATCTGTGCACGGTAGTTTGTCATCCTCAGCCGCAGGTGTCCCGGAAGGCCAGAGCGGGCCTGGGATCATCCCATTAAGGCAGGGTAGAGTTGCAGTCAAGCGACTCCTCTGCGAAAACAGAGGACGAAGGAAGAGAGGAGGCTGTCGTGGTCTGTGGCCTATGACAACCAAAAAGCACAAATGGGAGTCTCATAAATAAGAGATAGCGCTTACCCTGAAATCAGGGAGGGGGGGTGCAGATCAATGATCAACCAACACAAAATTGAAAAACCAAAAACAAAGCTGCACCAACCATATAAGTCAACTACATTTATTGGAGCAAAGATTAACATGGCATAGCCCGTACCATTCATTCCACATCCCCATACCTTCAAAAAGTGCCCTCACCCACTGAGGAAACCACCCCAGTCCTGAAAACCTGCCTACCTGACTAGACTGACCTCTCGCCCACTCACCTGAGGGTGGCCGGGGGGAATGTCCCAGGGAGCTGAGAACCCCTAACTGCCCCCCCCTAAAAAGATGGAAACTGCCCAAAACCCATGTCCCACCACACAATGCTCATTCTAAAGTGCCAGTGTGTGAACCAGCAGGGATCCCAGATAAATGCCAGAGTGTAGGTAATGTCCTTTTCCTGGCAGATAGTGTGTCTGTTGCCAGGACAGTGAAGGCAAAACGGCAGTAGGCAATGTTGGCTACAAAAAGCTGGAGCTCATGTATGCCTCATGACCATCACAGGGACAAGCAGATGTTATGTGGGGTAAAAATGAATACAGGGGCTCTGCCCCTCACTTTGCTGTTCAATTCCCCTTGGAGTAAGGCAATAAACTCACAGTTGTAGCTGGATGATCAGTAGTCCCTCATATGATTGCCATGCTGTGCGCTTACAGGCTGGAAGACTACACAGGGAGACCGCCACCAATCCTATCTGGCTTTCTCAACCTGTGTATGGTGGCTGCACTGTGTGCCGATGATCTAGAAACCCCAGACAGGGAGACCGCCGACTGGGATTCAGGCAGTCTCAACCTGCATGGATGGATCACTTGCTAGATGATAAAACAGGGACTTGAATGTCACACAGAGTTATGCAGATATAAATTGGGGTAAGAATGAACACGGGCTCTGCCCCTCACTGTACTGTTCAATTTCCCTTGGAATAATGCAATTAACTCACGGTTGTAGCTGGTTGGTCAATAGTCCCTCATATGTCTGCCATGCTGTGCACGCTGGAGACATACATGGGGAGACCGCCGCCAATCCTGTCTGGCAGTCTCAACCTGTGTGGCAGCTGCACTATATACCGAGGATCCGCAGACTTGGGCAGGGAGACCACCAGGCAGACCTCAACCTGTATGAATGGAACTCTTGCTGGATGATGAAGCAGGGATTCCGGTTTGTAGCTGGCAGAGCCCAGCTTGTGGACAATTGCTGTGTAGCCGTATCTGTGCTGACTAAGATCAGCACTCCAGCGAGAGGTACGGATTGGGTTGCCACCTCATCCCTTTAAAACCAAACACATATGAATTACACAGGTTCTGTGGATATTTAGGGTGGTAATTTAACTCAGTTGGAGCCTTATCTACATTCAATTGGCCTCAGAACCTGTGTAGTTCATATGTGTTCAGGTTTAAAGGGATGAGGTGGCAACCCTATCCGTACCTCTCACTGGAGTGCTGATACATGCACCGGACCTGTATTGGCTGACCCCTCCCGTTCCAAGCTGGATATCCAGGTAATTGGGTAACAGCTGGTCCGCATATGCCGGGTGGCGAATGGTCAGCACAGCTCTCCTGAGCTATTGGAGGAACTAGGTGCTATGAGTCCATTGCCCATACCAAGGGCTTCACTGAGGCTGGAGGATCGACCACACTGGCAGCACAATAGTAGAGGGTGGTGGGGCAGGTGGGCAGGTCCCGCTGGATTGCCTACATGTTTGGTTCAGGTATGAACTTCGTCAGGGCTTAGTTAGCCAATGGGATGGCACCTACTTAAATATGGAGCCAAAACCACCCCCACTGACACTCAAAGTGCATAGGTACTATAGCAAAAACAAGGGCCAGGGATAAATCCAAGGCAAATACCAAGCTCTACTTACCGGCCAGCTGCGACTAACCAAATTAACCTGTCTAACAGTATGCGTTTTAAAACAGGTGTTTAGTTGCACAAATTTGCAAATGCATGCTTAAGCTATAGGCCCCGCCAAGGCACCCTGTAGTCTGTAGTCCTATCTATGACTTGTAAGAGACTCCACAGTGGAAGCACATGCATTCTAATAAGATAGGTGAAGGCAGATGGTCTGGAGGGGGCCCCACCCCTCCTTAAAGGTGCAGTGGCACATTGAACACTCAGCATGTAGCACAGTGGCAGCAAAGATGTCAATTTGTTGCCTGACCAAAAATCAAACACACCAAACGATGACCACTGCCTACACCTATAACTGGCCTTTGCAGCAAGGAGCATTGGAGGGCAACAAACAGCAAAAACAAGGGCCAGGGGCAGCTGGCCGGTAAGCAGAGCTTGGTATTTGCCTTGGATTTATCCCTGGCCCCTTGTTTTGTATCTTATGTCATTATATGGGAGAATTGCTCCCTGTGTTCCCCATTGAGGGATACCAATGGGGACTTCCAGGTACTGAGTAATAAATATACAGGGATGGGGTGGCCCTTCGCACAAACCCAATTACTTGTGGTCCCCACTTGCAATTAGGTGGGGATATATAACCCTGTATTCCCAACTGCAGTGAGTAAGTAGAAATAGACCTTTACTAGCTTAAAAGTTGGACAGGGACAGGGAGAACCATTTCTCCCCTATGCCCTGATCCATTTTCCATAGGCCCATTTGTTACCAGGAGAGAAGAAAGGAAAGACATGCTTGGATACATACTGCCCTGAATATACATTGTGGAATTCACATAAGGTACACTATCCATTAGTAGGCCAAATAGGGACACACATAGGGGCTTATAGAAAACATTGTAAAGACATGTCACTGTTTAACCCCTTCAGCATAAAGGAAGATCCACCGTGCATCTTTCTGTAGTAATATGCGATCCCTATCGCCTCTTCTATGTGATAGTTCTTATTTATAAATTATTCCACATTTGAAACCATCTATGGATGTGTTATGTGCGTCCCTGAAATGTATTGCAACTGGGGATTTTTCCTCCTTGGTAAGTATGTCACTTATATGCTCGCCCATTCTCTTTCTGAATTCTCTAATGGTCTTGCCCACGTATATCTTCTCACATGGGCAGACTATTTGATATACTTGGTATATATATATATATATATATACTCGTAGAACAACATACGTAGACAGCTTTACCCCGGATGCCTGCATACTTAGATGGGCCCCTTTTAATCATCGACCATGTGAGTTGCTAAATGTTGTACCTTCATCAAATGTAACCACATTGCTACACTTAGTGCTGGTTCACACAGGGGCGGCTTCAAAGTCACCCAATTCTTGTCCAACTTTGAAGCCGCCCGATTAGGGTTGCCACCTCATCCCTTTAAACCCGAACACTTATGAATTAACAAGTTCTGAGGCTAATTTAATGCAGATGAGGCACCAAGTGAGTTTAATTACCACCTTAATCAGCCACAGAACCTGTGATGAGGTGGCAACCCTATGCCCGACACAGCTTGCAAAATGACTTCTGTATAGAAGTCAATGCAAGCTGCTCCGAAATCGCTCCAAAGTAGTACAGGAACCTTTTTCTAAGTCGGAGCGGCTTGAGTCGCTCCAATTAGAACAGTTCCATTGTACTGCGTGGAGTGCGACTTGTCAGGGGACTAGGTCACCTGACAAGTCACCCCTGTGTGTGAACCGACACTTGTCTTTTATATTTTGTAGTTCCTGCTGGATTTTACTTCTAATCCCCTTGTGGAGGAGGCCATTTGTGGATGGACATTTTATGGTTACACAACCGATCACATTGCTATAATCTTTTTATATGGACTATAAACGGAATTTATGAATAAATATTTGTGGAACTAATCATCTGAGTTTCCATTATTTCTTATGGGGAAATTCACATTGATATACGAGTGTTTTGGATTACAAGCATGTTTCTGGAACGAATTATGATCGCAATTCAGGTTTTACTGTAACTGTAAAATTCACAGTTATAAGCAATCATAGTTTGTAAAAAAAAATCCTGATTACCTCCCTAGAGTAGTACAGTGTTACTAAGATCACTGTATGTAAAAAAAGAAAATAAAAAGAAAAAAATGTAATAAAAAAGAAAAAAAAATTGAAACATAAATTATTTGGAAATGTATTTATTTATTTTTTATTTTTTTACATAGTGTCACCAGCCAGTGTCCCCGATCAGCGCCGCACCAGTTACATGATGACACTGTACTGCACTGGTGACAGTATGTAAAAAATTGTGAAAAAAAAAACTTTTTTTTTTAGATTTCTTAATTTTCAAAAAAATTGTGACGAAAAACTACAACTTAAAAAAACTTGCTATGCCTCATTTTCGGGCCGTCAGTACATCAGGACTGATCAGTTTTCAAATACATACCATAGTTTGTGGACTCTATAACTTTCCTACAGACTAAATAATATCCACTGATTTAGGTTATTTTCACCAAAGAAATGTAGCAGAATACGCTTTAGCTTAAATTTATGAAAAACGATTATTTATTTGCAAAATATTTTTTCTTTTTTGTTTGTTTAGCAAAAAATAAAAACCCAGTGGTGAATAAAAACCACTGAAAGAAAGCTCTATTTGTTATAATAAAGTGATAATAAATAACAAAGTGATAATAGATTAGTTTTGGTACAGTGTTGCATGACCGTGCAATTGTTATTCAAAGTTCCACAGCGCTGAAAGCTGAAAATTGGCCAGAGCAGGAAGGGGGTAAAAGTATCCGGTATTGCAGTGGTTAACTATATATCACTTTCTCAATCAAAGATAGATAGATAGATAGATAGATAGATAGATAGATAGAGTACATCCGGAAAGTATTCACACTTTATCCACATTTTGTTAGGTTACAGCCTTATTCCAAAATAGATTAAATTAATTATTTTCCTCAAAATTCTGCAAACAATACCCCATAATGACAATGTGAAAGAAATTTGTTTGAAATCTTTACCAATGTATCAAAAATAAAAAAGGAAAAAAATCCCATGTACATAAGTATTCACAGCCTTTGCTCAATACTTTGTTGAAGTGCCTTTAGTTCAAGTCTGGGCCCTGGCTGGGCCACTCAAGGACATTCACAGAGTTGTCCCATAGCCACTCCTTTGTTATCTTGGCTGAGTGCTTAGGGTAAGGTGACCAGATTTTTAAAATGAAACTCCAGGACATTTTTTTTTTTTGGCAAATGGTAAACTAATTTATTAGCATTTTGTCCTCAAATGATATCTGCAGTGTATGTGGTATGTGTTTATGGAATGATTGTATGATTGATATATATACTTCTTAGAATTTTTTGGGATATGACTACCAAATGTTAAGAAGATAAGATGGAGCAAATACTTTATAATGTATTAGAGGGGTGCGGAGGGTATGGCGGTGGGTAGTATGTACAAGAGATGGGTGTGGAGTGTATGCTGGCCGGTAGTATGTGGAGGAGAGTGGTATGACCTGTATGGATGTAGTATGTGGAGGAGAGTGGTATGACCTGTATGGAGGTAGTATGTGGAGGAGAGTGGTATGACATGTATGGAGGTGGGTAGTATGTGGAGGAGAGTGGTATGACATGTATGGAGGTGGGTAATATGTGGAGGAGAGTGGTATGACATGTATGAAGGTGGGTAGTATGTGGAGGAGAGTGGTATGACATGTATGGAGGTGGGTAGTATTTGGAGGAGAGTGGTATGACATGTATGGTGGTGGGTAGTATGTGGAGAAGAGGGGTGCAGAGTGTATGGCGGTGGGTAGTATGTGGAGGAGAGTGGTATGACGTGTATGGAGGTGGGTAGTATGTGGAGGAGAGGGGTGCAGAGTGTATGGCGGTGGGTAGTATGTGCAGCAAAAGAGTGCGGAGTGTATGGCGGTGGATGGTACGTGTAGGAAAGGGGTGCAGAGTGTATGGCGGTGGATGGTACGTGTAGGAAAGGGGTGCAGAGTGTATATATGGATGCTGTATGGAGGGGAGAAGTAAGAACTGTATATATGGATGTTGTTTGGGAGTGGGGTGGAGAACTGTATATATTGATGGTGTATGGGGGGGGGGGGTGAGGACTGCATGGATGGATGGATGGTGTATGTGGGGAGGGGGGGTGAGGACTGTATGGATGGATGGTGTATGGGGGATGAGGACTGGATGGATTGATGGTGTATGGGGTGGAGGGGGGTGAGGACCGTATGGATAGATGGTGTATTGGAGGGGGGGGGGTGAGGACTGTATGGATGTATGGTGTATGGGGGGGTGAGGACTGTATGGATGAATGGTGTATGGGGGGGGGGTTGAGAATCCTTTGTTGATTTCCTGACACACCCCATACACACCCTAGAAACTTACTATACAAGTTAGTCTCCCAGTACGATCGCTGCACAGTTCTCAGTGGATGGTGTCAGTAGAGCAGTGGATGGTGTCAGTAGGGCTGTGAACGGTGTCAATAGAGCAGTGGGCTGTGTCAGTAAGGCAGTGGATTGTGTCGGTAGAGCTGGGAATGATGTCAGTAGGGCAGAGGACGGTGTTAATAGAGCAGTGGATGGTGTCAGTAGAGCAGTGGATCATGTCAGGAGGGCAGTGGGCAGTGTCAGTAGGGCAGTGGGCCGTGTCAGGAGGGCAGTGGACAGTGTCCGAACTGGGCAACGCGGTCCGGGGCAGAAAGGTGAGTATTACTTTCAGGTGCAGGCGGAGTGATCTACTGCACTGCAGCTCTTGACAATTAAACTAAAGCCCTAGCCTGCCTCAGCGGATTGATAAAGAAAAGGCTGGGACTTTAATTTAATTGTTGAGAGCCGCAGTGCAGTAGATCACTCCGCCTGCACCCGAAAGTGGTTAAATAATCCCTGCGGATATGGTACAGTGAGGTACTGTCAGGGTGGCAACAGTTGGTAACCCTAAGTCTGCCCCTGCAATCTGGGGACAAAAGGGGGGACAGTGTTGGGGCGGGGGCAATCTCCTCAATCCGGGGACTGTCCCGGGAAACCGGGGACTGTTTCCCGGGGACTGTCCCAGGAAACCGGAGACATCTGGTCACCCTAGCTTAGGGTTGTTGTCCTGTTGGAAGATGAACCTTTGCCCCAATCTGAGGTCCAGAGCACTCTGGGGCAGGTTTTCATCAAGGATGTCTCTGTACATTGCTGCCTTCATCTTTCACTTGATCCTGACTAGTCTCCCAGTTCCTGCCTCTGAAAAACATCCCCACAGCAGGATGCTGCCACCACCATGCTTCACTGTAGAGATGGTATGGGCCAGATAATGAGCGGTGTCTGGTTTCCTCCAGACATGATGCTTGCCATTCACCCCAAAGAGTTAAACCTTTGTTTCATCAGACCAGAGAATTTTGTTTTTCGTGGTCTGAGAGTCCTCCAGGTGCCTTTTGACAAACTCCAGGCGGGCTGTCATGTGCCTTCTACTGAGGAGTGGCTTCCGTCTGGCCACTCAATCATACAGACCTGATTGGTGGAGTGCTGCAGAGATGGTTGTTCTTATGGAAGGTTCTCCTCTCTCCACAGAGAAACTCTGGAGCTCTGTCAGGGTGACCATCAGGTTCTTGGTCAACTCCCTGACTAAGGGCCTACTCCCCTGAACGCTCAGTTTGGCCGGGCGGGCCCACTCTAAGAAGGGTCCTGGTGGTTCCAAACTTCTTCCATTTACGGATGATGGAGGCCACTGTGCTAATTGGGACATTCAATGCTGCAAAAATCTTTCTGTACCCTTCCCCATATCTTTGTCTCGATACAATCCTGTCTCAGAGGTCTACAGACAATTCTTTGGGCTTCATGGCTTGGTTTGTGCTCTGACATGCACTGTTAACTGTGGGACCTTATATAGACAGGAGTGTGCCTATTCAAATCATGTCCAATCATCTGAATTTACCACAGGTGGACTCCAATCAAGTTGTAGAAACATCTCAAGGATGATAAGTGGAAACAGGGTGCACCTGAGCTCAATTTTGAGTGTCATGGCAAAGGCTGTGAGTTTCGTTTTTTTATTTTTAATAAACTTGCAAAGATTTCAAACAAACTTCTTTCACTTCTTCTTATTTTTATTATTTGTGATATTTGTGATATTGTATTTGTAGATGAGATATGCAACTGTAATCCTGAAATTAGAAATTGCTAAGAAACATATATGGCAGGATTTTTTTCCTGTATGTAAATTCTGTATGTAATTATATGTTTTCTCTTTAGTTACAAGGCTCTACTTCTCCTAGTTACAGCATCCTTTGAGAAAGCTTGAATTAACAAGCGAAACATGTCGGGAACATGCCATCATGCTGTACCTTTTTAAGAGGATGTAACCAGAGTTTGTAATGTTGCATGTGTAGATGCTATATGCACTGTTTTCTATTTTTAACCTAACTTAATAAAAACTGGAATATTTTTATCCTTTACATTCTGTGTATCCTTGTATAAATGCACCCTAAAAGTCCCACCATTCTCTCTCTTTGCCAAACTTCTTTCACGTTGTCATTATACACTTCTAGGAATTTTCTTAAACATATATTTTTAATATCAAGTTTGTTCATGTGTGTGTAACATCAGAGGCGTAACTAGAACCTTCAAGGCCCTGGTGCAAGAAACCATGAAGGGCCCCCTGACTCTCAGCTGGGACCCTTCCCTCTGATCCCGAGGCCCTTCCCACTGATCAGGCTCAGGGACATGGCACAGGGTTGCAATTAACATACCAGTCTGGCTCATGCATGCTCCTGCCATGCTATCACTGTCCAGGAGGACACAAGGCTACTGTCTGCTCCTTTTCCTGCACTACCGCACCGTCATATCTCACTCTCCGCCTCCCGCACCACCCCCTCCGATGCTCCCTCGCACCATGCTGAGTACTATGTATTTCGGCACAGGTGAGTTGCATGGACCCCATGGAGCATGGGGCCCGGTCACATTTGAGACCCCTATCGTTACACCCCTGTGTAACATATTTCCTATGTGGTTATTTACCTAAACATGACAGTATTTTGTTTTTGGTTTGTGTTTTCAGAGCCTGTTTGGTGGCAATTCTAAGTTTTGTAGGTGCATTTATGTATATACATTAGATCAGGGTTTCTCAACCAGGGTTCCGAGGAACTCTAGGGTTCCTCCAGAGGTTGCTAGGGGTTCCTGGAGCAATGGTCGATTTCTACCTCTCTGATAAATTCCCACTGACATTGATCTTTTTAGCTATCTATAAGGGGGTAATTCTTCCCAATGACCACTATGGGTGCACATCTTCAGTGGTCTCACGATTCGATACGATTACGATTATCATGTCAACGTTTTGATTCCGCGATGCATCACGATTATTGCCGATGGTTTACACCAACAAATTCAAGCAGCCAGAAGAACCTAGGGATGGAAGAATCAAAGGAAGGATGGAGGAGTTTGGGGATAGGGAAGGAGGAATCCATGAATAGGAAAGGAAGGATTGAGAAGTCTGGGGATAGGAAAGGAGGAATCCATGAATAGGAAAGGAAGGATGGAGAAGTCTGGAGATAGGAACTAAAGGGTGGCAAGAGTCCGGGGATAGAACTGGAGGATAGAGGGGTCAAGGCATAAGAACTGAAAGATGGTGAAATCCAAGGATATAGAATGGACGAGTCTGGGGATAGGAAAGGAGGAATCCATGAATAAGAATGAAAGAATGGAAGAATCATAGAATAGGAATGGAAGGCTTGAAGAGACCAGGAATATTATTTGACGGAGGAGTCTGGGGGGGGGGGGGGGGGGTGTTGTTAGGAACTGATGGATGAAGGGCTCCAGAGAGAAGAATGGGTGGGACCTCAGATTGTTCCAGGTTGCATGGGGTGTGGGTTGGAAACTGTGAATAGAGGTGTGATGGGTGAGGGTAGTGGCTCTGCAGTGGCCATTGGTTTAAATGGGGAGGTGGAAGAGGAATGGGCTTGGAGCCATGTCCGTCTGATGTGCAGTTTGGGTGATCTAGGGATAGTGACTGGGAGCAGTTTGAGGCAAATAAAAGGGAGGGTTGAGCGAGAGACAGTGGGACCTGCAGCGGGAGAAATGGGCTGTAGAGGACATTAGGCATTTCACTGACTTATGAGCTGATGTGGATTCCCACTGATTGAAAGTCTGAGTTCGAGGTCCTCCTTCTGGAGCTTATAAACCAAAAGCGTTTTTTGACCCTCCGTAATAGGGGGTCATTGACTTCCGGTAAGAGACTTGGAGTGGTGGTGCCTTGGTGGTGGGCTATCTGCTGAACATAGAGGACTTTTGCTCAAGATTTCAGTGATTTATATATGGACTTTGTGTTTTACATATGAAATTTTTATATATGAATTTTTTGCGCTGCAGTTTCATATTTTATTTGCATTAGGCAGGTTGACAGCCAGCTGGGGAACATGCTATCATATCTGCATTAAAAATAAAATAAAGTGGGCGCAGTATGATTAGTTAGCACACAGTAAATATACTGCCTTTAATAGACAATAAAACAAAAAATGGTGCACAACGCTTTGTGGTGATAAATGTACAAAGAGTCTTATTAAGTAGCGAACAAATATAGTCCTGAAATATCTATGATGTGATTGAAAGAAATATTCTGTATATTCCCAGTAATTCCAGTGCTGAGTGTGCTGTGTTCAGTCATTTCTGATTTCTGATGAATGGTTTGAACACAGCACACTCAGCACTGGAATTACTGGGAATATACAGAATATTTATTTCAATCATATCACAGATATTTCAGGACTATATTTGTTCACTACTTAATAAGACTCTTTGTACATTTATCACCACAAAGCGCTGCGCACCATTTTTTGTTTTATTGTCATATCTGCATGCATTGCTCTCTGTGTAGAGGTGCAGTGGGGGGAGCAGAGCGGAGGAGGGGAACAGTGCACTGTGTGGATGCCGGTCGAGAAGGATGGAAAGCAGTCCGTGATGACACATTGGCAGGTGAGTGGCATGGTAATAAGCGGGGTGGCATCTGGAACAGTGTGATATGGTGACAGGTTGGTGGTTGGGGGGGTAATGGTCGGCTTGAACAGGACAGTCTGGCACCTCCCTTACCATGTCCAGTCCCCTCAATATCCTCCCCGCGGCCCCCTCACCTGGCTCTGCTGCTCTCCCAGCTTTCCTCCGGCTCAGACTTGTCATCCTCCACCGTCACACCTCTGGCTGAGAATGCCGCGGCCGCCCCAACCCTTCTGGGACCAGAGTACTGATGGCTCCGCTCTCCTCCCAGGAGCTCCATGTGCCGCCGCTGTCATGCTCAGCAGCAGCGCCAGCACAGCACAAACAGGCCGAGCCACCCCCAGCTCTGGTCCTCCATGTCCCCGCCAACGTGCACACAGCGTGGCTTCTCATCACTTCATTCCGCCACCATGACCCCTGGATTTACTTGCTATTGGCTGGACAGTGAGGGGAGAGGGAACAGGATTGGTGGAAGGTGGCAACACATAGGTAGCCAGGTTTAAATGTCTGCTAAGCTGCCATTAAGATAAATGTGATAAGGGTGAGGAGCTGCGATGACGTCAGCGCACATCGCGATCCAGCTGATCTCTGCATCGATGCACCAATTATTTTCAACACCCCTAATGACCACAAGTGTAAGGAGCATTCTCCCCATTGAACATCACACTAATGTATCATGAGTTGTAGATTTTTAATTTTTAGCAGGGGTTCCCCGAGAGCGGAGAACTATTTCAAGGGTCCCTCGGTGTTGAAAAGGTTGAGAAAGGCTGCATTAGATGTTTCCATCTTGTTGATCCTTGTAGGGTTAAATTGTGTTTACTGCACTACAATGACCGCCTCCACACTTGCTCTGAAAAAAAGACATCTGGACTATGAACACATCTGATCCCAACTGAATCATTAGTACCAATCAATCATTGCTAATTGATTAATTGCTCATATGCAACATGTATGTTTATATATATTTGGGCTTATGTTTCATGATCATTCAGCTATGACTAAGTGCCATTGGTGGCGTGAAACGCGTTAGCTGCCCTGTCTGTGCTTAAGTAACTATGAAGGCATGTTTTTTGGAGTGCGTCTGTCCTCTCCACTTTTTCATTCCTGGTCATTATGGGGTATTATTTGTAGAATTTTGAGGAAAATAATGAATTTAAACCATTTTGGAATAAGGCTGTAACCTAACAAAATGTGGGAAAAGTGAAGCGCTGTGTAATAAAAGGAGTTTTAAGATGTTTATTATGGGGTATTACTGGTCCTTACTTTTTCACCTCTCCTGTCTGCGTGAGGTTTTTTGTACGGAAGTATCAATGAATTCGTGTCTGTCCCGTCGATTGCGCAAAGTGCGGTGGTTACCGTGAATCAGTATCGACTTACTAGTACTTTGTATTCGGGTTTATATATATTTGTATGTACAACGTATACTCGTTAATTAGTTAATCGTTACTAACTAACCATGATTACTAAGTCAACCCTAGTCTACACAAGTATCAGGTCTACAGAAAAAAAGTCTCGTTCACAC
>BLSH010433815.1:448710-465505 GCA_018402905.1 Glandirana rugosa | reverse complement strand
TTGTGTTCTGTTGCCCCACCTCTCCAATAGAAATCACTGAGGGGACATTTTCATGTTTTAGCTGTTGCTGGACTGTATACTGTATACCAGCACACGTGGGAAGGTGAAACTCCCCCTTTTTGCTCAAGTTGTTCATTTGCACCATTGCATCAAAAGAAAAAAAAACACAATTGTTGCTGCTTCCATACAGATATGCTTCTCATCCTCGGGGGTTGTCCCTATGCAAGAGGGAAGCCGCTGGGAAGAAAAATACTATTGACAACGTTTTTTTCCTTCTCCTGTTGAGAATCAAACTTTGTGGCTTCAGAGACAGAAAATAATTTTTAGTTAGTAAGATAGAACATACTGTGGCTAAAAAGAGAAAAAAAAGGGGCAAGATTGTTTTTTTCTTCTTTCTCTCTTTTCTTGTGTGTTTGGTTTGGACCTAAATTTCTTTTAGGACTATGCCAACCACCAGGTGGCGTGAGAGTGCCAACTTGCGTGAGTTACTTTCACCCAAGGTGGACTTTTTTTGTTCTATATATAATGGAGAAAAGGGTGTCACCCCCCCCCCCCCCCAAAAAAGGGAATGGGGCCCATTTTCAACTGTAAATATATATATTTGCTATGCTATAATGATGCAATTGATTATTTGCTGCCCCTGAGCAGGAGTAAGCAGCCTCTTCCACATATGTATATATAGCACTAAAGGTTGTTGTAGTGATAGGATGTATTCTTTGGCTGTTTATGTTCTCTATCAGGTGTTCCAGTACCCAATTCGCTCTCCTTGGATAAGGAAATCTGATGGTTCTGTCAAAAAAGCCGATTGATATATATATATTTTCTTTTTGTGTACAGGTGTAAATACGAGATAGATAGTCAGGACTTCGGGTCACTTGCTTACAAAATTTCTGGTGAATTTATCTCTTGTGGTATTCCACTTTGAACTTGTAAATATTCTCTCTCTTTTGTATGACATGCCACTTGCTAAAGTATTATTGTTATATGAATTCATTCTATGTGGTACGCCACATGGACTTGTTGTTAGTTGCCTTTCCCTGTTATCCCCCTCTCATCCATGTTTTCCCAGGACATCTGTTCTCAGGCTTGAGAACCAAACTTTTCTTTTTTTTTCTGCAGACGTAGTTTTGTTGGCCGGTGGAGAGTGTAGCACCCTGGTTTTCAGCGGGGGTGCTGTTAAATTTAGTTTTCTGGGCGGTAAATGGCCTGGCCAAAATGTTAGGGGATCTCCTGATTCTTTTCCTTATCTCTGGGTTTGGTGCATCTCTCTCCTCTGCCATTGGGTGACACTGCTGCTGATGGCATTGGAATGACAAGGTGTACATAAACTCAGAATACGAATGATGGGCTACTCCAGACAATGGGCGGGGGTTTTCTTGGGCCTCATGGCCTGCTGGGAGAGCCTATATATTTGGGAGGAGTCAGGGGATCGTGGTTCTGTGCCTCCTGGATGGCTGTCTGGGTGGACGTGTGTTAAAGCTCCCGGCTGCTAGGCCAGAAGCCTGGGGCCTATCTGGGAGTTCCTGTTTGCTAGGCTGTCTGAGGCCTACCCAGAACCAGCAGCAACAACGGAGGGTTGGGGCTTCATGTCGGAAGCCTTACCGAGCTGCACGGGCTCTACCGGCCGGAGAACCCCTTTTTGTCGGAGGTGAAGGTACAGAGTTTCTAGTGGAAAGCAACCATTCCTGTCAGTGAAGGCAAAGCTTGAACCAGGGTCAGAGATAAAGGGGAGACTGTCGCCCTCAAGGGACAATGGTCCTGTTATCAGAGGCCAGAGTTCAGAGTCTGAGATAGAGTACCAGAGCAGCCTTTCTCACTTATCAGGGCCAGTGGAAAAGTGGGAAAATCTCAGCAGAAGTCAAGCTAGGAACCCAGTGAGATAGAGGGGGTGACGCTTGCAAGAGAATTCAGCAGTTGGGCTGAAGAGCTGAGGATAGGACCCAGCAGGTTGGCATGGGAAAACTCGGACAGTACAGTGGTTGGCTGTGTGAAGTACAAGAGACCCAGTGGCAGTGGGAGTTCAAAAAGCCTTGGCAAGGGACCCAGTGGCAGTGGGAGCCCAAAAAGTCTTGTTGAGAGACTGTGAGTGTAAACTCGTGAAGCTACAGTGGAAGGCCGTGAGACGGAAGCCAGATCTGTAGAACGGGGATACCAAGTTTGGTATGTGCAACAATCTGAGTGGAAGTCCAATGTATAAGTTCAATGTACCAAGAAATAGTTCTAGTAAGGCAAAGTTCAGTTGTAAGGCCTGTGGGACTTTATAGCTACATCAAGAATCTCAGGGCCAGATTAACATAGGGGCTATTGGAGCTGCAGCTCCAGGCCCCTTCCTTAAGATAGGCCCAGCCCAGTGGTGTGAGTGAGTCACTAATACTGCCCAGCCCTGCTCTGTATACATTGTACATATGATTGATATGTAAATTGCGGTAGCACGTATCATTTGTTTTAACAAAAAATAGTTTGCATCTTAATTTTATTATCATAAAAAAGGCCACCAAAATCTTCAGCACCAGGCCCATGATGCTCTTAATCTGGCCCTGAAGAATCTTATTCAGAGAGTCTCAGTGTCTGCTAAGTGCTCTGGCACCTACCTAAAGGGTGTCCTGGCCCTAACCCTCTCTCCCCAGCTCTTTAAGAGAAAAATAAATCTCTTTTGTTCTGCATCATCAAAGTGTCTGGCACCCAACTCAATTCTTCTATCTGCACCCACTATGCCTAGTAACCCACACTGTGAGGATGGATGTCAGTCCTCCCTGACTCTAACAGTCATCATCATGCCTGAGGAGGTCGGGGCCCGGGCTACACTACTTTTTTGATAAACGCAACCAATACTTAGTATTTCTTTGTATCTTTTCAGTTGTGGGAACACAATATTGTGGTTTGCAGCTATCACATATTCACAGTTTATGTATTCAAGAAGATAGAGCAGGATAAAACACAGTATTTTTTGTTATTTCTTGTACCATTTCCACACAGCCTATGACCACCTCCTATACCATGTTCGCACAGTCCTTGACTACCTCCTATACCATGTCCATACAGCCTAAGACCAGCTCCTATACCATGTCTGCACAGCATATGACCACCTCCTGTACCATGTCTGCACAAAAGTCCAAAAAGTAGGCCACTGCCTCCATCTATAACTGGTCTGTATGGTAAGGAGCATTGGAGGGCATCAGGTAGACAACAAACAGCCAAGGAAATAATCCAAGGAAAAACCAAGCTCACTTACCGACCAGCTTGAAACCATCCAAATTAACCTGTCTAACAGTATGCGTTAAAAGCAGGGGATTGGTAACACACATTAGCTAATGCATGTGTAAGCTGGAGGGCCCCGCGAAGGCTCCCTGCATCCTCCAGACCTATCTCTAACTGATGAGAGACTCCACAGTGGAAGCACATGCATCTTGATGAGATAGATGAAGGCAGATGGCCTGTAGGTAGCCCATCCCTCCTTAAAAGTATAGGGATGCACTGAACACCCAGCAGGTAGCAAAATAACTGCAAAGGTGTTAATGCGTTTCCCTGACCAAAATCAAATGTCCAAAAAGTAGGCCACTGCCTCCATCTATAACTGGTCTGTGGAGTCTCTCATCAGTTAGAGATAGGTCTGGAGTACGCAGGGAGCCTTGACGGGGCCCTCCATGTTACACATGCATTAGCTAATGTGTGTTACCAATCCCATGCTTTTTAACGCATACTGTTAGACAGGTTAATTTGGATGGTTTCAAGCTGGTCGGTAAGTGAGCTTGGTTTTTCCTTGGATTATTTCCTTGGCTGTTTGTTGTCTACCTGATGCCCTCCAATGCTTCTTACCATACAGACCAGTTATAGATGGAGGCAGTGGCCTACTTTTTGGACATTTGATTTTGGTCAGGGAAACGCATTAACACCTTTGCAGTTATTTTGCTACCTGCTGGGTGTTTAGTGTGTCCCTATACCTTTAAGGAGGGATGGGCTACCTCCAGGCCATCTGCCTTCATCTATTTCAAGATACATGTGCTTCCACTGTGGAGTCTCTAATCAGTTAGAGATAGGTCTGGAGGACGTAGGGAGCCTGGACGGGGCCCTCCAGCTTACACATGCATTAGCTAATGTGTGTTACCAATCCCCTGCTTTTTAACGCATACTGTTAGACGGGTTAATTTGGATGGTTTCAAGCTGGTCGGTAAGTGAGCTTGGTTTTTCCTTGGATTATTTCCTTGGCTGTTTATTGTCCACCATGTCTGCACAGCCTATGACCACATCCTGTACCATGTCCGCACAGCCTCTGGCATCTCCTATACCATGTCTGCACAGCCTCTGACCACCTTCTGTACCACGTTCGCACAGCTTATGACCACCTCCTATACCATGTCCGCACAGCTTGTTACCACCTCCTGTACCATGTCTGCACAGGCTATGACCACCTCCAATACCATGTCCGTACAGCCTATGACCTCCTCCTGTACCATGTCTGCACAGCCTATGACCACCTCCTGTATCATGTCCGCTAAGCCTATGACCATATCCTGTACCATGTCCATATAGCCTATGACCACCTCCTGTACCATGTCCGCACAGCCTATGACCATTTTCTGTACCATGCCCTCACAGCCTATGACCACCTCCTGTACCATGTCCACACAGCCTAAAACCACCTCCTATACCGTGTCCACACAGCCTAAGACCACCTCCTGTACCATGTCCACATGTCCTGTACCATGTCCACACAGCCTATTACCACCTCCTATACCATGTCCGCACAACCTATGACCATTTTCTGTACCATGCCCTCACAGCCTATGACCACCTCCTATACCATGTCCACACAGCCTATAACCACCTCCTGTACCATGTCAGCACAGCCGCACATTCCCCTCTGGGGTAAACTCCTCCTATGGCTAAGCGCTGGTATGGTCTCAGGTGTGGATATCTCCCGTTAGATGCACATAAACAAGAGGAACTCCACTACGCCCCATTCCTGCTGAGACATCCCGGCCAAACACTACAGGAGCAGCGAGGGGAAGCTGCGCCGCCATACCAACACAAACCACACCTGTACCATGTCCACACAGCCTATGACCACCTCCTATACCATGTCTATACAGCCTATGACCTCCTCCTGTACCATGTCTGCACAGCCTATGACCACCTCCTGTACCATGTCCACACAGCCTATTACCACCTCCTATACCATGTCCGCACAACCTATGACCATTTTCTGTACCATGCCCTCACAGCCTATGACCACCTCCTATACCATGTCCACACAGCCTATAACCACCTCCTGTACCATGTCAGCACAGCCGCACATTCCCCTCTGGGGTAAACTCCTCCTATGGCTAAGCGCTGGTATGGTCTCAGGTGTGGATATCTCCCGTTAGATGCACATAAACAAGAGGAACTCCACTACGCCCCATTCCTGCTGAGACATCCCGGCCAAACACTACAGGAGCAACGAGGGGAAGCTGCGCCGCCATACCAACACAAACCACACCTGTACCATGTCCACACAGCCTATGACCACCTCCTATACCATGTCTATACAGCCTATGACCTCCTCCTGTACCATGTCTGCACAGCCTATGACCACCTCCTGTACCATGTCCGCACAGCCTATGACCACCTCCTGTACCATGTCCGCACAGCCTATGACCATTTTCTGTACCATGTCCTCACAACCTATGACCCCTTCTTGTACCATGTCCACACAGCCTAAAACCACCTCCTATACCATGTCCGCTCAGCCTAAGACCACCTCCTGTACCATATCCACACAGCCTGTGACCACCTCCTGTACAATGTCCACATGGCCTATGACACCTCCTGTACCATGTCCGCACAGCCTATGACCACCTCCTGTACCATGTCCACATGGCCTATGACACCTCCTGTACCATGTCCACACAGCCTATGACCACCTCCTATACCATGTCCGCACAGCCTATGACCATTTTCTGTACCATGCCCTCATAGCCTATGACCACCTCCTATACCATGTCCGCACAGCCTAAGACCACCTCCTGTACCATGTCTGCACAGCCTATGACCACCTCCTGTACCATGTCCACACAGCCTATGACCACCTCCTGTACCATGTCCGCACAGCCTATGACCATTTTCTGTACCATACCCTCACAACCTATGACCCCCTCTTTTACCATGTCCACACCGCCTAAAACCACCTCCTATACCATGTCCGCTCAGCCTAAGACCACCTCCTGTACCATATCCACACAGCCTGTGACCACCTCCTGTACCATGTCCGCAAAGCCTATGACCACCTCCTGTACCATGTCCACATGGCCTATGACACCTCCTGTACCATGTCCACACAGCCTATGACCATTTTCTGTACCATACCCTCACAGCCTATGACCACCTCCTATTCCATGTCCGCACAGCCTAAGACCACCTCCTGTACCATGTCCACATGGCTTATGACCACCTCCTATACCATGTCCGCCCAGTCTATGACCACCTCCTGTACCATGTCCACGTAGCCTATGACCACTTCCTATACCATGTCCGCACAGCCTATTACCACTTTCTGAATCATGTCCGCACAGTCTATAACCACTTTCTGTATCATGTCTGCACAGTCTATGACCACCTCCTGTACCATGCCCGCACAGCCTATGACCACCTCATGTACCATGCCCGCACAGCCTATGACCACCTGCTATACCATGTCCGCACAGCCTATGGCCACCTCTTGAACCATGTTCGCACAGCCTATGACCACCTCCTGTACCATGTCTGCACAGCCTATGACCACCTCCTATATCATGTCTGCACAGTCTATGACCACCTCCTGTACCATGTCCACACAGCCTCTGTGATGTTGTGCTGTTGGGCTGGTATAATAATGCCATGGGGCTGGTAGGAATTATTTCCAGGGCTGGTTTTTATTCCCAATTTTGCCCTGCAGGTAATGCTGTGATTGGGATTCACACCAACGACCCGAGTGCTGCTAGGCATTAATGCTAACCATTAACCACTGTGCTGCCCTTTTTTTTTTTTTAAATATTTGCTTATAAGAAAAAATGACTTCACCCTGGTGATAGGTCTCAGAATTCTGTTCACTTTTCCCACTGTCTGGCCAAAAGGCCTTTTTAATAATCATCTGAAATAAGAACACTGAGGCTGGAATCAAACCATAGTGGTGTGAATTCCAGCTTGTTTGCCTGTGAGAAGGACCAGAGTCGCCGTTCGGGAGGGAGGGAGGGAGGTGCAGCAAGCAGGGGGAAAGATCCCCGTTCCATGCGGAACACATCTGCATGTCAGATGCGTTCCCATTGAACATAATGGGCTGGGAATTCGCACCGCACTGCACAGAAAACGTACACTTTTTCTGTGCAATGCGGACTGCGAATGCACCGCACAGAACAGGGCACATTGAAAACAATGTGTTTTCAAGTGTCCTGCGAATTGGATGCAGTGTAAACCGCTTCCCATTGGTATAGGTGTGAACCAAGCCTCAAACCTTTATCTTGGTAGATATGGCCAACACAGTAACCCCAATAACCCTTCATCCACAACCACCACAATCACCTATTTCTCTCCCCACCTAACACTCCTCCCCTCCTGCATACTAAGAATCCAATCACTGCGATTTTATCCTCCTGTTGGGTGCAGGTGCAGCCACTGCTCCCCGCTGTCTATCAGCCTGTACAACAGGTTGAAACTAACTGTGTCTAGATGCAGTATTGGCTGTATGTGCTCAGGGATACATGCCCAAAGGGTCTGGATGTTTTTCCTCCACGCCCCTGGTGCACAAACATACTGATGGCTCATTCATGCCACAATGCATGGACGTTGCGTTTTTTTTTTTTTTTAATTACACATAACATGTTGACGTTCATTTAAATGCATTGCAGTTGATTTTTTCTTTGTTTTTGCTTTGCAGGTCTCCAGGTTAAAAGAACGCACCTCCACTAGTGCACTTGTAAACACAAAGGGTGATTGAAGTAGTCCTCCACCAATATACTACACTTCAATCTTCTTACCCTCTCATGTGGATCACCCACATAAAGTGATCAATATTGCTCAATTACGAACCAAATGTTCAGGAAAATCTCCAAGTACCCCAAGGTCATGTGGACTGTGACACTTAACCAGAAGCCCCATTCAGGACATCAAGAAATAAAAGAGAGCCTCATTGCACAGTATTAAGGACTTTAAAGACATTTATTTCTAAGTAGTACCAAAATACAAAGACAGAGGATAAAATCAGCATGTTTTCAAAGCTGGATGAGAATGTTTCCAACCAAAGAAATGGCCGACTCCAGTGCGTGGCGACATCACATGACGTGGCTCCACCCAACACGTTTCGCCATGAAAAGACATCATCAGGGGTGGTTTTCCTGAACATTTGGTCCGGTGTTGATTCGTAATTGATCGCTATTGATCACTTTATGTGGGTGATCCACATGAGAGTGTAAGAGGCTTGCAACCCTCCCATACAAGCCACTGCTTCAGAGTTGCTGCAGGCCTCTTGGTAGCCTCTCTGACCAGTTTCCTCCTGGCTGCTCCATCCAGTTTGGAGTGACGTCCTGATCCAGGCAGGGTCTGTGTTCTACCAAATACCTTCCACTTCTTAATAATAGACTTCTACTGTGCTTCTAGGTTGATAAAGCCTTTGACATTTTTTGTATCCATCTCCTGACTTGTGTCTGTCCACAACTTTATCCCGGAGATCCCGGTGACAGTGCCTTGCCACCCATAGTTGATACCATTAGGCTACTGGGCACTTTCACCCCCTTTCTGCACAGGCCAATTTCCAGCTTTTAGCGCTGTCACACGTTGAACGGCAATTGCGCAGTCATGCAACACTATACCCATATGAAATTTTTTATTTTTTTTAACACAAATAGAGCTTTCTTTTGGTGGTATTTAATCACCACTGAGTTTTTTTATTTTTTTCTAAATAAACGAAAAAAGACTGAACATTCTGAAAGTGATCAGCTCTCATTGGACATAGCTGATCATGTGGTATTGGGCCGCAGTGATTGGCCTTTTACCCACGATCTGGGCCAGTCCAAGGCACTATGCGATCACAGAGTGCACAGGCAGTGCGATCATGGGAGGAGATCAATAGACGTCCTGTAGCCAGGATCCAAGTGTTATACTCTTGGCAATAAAAACGTTCCTGCCTGCAGGTATACTGCAGTTGATTTCCCCCTAGTGCCAAGTTTATTAGTTGGTGCCTTGAACTGTGCCAGAGAAATTCTTTATGGGGATTGTAGTGTGCTTTCAAGGATTATTATCAGATGGTGCTGCAGAAAAACTGCATTTTCCATCAGACTGTGCTGCATAGGAAGGTACCTGGGAGAAACTGTGCCTCATGGGAGAGACTATTTAAGCAGAGGGTGTGGCCTGGTGCGCTCTCTCTGGACGGTGGTGATCGATCAAGCAAGACCCTGTGGTGTCCTGTCAGCTGAGTTACCTACTCACACAGACCTTGTGATCTGCAACTATACAGCGCTTCAGAGGATGATCCGGGAGACTAGTCCTGCTACCAGCGGAGCTTGTACCTGAAACCTGGGGGCAGCTAAAGCAATCGATCTGGGAGAGATCCAAGGAGGGAGGGCCAATTCTGGGAGCCAGAGGGCTGGAGTTTCATCATCATCATCATCTCCAGTCTCACCATTACCATCATCCAAGCAGTGGGGTCATCTTCTACAGTCATTGTTCCTGTTGGGTGAGCGGGCTCAGGCCCACCGACACAGTAATGATTTCATATAATTCAATCTCACATACTTATTGCTAGTAAGGATTTAAGCACTATCACAAAACCGGAGAAGCTGAAGTATAGCTACTTAAGTTTTTCTACTGGATTGCTGTCAGTTTGGCGAAGCTCTGAGGAAAGGGGTGCGCCCCCGAAACGCGGCAGATTTTATCCTGCTTTGTGCCTTGATTTTATCACGTCCTGTCTTCATGTACTTTGTGAGTACCCTCCTTTATTAAGTTTTTGAATAAATCATTTTTTTTGGTAATGCACTAGGTGCGTGCGCCTTCCTTTTTCTCTTGTTATTCTAGTACTTTTCGGATTTCCCCGTCCGAGGAGGGCAGAATACATCGGTTCATCCATTTTTTCCACATGGTCGCTTGCCATCCCAAGGATCCTTTAGCGCTGGAACTTTACACTTTCTATGCTATCAGCTGTAGCCTTATTACAAAGTCAGTGATCACTGTGACATTCTTTAATTTACTGCAGTAAAGTTGTTTCACCTCACTTTTATGCATTACTTAGAGAACCTGTTGTTGCAGTCACTTTCTGGGTACCTAACATCCAAGTTAAAGAGCCGGCTGAAGAGAAACTGAACTTTGACCAAGGAACATTCACTACAGTTTGTTACCTCCCCCAACCCCCCCCCCCCCCACACACACACTCTTAGTAGGTTCCATTACTTGCTAAAATATTGGCATATTAGATTCACCTAAGAACTCTCCTTTATGGAACAGGTGGAATTTATGTGTATCTGAATATAGTAAACTAAGTTATACCGGTTCATTAGTCAACTAATTTGTACCAGTTTATTCACTGTTAATTAAGTGGTATCTGTTTAGCATTTAACTGATGCTACTGTACCTCTGGATATTCTGTCTATATCTGGGTATATAAGTTTGGGTGTTTATTCTCTCTGTGGCTGTCGGGAGTGAATAGTAGGCTTGTGCAATTTGTTTCGTTCCTGCCGAATTTTGTGAAATTCGGAAATTCTGAATTCCGAATCTTTCCAAATTTTCCGATTTGAAAATTCGGCAATCCGAAAACGCGAATTCGGCAATTGCGGTAATTCGGCAATCTGAAAATGCGAATTTGGCAATTGCGGTAATTCGGCAATCTGAAAGCGCAAATTCGGCAACTGCGGTAATTCGGCAATCTGCCAAAGCCAAAAATCCGAAATTCGAAAATAACAAAGAACATCTGAAATAATAATTAACTAATAAATAGCTATTAAATTATAGGTATTTGAATTTCCTTGAAAATATGGCTGTTAGTGATAAATTTCATATTTAAGTTCACTAACAGCCAAATTTTCAGGGAAATTCTAATACCTATAATTTAATAGCTATTTATTATTATTTCAAATGTTCTTTCCTGACAGACTCCTATGGCAGCATACGTGTGGGTAAGGCCCCTCCTCCACTACTACCCTATAGGACCCCTCTCCCATAAATCTTTGCTCCATACCAGCTGATGTGTTCCTTTTTTATCCTCCTCCATGTGGACCATGTATCGGTTTTTGACTACCTGAAGATTCCCCGCCGCGAGGCAGTCGCCCGTGACCAGTGGAATACGTCCCCCCCCCCCCGATGCGCCCCAGCTGAGAGCGGGGTATAGGGTATATGCAGAGTAAGTGCTGAAGACCGGATGGAAGATGTGTGCGCTGGCCGGAAGCCCAGCTGAGAGCGGGTGGCCCTAATCTGCTGGATACTGGGCACTGGAAAGTCCTGGTCGGCACTGGTGCAGTAGAGGGGTGAGATGAACTTCCCTAAGGATTATGGCAGCAAGTTTTTGTTGTTAGTTTACCTGTGTTTTTTTCTCCCTATTGTGTGTGCCTGTCCTGCTGACAGTCATGGCGGCCGGAGGTGGTGTTCCGGTCGCCGACTTCCTGGATCCCGCCGTTGGTCTGCACGTGCGCAATCGCGGGACGAGACCGAGGCTTGGCTCGCGCATACGCGCGTGTACAGCGCTGGCTGGCGCCAGTCGATGATGTCACCATGGGCTTTTAAAAAGCCTGGGGAGCCGCACAAGCCTCAGGAATGACTGCAGGGATAACGGCATCTTCCCCAGGCTGTGATGGTGGTCTCCCCAGGAATGTGAGCAATGCAGGGGGGGGGATGGGTTGTGTCAGCATGGTTCTCACTCTTCCTCTCCTCCAAGGTGACAGTAATCATGGACTCTCCTCTGCCCCCCGGTGGTCAGCCCTTGCCCAACAGGTACCTAGGGTTGGTTAGGTATGGGAATATTCTGTTTGGAGCAGGTTTTTTATTTAAAGGCACATCCATGTCTCTCTCTCTCTCTCTCTTTCTTTCTTATAGCCCTTCTAGGTCTGGTTCTCACCGGAGTTCGCACAGGCAAAGTGGTTCGTCCAAGTCTCACCATCACTCATCGTCTAGATCAGGGCGTCATGAGGCTCGTTCAGACGCAGGACGCCACGACAGAGACAGCTCCCGTCCACACTCCTCCCGTACAGGGGAAAGGGACGGCAGAACATGCATCTGGGTCCCCAGAGAGTCCCTTGCTTACAACAGGGTCCCCAGAGAGCCCCTTCCTTACATCAGGGTCTCCAGAGAGTCCCTTCTTTACATAGGGTCCACAGAGAACCTCTTCCTTACATCAGGGTCCACAGAGAGCCTCTTCCTTACATTAGGGTCCACAAATAGCTCCACCTTACATCAGGTGGAGGCGAGGGCCGAGCTGGAACCCGTGCTAACACGGCTCAGTCTGCCCCTGCCTCCTGCATTCCGGACCGAGACATACCTGTAAATTGCAGAACTGCACCCACACGATAAGAGACTTGGGGCTATAGGCCCCAGACTCGGGGCTGTAGCCCCAATAGCCACCCCCTAGCAACGCCCCTGATCTTAGCTAAGTTAATGATATGAGGATTTCTGGGTTGGCGCTGGTTTCTGACTAAACATGCAGCAGTTTGTTCAGCTGGGAGATTGGATGGTGTCAATCGACCTCAAGGATGCTTACTTTCATGTCCGGATAGCTGTGGACTTCCAGCGATACCTCCGTTTTGCAGTAGGCCAATTGCATTGTTAATTTACTTGCCTCCCATTTGGCCTGACAACGTCCCCTCGGGTCTTTTCCAAGGTACCACTAGCCGTGGTAGCTGTGCTAAGGGTCAAGGGAGTTTGTCTGTTCCACTATTTAAACAACCTCCTCCTTCTGTCCCAAGACAAGCTCCAGCTGTTGGAACATCGGGACTTAGTTATCTCCACAGTACTGGAATTCAGTTGGCTCCTGAATCGGGACAAGAGTCATCTGGTACCATCACAGTCCCAAATCTTTCTGGGTGCTCTCTTCAACATGGTAGCAGGCACAATCTCACTGCCGGAGGAGAAGATCACTGTGATTCGGGGACGGCTGGAAGCCCTAAGCTGTCCGCAAGAGGCAATTCCAACTCTTCTAAGTGCAAGAAGGGGAAGCACCAATAGAGTTTATGAACGCATCGGGTTAAAAATTCTCACATTATATGGACTCCAGATTGGCCTTGGTTCGCAGTCCAGGTGCTCCGGATATCTTAGGCTTCTTACAGTCTGGCCTTGACCTTGGACTTTCAGTCAGCTCACTACGGGTCCAGGTTTCGGCAATTTCGGCTTTCAAGGGTTGTTCCTGGGCCAATGATCAACTTGTTTGCCAATTCTTCAAGGGGGCAATTAGGCTTAGACCTCAGAAGAAGTCGAGATTCCCCAAGTGGGACCTTCCACTCGTCCTGGATTTCCTGTCAAATCTGGGCTCTAGTCCCAGTAAGCCGCTGTTAGTCAGGGAGTTGACAATGAAGACGGTTTTTCTAGTTGCTGTCACCTCGGCGAAACGAGTGTCTGAAATTAGAGACTTCGGTTCGGTGGAACCCTTCCTCACCTTTTTTCCTGATAGAGTGGTCTTAGTCCCCATGCTGGGGGCTAGACCCAAAGTGTCTACGGTTTTCCATGAGAACCAGGAAATTGTCCTTCCGACATACAATACAGCGAACAACACAGAAGTTCACCCTCTGGACGTGGGTCACACATTCAAACAATATCTAGAGGCTACAGCTCCTTTTCGTAAGTCAGAGCACCTCTTTGTCCTGCTACAAGGAAAAAACAAGGGAATGAGGGCCTTGACAAGATCAATATCATCCTGGATCATTCAGACCATACAGTGGGCATACAGGGCAAAGGGCATGACTCCTCCAGAGGCAGTGATGGCCCATTCCACCCGAGGTATCGCAACATTGTGGGCAGCTCCCCGCCATGTGGAGCCGGATGTGATTTGTAGAGCAGCTACCTGGTCATCCATAGATACGTTCATGTCTCACTGTGTTGAGCTGGCGGCTCTATCCTCAATTATCATTGGTTCTTGTGTCTCGTCTGTAGACAATAATAATTAAGGCCTCATTCACACGGACGTTTCTTAAAAAATAAACAAAACGTTGCGTCAAGGAAAAAAAAATCAGTGTTTTTCGGCGTTATGCATCGGCGTTAGTGAGCGTCGGCGTCAATAGGCGGTTTTTAAAAAAAATCATCCCTCTGCTATTTTTCAACCTAAAAACGTCGGCGTCAAAAAACGCCGGTTAACGCCGGTACAATATTAGTTGGCGTTTTGTGGCGTCTTCGTCAAAAAACGCCAAAACGTTACAGCCTCAGAACGCGCTGGCCCTTCTAGTTTCAGCTCACTAACGCCGACGCCGTCTACAGCTCAAAAACGGCGGTTTTATGGGGCCATTGAATAACATGGAGAGCTGCAAAAAAATTTGGCGTCAAAAAACGTCCGTGTGTATGAGGCCTAAATCTTTGCTTTTCCAGCAATTCCCACCCGTGGGTGTAGCAAGTTATTTCCCACATGTATGCTGCCATGGAGTCTATCAGGAAAGGAAAATTAATAGATATTCCTTATTGATCTAGCAGTGTGGGAGGAGCTTAATAGATATTCCTTATTAATCTAGCAGTGTGGGAGGAGCTTAATAGATATTCCTTATTGATCTAGCATTGTGGGAGGAGCTTAATAGATATTCCTTATTAATCTAGCAGTGTGGGAGGAGCTTAATAGATATTTCTTATTGATCTAGCAGTGTGGGAGGAGCTTAAAAATATTCCATATTGATCTAGCATTGTGGGAGGAGCTTAATAGATATTCCTTATTGATCTAGCAGTGTGGGAGGAGCTTAATAGATATTCCTTATTGATCTAGCATTGTGGGAGGAGCTTAATAGATATTCCTTATTGATCTAGCAGTGTGGGAGGAGCTTAATAGATATTCCTTATTGATCTAGCAGTGTGGGAGGAGCTTAATATATATTCCTTATTGATCTAACAGCGTGGGAGGAGCTTCATTGATATTCCTTATTGATCTAGCAGTGTGGGAGGAGCTTAATAGATATTCCTTATTGATCTAGCAGTGTGGGAGGAGCTTAATAGATATTCCTTATTGATCTAACAGCGTGGGAGGAGCTTGATATTCCATGCTGATCTAGCAGTGTGGGAGGAGCTTAATAGATATTCCTTATTAATCTAGCAGTGTGGGAGGAGCTTCATTGATATTCCTTATTGATCTAGCATTGTGGGAGGAGCTTAATAGATATTCCATGCTGATCCAGCAGTGTGGGAGGAGCTTCACTGATATTCTTTATTAATCTAGCAGTGTGGGAGGAGCTTAGATAAAACCTAGAACTCTTCTGTGTAAGGAGAAACCAATCAGAGCAGTGATCTGTACGGACTCTCCCTCCCCCTTCTCACTCGGCTACTTCTAGGAATAGGTCTTTGCTGTAGACTTGAGCTGCAGCGACCGTTACGCTATCATACGTCCCCCCTGCTGCCTTCCTATTGGCTGACGTCAGTTGTACCACGCCCCCCTCAGCGAGCTCGTGCGGGAGGCGCGAGAGAGGCGCGCTTTAAACATAATTAGGAAGCGCTGGTGTCCGCGTTCCGCCGTCCGTCAGGGGGATGAATGGACACCGGCGCGGGGAGGGAGGGAGCTCCGTGACAGCCCCGCGCCGGGACTTCACCACGCAACCGTAAATCGTACCGGAATGGCCAATAAAGTTAATTGAGGAGTAAAAAAAAAACGTGTCTCTCTTTGTTGTGTTGAGTACAATGCTGAGGAGGGGGGAGTGGCCACTGAGAGGAAGGGGCGGGGATGCGCGGCCCGTGCCCCGGTGCATTGTGGGACATGCTGGGCTCCACTCGGGAGGCGCTGTAGCTCGCCCCGGAGATTTTGGCCTTTTTTATCCCTCATCCCGAGCCCCCGGTCCTCCTTCCGCCCCGAGCCCGACCGCCGTCTGCGCGCCCCCGGAGACTGAGGCTGTGCTGCTGCTGTGGAGGGGGGGGCGCGCACCCTCCTCCTCCCCGCGGGACCGCGCTCCGCCTCCAAACTCCAAGATGGCGGAGGCTGGAGAGGAGGCTCCGGCGCCCCCGGTGGTCGCTCCTGCGGGCCCCGGGAAAGCGGGATCGTGTCCGGACTACGCCGTCCTCTGCTCCTTCCTGGAGAGGTACGGAGCCGCCCTGGACCTGCCCGAGATCACCTTCCCCGAGCTGGAGGAGGCCCTGGAGGAGACCAAAGCAGGTGAGGGGGGAGACGCACCGGAGACCGGGGGGGGAGGACCGGACACCGGAATATGTGAGAGGGACACCGACATCCGGGACACTTCATCCCATCCCCCTCCCCATATCATCATCACTCCTATCATCCCCATCACTATTACTATCATCCTCCTCCCCATCACTACTCCTATCATCATCATCATCATCACTACTCCTATCATCCTCATCATCACTACTCCTATCATCATCATCATCACTACTCCTATCATCATCATCATCACTACTCCTATCATCATCATCATCACTACTCCTATCATCATCATCATCACTACTCCTATCATCCTCCTCCCCATCACTACTCCTATCATCCCCATCACTACTCCTATCATCCTCATCACTACTCCTATCATCCTCCTCCCCATCACTACTCCTATCATCATCATCCTCATCACTACTCCTATCATCATCATCCTCATCACTACTCCTATCATCCTCATCACTACTCATATCATCCTTCTCCCCGTCACTACTATCATCCCCCTCCCCATCACTACTC
>BLSH010433815.1:353547-373416 GCA_018402905.1 Glandirana rugosa | reverse complement strand
TATATATAATGATTGGGGGTTCTGAGTAATTGTCTAGCAAAAAAAAAAAATGATGATTTTTACATGTAGGAGAGGAGTGTTAGAATTTGTGTAGTAGGGAAGTGGTTAAGGTCTACCCCACCCCTTCCCCCCATCACCAAAACCCAATTTTGTTATTTGTCTGTAGAATTCCAAAACTTCAGTGACATTATAGTATTTAAAGTGGTTGTAAACCCTCAAGGTTTTTCACTTTAATGCATTCTATGCATTAAGGTGAAAAAGATTTTCACCTGCAGCATCTCCCCGAGCCCCCGCTTTACTTACCTGAGCCCAAAACAATCCCGGGGCGGAGACGAGCCGCGCTGCTCACCCAAGCTGCTCTGGTCCTCATTGGCTGGATTGATAGCCGGGGAGCCATTGGCTCCTCTTGCTGTCATTCAAGAAGAGGAGGAGCCTGGATCACCGCTGGAGGACCCCAGAAAACGAGGTTAGGGGCCACTCTGTGCAAAGCCGCTGCACAGAGGAGGTGAGTATGACATGTTTGTTATTTTTAAAAAAAGAAATATGAGCCTTTTAGTATCACTTGAACAGTGGATTGATGGAGGTAGGGATTGATGACAGGGCAGGGGAGGGCATCATTTTACATTGAGCAGCAGTCCGAGCCTCATGTGCAGCCTAGGCTCAGCATCCAAGGGCTTCAACAGGGTACCTGCAAACACTGCAAGGTGCTTACTTTTTAACACTATTAATTGAGTTCACATTAAGTCTGATTTGGTTGTTCCTGCATTAAGTGTGGAATGCTTTCCATGGTTTTAGGAAACAGAAGAGGTCCCAGAAATTCAAGAAAAAGAGGAAAAAAAGAAGAAAAAGTCTAAACCATTGGAAAGGCGGTCAACAAGGACCAGGAAATTCATCAGTTACAGGTGAGGCATGTGTCACAAAATTGCAGCGGATTGTATAAAAAGATCCTGCATCCTGAAAGAAATTAAGCAGAGTACAAATTAATGATAAATGCATTCCAGTTCCATTAAACAAAAGATGTCTTAAAGCGAAGTTGCACCCAAAAGTGGAAGTTCTGCTTTAAGGCCTCCTCCCCCGCACCTGTTTGTGAAACTGAGCTTTTGGGGAAGAGAAGTGGGTACCCGAATTTCACAGGTACTGGCTCCCACTTCCGTTTTGGTCGCCTTAGGCAACCAAAAGCAGGAGCTCTCCCTCCCGAAGGGTTCTTGGACACATGACCGGTCCTAGAAGACTTCGGGGCCAGTCGCAGCGCCGCATTCGTATGGAAAGCCAAAGTGTTTGTATACCGCCAATATTTTACATTTTCTTTTGATCAGCACTTTTTTTTTTTAATTATATAATTTATTATTAGACATATCCAATCAAAGTCAAACTGCTTCATAAATTTAGTCTAAAATGTATTCTGCTACATCTCTTTGTTAATCCCAATAAATGTGTATTGGTTTTTGCAAAAGTTATAGCGTGTACAAACGTGTGTGTGTGTGTGTGTGTGTGTGTGTGTGTGTGTGTGTGTGTGTGTGTGTGTGTGTGTGTGTGTGTGTGTGTGTGTGTGTGTGTGTGTGTGTGTGTATGTATATATATATATAATGGAATTTACGCAGCTATAGATTCTTCTATACTGTAATGGTGGTGATCAATGACTTCTAGTCGGACTGTGAATGGGATGCTGGGAAATCTGGCACTAAAACACTATTTGGGTGGGTCACTGACATCGCTAGTAACCCTAATTGAGTGATAATACTTTACACTGCCACTGGCTTTGAAGGGGTTAAAGTGGTTTTAAATGCTCGCCTTTTTTTTTTTTTTTTTTTTTTTTAATGACAAACATGTTATACTTACCTCCTCTGTGCAATAGGTTTTGCAGAGAGCAGCCCGGATCCTCCTGTTCTCGGGTCCCTCTATTGCTCTCCTGGCCCCTCCCTCCTATCGAGTGCCCCCACAGCCAGCAGCTCTCTATGGGGGCACCCGAGCTAAGTCAGAGCTCCATGTATCCATTCAAACATGGAGCCCCGACCTGGTCCCACCCCCCTCTCTCCCCTTATTGGTTGACAGACTTTGACAGCCACGGGAACCAATCCGCCGCTGCTGTGTGTCAGCCAATCAGTAGGAGTGTACTGGACGGCTGAGGGGATTGTGGACATTGCTGGAGTGAGCAGGGGGCTTAGGATAAGTATTAGGGGGTGCTGAGGAGGCTGCTACACATAGGTTTTTTTATCCTAATGCATTAAGATAAAAAAACTTCTGCCTTGGGCCGGTCAAAGGGTTAACTGTGTGCCTAAAAATGTGTAATGTGTGATACTTTTATTTTACTATCTGGCTGTTCTTTCCCCCTGCTTGCAGGGAGAAGAAACTGCCAGATCGCTGTTCACAGTACAGAGTTCTGTGTTTTTGTAAACAGAACTCTGTTCTAATTGGCCACAGCCGATCAGCTGACTTCAGCCACAATCATTGTCTATAATGATTGTGATTGTCCACAACTACTGTGTGCAGGTGGGGAATTGTGACTTTTGCTGCTGGTGGTGCTTTAGCTGTTCATTGTAAATGTTTAACTAATGTAGGTTCTGCTAAATAAAACTGTAACTTCGTTGTTTGTAGGTTTGATGAATTTGACGAGGCGATCGATGAAGCAATAGAAGATGACATCCGGGATGCTGATGGAGGAGGTAGTGAAGGAAATTCTACTATTCATTTTAAAGACCGATTACACAGACGTGTTCTAACGTTCACTTCCCCTGATTCTCTACTCCCAAATCAATACATTCCAACGTCATGTTGCAGAGCCGATTATAAAACCTGCAGGAAAAGGAGGAAATTTCATGACTCTCTATATCAAGGTGTCAAACTCCATTTTATTGTGGGCCTCATTCAGCATTATGGTTCCCCTCAAAGAACCGATTGTATCTGTCAGACTAGATGTCCAGAGCACCCCATCCACCTTACATTTATTTATTTATTTATTTCAGGTACTTGTATAGCGCCGTCAATTTACGCAGCGCTTTACATTTATATTGTACATTCACATGAGTCCCTACCCTCAAGGAGCTAACAATCTAAGGTCCCTAGCTCACATTCTAGGGCCAATTTAGAGAGGATCCAATTTACCTACCAGCATGTTTTTGGAGTGTGGGAGGAAGCCAGAGTACCCGGAGGAAACCCACGCAGGCACAGGGAGAACATGCAAACTCCAGGCAGGTAGTGTTGTGGTTGGGATCCGAACCAGCAGCAGGGTCTTTTGCTGCTAGGCGAAAGTGCTAACCATTACGCCACTGTGCCGCCCATCAGATGTCAAGAGCCCCCCTCCACCATCAGAAGTCAAGAGCCCCCCATCCTCCCTTACATCACAGTGCCCCCCCTTACCTTGTGCTGAACGCTGATGCTGGGAAGAAGCTGGGGGCAGAGCTGAGAAGCAGAATGTGCAGGGTCTGGAGGAGGGCTGGAGTCAGCTGCTGAAGTCTGCTGAATGCTGAGACCAGGGGAGGCAGAGACCAGGTATGCTGCAGCTGCACAGAGAGGAGCAGAATCTGTAGGAGTTCTGTCGTCCTCTCTGCTGCTAAGGTGAGGGGTGGGCAGAGACGAGCTGCACAAGGGTGCTGCAGCTACAGGTGAGGTATAAGGGCCACATAAAATGACCTGGAGGGCCGGATTCGCCCATGGCCATGTGTTTGACAAGTGTACTTTATATCCTACTCCACTAGTCTGATCTGCCGATTGTTCTTCTGGAGCAGTTCATAAAATACAAGCAGCATTCTGATTTCTTGCTCCTGTGAAGATGTCTTCTATTTTTTTTTTTTTTTAGGTACCCAAGACCTCTTTATTATTCAGAGCAGAAAGAAAGATGTTAGACCTGGGGAGAGAGCAGTGATGAGTACTTTGCTGTACCATAAGACACAAAGGTCCAGGTCTTCTCATCCAGCATCCGTACCTGACCTCCTAAATGCTGTTTTGGTTGAATAGTAACAAATTCCCCAAAACACACTCCAAAATCTTGTGGACAGCCTTCCCATAAGAATGGAAGCTGTTATAGCTGCAAAGGGGAGCCAGTTCTATAATTATTGCCCAAGATTTTAAAATGGGATGCTTGATAGGCTTATTTAATTGTGACAGTCAGGTGTCCCCAGTTGGCCCTATGTGTACATACAGTACAGACCAAAAGTTTGGACACACCTTCTTATTCAAAGAGTTTTCTTTATTTTCATGACTATGAAAATGGTAGATTAACACTGAAGGCATCAAAACTATTAATTAACACATGTGGAATTATATACATAACAAAAAAGTGTGAAACAACTGAAAATGTCATATTCTAGGCTCTTCAAAGTAGCCACCTTTTGATTACTGCTTGGCACACTCTTGGCATTCTCTTGATGAGCTTCAAGAGGAAGTCACCTGAAATTGTTTTCACTTCACAGGTGTGCCCTGTCAGGTTTAATAAGTGTGATTTCTTGCCTTATGGGGGTTATGGGGTTGGGACCATCAGTTGTGTTGTGCAGAAGTCAGGTGGATACACAGCTGATAGTCCTACTGAATAGACTGTTAGAATTTGTATTATGGCAAGAAAAAAGCAGCTAAGTACAGAAAGCGAAGTACAGAAAAGCGAGTGGCCATCATTACTAAATGAAGGTCAGTCAGTCCGAAAAATTGGGAAAACTTTGAAAGTGTCCCCAAGTGCAGTCACAAAAACCATCAAGCGCTACAAAGAAACTGGCTGACATGCGGACCGCCCCAGGAAAGGAAGACCAAGAGTCACCTCTGCTGCGGAGGATAAGTTCATCCGAGTCACCAGCTTCAGAAATCGCAGGTTAACAGCAGCTCAGATTAGAGACCAGGTCAATGGCACACAGAGTTCTAGCAGCAGACACATCTCTACAACAACTGTTAAGAGGAGACTGTGTGAATCAGGCCTTCATGGTAGAATATCTGCTAGGAAACCACTGCCAAAGAAAGGCAACAAGCAGAAGAGACTTGTTTGGGCTAAAGAACACAAGGAATGGACATTAGACCAGTGGAAATCTGTGCTTTGGTCTGATGAGTCCAAATTTGAGATCTTTGGTTCCAAACGCCGTGTCTTTATGCGACGCAGAAAAGGTGAACGGATGGACTCTACATGCCTGGTTCCCACCGTGAAGCATGGAGGAGGAGGTGTGATGGTGTGGAGGTGCTTTGCTGGTGACACTGTTGGGGATTTATTCAAAATTCAAGGCATACTGAACCAGCATGGCTACCACAGCATCTTGCAGCGGCATGCTATTCCATACGGTTTGCGTTTAGTTGGACCATCATTTTATTTTTCAACAGGACAATGACCCCAAACACACCTCCAGGCTGTGTAAGGGCTATTTGACCAAGAAGGAGAGTGATGGGGTGCTGGGCCAGATGACCTGGCCTCCACAGTCACCGGACCTGAACCCAATCGAGATGGTTTGGGGTGAGCTGGACCGCAGAGTGAAGGCAAAAGGGCCAACAAGTGCAAAGCACTTTTTCCCCACATCCGGGAGCCCAGCTCCCCCCCCCCCCCCCCTCCGCCTCCTGCTGCTGCACCACCGGCCAGTGAGAATGGGCAGTGGCGGCTCGCACATGCACAGGAGGGGCCCATCGCAAAGTCGCAAGACTCCACTGCCGGGTTCCCTTACCCGCAATGGACGCAGCTGCACCTGACAGGCTGTTCCGAAGATCGGCGGCAGTGCTGACATTGATGGACTCCAGGACAAAGGGTCAGCAGACCTCTGCTTTAAAGTCGCAGCGACTTCAGAGTAGTTCATGCACTACTTTGGTTCGACTTTCATGCAACTTGAGGGTCATAGACTTCAATATTAACCCTCAAAAGTTGCATGAAAGTCGTAGCTGAATGTTATACATCTCAACAGTTGTCCATTATCGTTGGTGAAAGCCAAAGTCCTATCCAGGTTGCAGCCAAAGTCATGCAACTTTGGAGTCCTACAAGTGTGAATGGAGCCTTAAAATAGAACTAAAGGCAAGCATGCTCACCTATGCTCCAACAGTCCGACACACCCATGAGGTCCCTCTCTGGTGCCGACATCTTCTCCCAGGTACCAGTCATTGATTATCTTGATTGGGCAATGCGGGGTGACGTCGCTCCCACACATGCGCAGGAGTCATTCCTACTGGCACGGTGCTAATGCACAGCTTCATGTACGTTCTGCAGAGGTTTGCAACCAGGCAGAAGATTACAGAAGAGACTTTGCGTGTCTTATCTGCATTAAAGAGCCATACTATTCACAATATATTTTTTTGCCTTTAGTTCTACTTTAACGTGAATTCATACATTTTCCTAAATCTTGTAAACAAATGCCACGCAATCATGACTGGGATGGTGCCATTGATTGGTGGATGATTCAGAATATTCTTAGATGATTATTGTTTTTTTTTAAAGGTGGTGGCCATGGAAAAGACATGTCTAATATCACCGGTCATCGCGGCAAAGACATATCCACCATTTTGGAGAGTGAAAGGACAGAAGGAAAACGGCCGCCAAGAGTTGTCACGCGTCGCAAGAAACGTCGGCGACTCAACGACCTGGACAGTGACAGCAACCTTGATGAAGATGAGAGTGAAGATGAATTCCGAATCAGTGAAGGGTCAGTGAATGAATGTTACATACTTCCTGCCTTTGTATATTTATCGTGGAACATAAGCGCTGGGTTTTTTATGGACCTTTGGCTTGTCCTTTTACTGTACCTTCTCTAAAATCCTAGCTCCCAGGAAGATTTTGTTGTCTCTGAGGAAAATGTAGAGGAAAGCGATGAGGACCAGCAGTCCAATGACAGCGACTTTGGCACAAGGCGGCCTCGGAGGCACTACCAGCGGCCAGTGAGGAAAAGCACACGGCTGAGAAAGCGTGTGAGAAGGTATTCGGATGATGATGATGACGATGATGATGACGATGACTCTGATGAGGATCGCCGGCGGTCAGGTGAGACATTTTGGGTTTGCTTTGCTTTTTAGAATCTGGACTGTTTTCTAACTTTGTGTAAGCATACAATCAACATCCTAGCCTTTGGCTAAGGAACTAAATGCTTTCATAGGCTTTGCTATCCTTCCATGGTTGTGCTTAAAGCGGTGTTCCACCCAAAAGTGGAACTTCCACCTATTTGCTCCCTCCACCCTCTGGTGCCATGTTTGGCACCTTTCAGGAGGAGGAATGGGTATGGGTACCTGTTTTTGACACGTACCCTTCCCCACTTCTGGGAGACAGCACCGTCCCGCAGAAGTTCGGCCCCCTCTGCCGTCGGGCCCATTAGAAAGTGTAGCGCACTTCGCGCATGTGCAGTAAGGTAAGGTTTCCCTTACAACGAATGGCGGCGGGGGCACCGACATCGCTGGCTCCCTGGGCAGGGGTCTATATATTAAATGTCACCAGCTACAGTATTTGTAGCTGCTGACTTTTATTTTTTTTTTCCCTAGGCAGAAGACTGCTTTAATGATAACACCACCCATTTCTTATGGCTTGCTTATCTCCCAGCCATGCCTCCTGAATATAGCCTGTCTTCTGTGAGTGCAAAATTGTCCTAAAATAGTGGTTGGTGAATTTTTATTAGAATTTTTTTTTAAATGACCTAATTAAAGTGTTCCAGCCATATTTTTATTTATTTTATTTTTTAAAAAACACCCTCAAGATTTAATTACCTGAATTAATAAAAAACGTTATTATATGCAATGATGTTTCTCCATATATACATGTATTGTTGATGGTAACCTTTCTCATCCCTTCTGAGCGTGCTGCCATCTTAATTATGGGCATGTGAAGCCCACTAGTAGATTCTTCCTGAATAAGGTGCTGCTGGCTACCAAGCATGCACCTTCCGATCTCGCGCATGCGCATAAAGCCCAAAGCGTGGCGCAGGTATTGTTCAGGTTGCCATCGCAAAAACGGCATCTGAGGAAGTTCCCACCCCATTATTAAGGCAGCCTGTCACTCAATACTAAAACCGGGAAGCAAGATAGCCTAGCTATGCTTCCAGCCAGTGATGCTCATTGACTCCTGGGATTGATGACACTCCTCTCTCAGGAGCCAATGCGTGGCCAGAAATGACGTACCTTGCCGCAGTGAGGTACACAGGGAAAAAAAGAAATATGCCATTCAATTTTTTGGGGAAAAAATATATTTAATTTTATTGCACACAAACACTATATAAATCCTAATCTTTTATTGAAATGTAAAATGTGATGGTACGCCGAGTAAATAGATACCGAACATGTCACGCTTTAAAATTGCGTACGGGGTACTTGAAAATCTCTATTAGCGACGCTTTAAAAGTCTTCACACAGGTTACCAGTTTAGAGTTACACAGGATGTCTGGGGCTAAAATTATTGCACTCGCGCGAACGTTTGCGATGATGCCTCACATGCCTGGTACGATCACCGTTTACATATGCTGCAGAACTTATGCGTTTGCATTTACGCATAAGCACAGGGGTACTTTAAATTATTATTTTTTTCATTTGAAACTAATATCCCTTGTGAAAGCCTGGGCCATGACAAGTCCTCTTTATGATGAATAGACCCTAGATTTCTCCTCTGGTCTCCGCTGACGACCTGGTAAACAAGGAGCCGAAACCCAAAGTAATTACATCCTCGTCGCTTCTGGGGTCACAGAGAGGGAGGCATAATGTCAATTCCTCTCTGTGATTGGACGGCGGTGAGAGGAGGGGGTCCCCTTTCCGCCGCCCGCAGAAGTGATCGCATAGCTGTTCAGCCACTCAAATCTCTTCTGCTGAAGAGGGAATCACTGGAAGAATACTGATGCCCCAGTATCATCCCAGTATAACCACTTCAACCCGAGGTTGTCATAAGGGCAGAAAGTGGTTAAAGTGATTTACACAAAAAAAAAGAGTGGGGTATAAAGTGCAGTCAACTAGCTGTAGCTACAGAAGATCATGTTGCCCTGTTCTACAGCCTAACGATGGTCTGAGCTTTCTGGGTATCGCTTTCCAGTACTGCCAAAGCTTTCACACCTCTCACAAATTCCTGCTGGCCAGTAAGGCAACCCATAAGAATGTGGATGGGTTACACGTAAGCTCTGACACTAAACACCCACGCTAATCTGCTGCGCTAGGTAAAAATCAAATAAAGTTGTACACAATACCTACAAATTAGCTGCCAGCACAATATTGCTGGACAACAACATAAATGTAAAAAGTGATAATGGTGACGCGCTAAAATATTATATCTAAAAATTAAAACTTTCATAAAAAGTCCTTAACTGCAACAGTCTACATATAGTGTCCAGAGGAGGTAATGATACTATAGTGCTACTAAGTATCGTGAGTGGGAAGAGACCATCACCAACACTCGATCACACTTCCTTTTACCCTCCAGTATAGACCCTCATAACAAAAGTCAAATGTGCAGTGGAAAGCAATACAGTAATATCCCCAGTGATAAAAACCTCCCTCTAGGGCTCGGACGTCTCCACCAAAGCTTCATCAATCTCATAAAGAGACAAGAGACACTCCTCATTGTGTGAAAATCCCAAATAAAATTAATAGATGAAAAGAGTAACGTTCACATTATGATTGCATCCGGTGTTTCTAACCAGCAAGATGGCCGCCAGGTCCCAGTATGCAGTTGCGCCTCCAACTCCAGCTTACACGTTTCTTCATCAAATGACGTCATGGGCTCTGACACTACCGCAAAAGTTACCAGAAGAGCCTAGCAATTAGCAGTAGCAGAGGGCAACTAAAGTTAGGGGGATGCATGTTTGTACTCTCCTAGCCTGGGTGCATCTGTCCCCCCGCCGGTTCTGCAGTGAGAAATGAGAGATCAAACACCATTGATTGCTCAGTTCTACCCCTCTGCTCTGAGCAGAGAGCCATGGCTCTGCAGTGCCCGGCTGTGGAGGGGGCAGGAACCTCTCAATAGATCACTGAGAGGCTGAGCCAGCTGCCAGTCCAAGCATCAGGGTGGATCCCGACTGTAAAGTCGGGATCTTTCCTGAGATTGGTCTAGCTGAGTGATGACAGCAGACTTTAGCCCGCACTCGCCTGAAAATGGGTCACAGGATTGCAGAGCGAAATGCACTCCTGTGACCTACAGGAAGAGTATAGCCAAATTTGCTTTGGCTATACTTCTCCTGTAAGTAAGTCCTTGACCAGGCTTTACTTTGATAACCCATCAAAGACCTTCAGGTGAGTGCTTGCTGTAGAGCAGTGTTTTTCAACTCCAGTCCTCAAGGCACACCAACAGGTCATGTTTTCAGGATTTCCATGAGTTTGCACAGGTGATTTGATCAGTTTCACTGCCTTAGTAATTACCACAGCTGTTTCATCTGAGGGAAATCATGAAAACATGACCTGTTGGTGTGCCTTGAGGACTGGAGTTGAAAAACACTGCTGTAGAGTCACAGACTGTCACTGTAGTGTAACAGCTCTTTCCTTCTTCACCACAGAGACTGACAGTAGTGCTTACAGTGATGACTATCTGGAAACCAGGAGGAGGCGATCACGGAGAAATCAGAAGAGGCAAGTCAACTACAGGGAAGATTCCGAGAGCGACGGATCTCAGAAAAGAGCTCGCTTTGGCCGAGGGAAGGAGATGAGACGAGTACTTAAACGTCGATTCTCCAGCTCTGAAAGCAATGGTAAGCCAACGGCCAACTAGCCGTAAGATGTTTGTTTTGGAAGGTATTAGGAAGAAGCTTTCACTTTGAAATGGCTTAGAAAAGCAGCTTGCTGCAATACTTAGACCACATTGGCATGGTCTTCTAATCACATGACTACAATCTGGACAATACTTACACTAGCTTTCTCTGCAGCAGCATTTTTTGCAGCTTAAGTGAGGCGCCAATCCATCAGAATATCGATTGTATTCTGGAGTGTCAGAGCTTTGGACTCATAGCCACCTGCAACTGTTCCCCCTTTCTCCACCACCAGCCACTATATCTTCCATCTTCTACTCCTTCTGCCAGCAAAGTCTGGAATATAGGAACTGACAAATGCTGTGAGTGCGCGGGTGTGCGAGACACCAGTGGCAGCCTAAGTATTTCTCTCAGCATGTTTTCCATTTAACGATCAACTCTAGGCTGGGCATCTTCCAGGGATAAAGATTAAAGCGGTTGTATCCCCCCTGAAAAAAAAAAAAAAAACCCTGTAAGGCAAGGGCATAATGAGCTAGTATGCATACTAGCTCATTATGAAATTGCTCAGAATGAAGCTCCGACGGGTCCGCCCGGTCCCCGCAGAGGGAGCAGACACCTTCCCTCGGGATTCTTCTGGGTTCATGGCTCCAGTGCTGTGAGTGACCGGAGCCGCGAGATGTCACTCCCGCGCACATGCCCATCTTTCCGGCAAGGTCCGGCGCTATCCGCCGGGCCTTCGCCGGGACATCACTGCGCATGCGCTGCTGACGTCAGCGGCTGCTTGCAGTGGGAATATCTCCTATACCGTACAGGTTTAGGAGATATTCATTTTACCTATAGGTTAAAATGACGTTTTAGGGGATACAACCGCTTTAATGGCTAAGTCCAACTTTAAAAAAAAATAAATACACCCATATTTTCAGCAAAAAATAAATATGCATTTGTTCTTTTGTGTGTGAATGAGCCTGCTAAGCGTTGCAACAATTATTTTTGGATTGCAGTTGCAATGAGAGGTTCTTGCAAATTCTTACTCTAGCTCAATGGTATCCAAACTGTGGCCCTTTGTTAGCATTTATCTGGCCCTTAGGGCACCATTCCTTCCAATGATATGATACACTATTCCTTCCACTGATACCAATGATAGGGCACTATTCCTTCCACTGATACCAATGATGGGGCACTATTCCTTCCACTGATACCAATGATGGGGCACTATTCCTCCCACTGACACCAATGACAGGGCATTATTCCTCCCACTGATACCAATGATGGGGCACTATTCCTCCCACTGATACCAATAATGGGGCACTATTCCTCCCACTGATACCAATAATGGGGCACTATTCCTCCCACTAATACCAATGATGGGGCATTCTTCCTCCCACTGATGCCAAAGACGGGGCACTATTCCTCCCACTGATACCAATGATGGGGCACACCATTCCTCCCACTAATACCAATGATGCAGTACTATTCCTCCCACTGATGCCAATGATGGGGCACACCATTCCTCCCACTAATACCAACGATGCAGTACTATTCCTCCCACTGATGCCAATGATGGGGCACTATTCCTCCCATTGATAACAATGATGGGGCGCTATTCCTCCCACTGACACCAATGAAGGGGCACTATTCCTCCCACTGACACCAATGAAGGGGCACTATTCCTCCCACTGACACCAATGAAGGGGCACTATTCCTCCCACTGATACCAATGATGTGGCACTATTCCTCCCACTGATATCAATGATGGGGCACTATCCCTCCCACTAATACCAATGATGGGGCGCTGTTCCTCCCACTAATACCAATGACGGGCACAATTCCTCCCACTGAAGCTAATGACAGGGCACTATTCCTCCCACTGATACCAATGATGGGGCACTATTCTTCCCACTGACACCAATGATGGGGCACTATTCCTCCCACTGACACCAATGATGGGGCACCATTCCTCCCACTGATACCAATGATGGGGCACCAGTCCTCCCACTGATACCAATGATGGGGCACTATTCCTCCCACTGACACCAATGATGGGGCACTATTCCTCCCACTGACACCAATGATGGGGCACTATTCCTCCCACTAATACCAATGATGGGGCACTATTCCTCCCATTAATACCAATGATGGGACATTATTACTCCCACTAATACCAATGATGCGGCACTATTCCCCCCACTAATGCCAATGACGGGGCACTATTCCTCCCACTGTTACCAATGATGGGGCACTATTCCTCCCACTAATACCAATGATGGGGCACTATTCCTCCCGCTAATACCAATGATGGGGCACTATTCCTCCCATTGATACCAATGATGTGGCACTATTTCTTCCACTGATGCCAATGACAGGACACTATTCCTCCCACTGATACCAATGATGGGGCACTATTACTCCCCCTAATACAAATGATGGGGCACTATTCCTCCCACTTATGCCAATGACGGGGCACTATTCCTCCCACTTATGCCAATGACGGGGCACTATTCCTCCCACTTATGCCAATGAAGGGGCACTATTTCTCCCACTGATCCCAACGATGTAATTCTATTCTTCCTACTGACACCAACAATGGGGTATTAATCCTCCCCCTGATGACCACCATCCCTGAGGCCATGGCCATTCTCACTGATGCTAGGCCTGAGACATTTTCTATCCCCCCCTTAAAGTCTTAAGGAAGGTAAACTGGCCCATTTTTTATAATAAAATCTGAGACCTGCCTCCTGCAGAGTCCCACAAGTACTAGTTGATCCTGCCAGCGAGGTCCACTTAATGCTGCTTCCTATGATGGGATGGCAGTGATGCTGCTCTATTCCTAAAATCCGAGCAGAGTTGTCGCTGGTGTAGCGGTGGTGCCTGCTTGCTCTACAGTGGGATGAGAAGATGTTGCAGGCAGTATGGCTATCAGTATAGTCACTGCCAATTTGTAAGCTCTGTAGCTTGTCAGTGAGCAACTGGTCACTCCTAATCTGCCAATGCTTTCTGGATTGGCAGCATTGCCTCTGCTGCTTAAAGTGTTTAACTCAATAAAAATAAAGATCCAGTTCCTTTAAAGCATGTTACACAGCACAGTGCTTGTGCTGTGTAATTTTGCCCCCATATCACCTGAAATACCTGGCTGATCCTGCCAGTTCTGCCCTCCCCTATGTACTTTGACCGCAATATATCAGGGCTACTGAGTCCTGACACTGTGGTCAAAGTACGTCCCTCTGTCATCTGCAGCCCTGCTCTATGTCTCCTGTGTGCTCTGCTCCATCCTCTCCCCCCTCCCTTCTCTGTCAGCTCCGTGTCCGTGCCGCCCCCTCCCGTCCTGCTCAAATTAGGGTTAACTATGCAATATCCTTTTGGTTGATGAATCGAATGTCCTCCTGTGACTGTGCTTTATTAGATATGCAGCTATATACCTTGTTTGCAGGGCGTGGATCGGTGATCACGTGATACACCACCTCTCTCGCATGACGGCTGCAGTGGGTGGGGCCGCCTCCCTCCTCTTCCCCTCCTGAATGATGTCAGCGGGGGATCATCGGCCCCGCCCGCTGCATCAGCTGGGCCGAGAGGCGCGGCGTGTCACGTGATCGCCGATCTGCGCCCTGTAAACAAGGTATATAGCTGCATTTTTAATAAAGCACAGGCACAGGGGGGCATTAGATGAATCAACTGAGGATAATGTAAATTTGTGGGTTAACAAACACTTTAAACCCTTCCTACTGTGAGCTGTGACATTGTTTAGACTGTCATACAGAATCCTTTAGTTGTAATTGAATGCTAACAGAAAGCAAGTTAAATCTGTGGGGGACAGCGCTGGGAATGGGGGTAAGTATTGCAACAAGAGTTAAAGTGGTTGTAAATGTTCGTTTTTTTAAATTAAAATAACAAACATGTTATACTTACCTGCTTTGTGTAATGATTTTGCACAGAGCAGCCCCTGTCGTCCCCTTCTGGGGTGCCTTGCCAGCACTCCAGGCCCCTCGTCTTCATCGGGTGCCCCCACAGAAAGCTGCTTTCCTTGGGGGCACATGTGCAGGCTCGCTCCCGAGTCCCGCTGCTGTGTCCATTGACACTAACCGCACTACTCGGCCCTGCTCCCGTGTCAGTTTTTGATTTACAGCAGCGAGAGCCAATGGCTCCTGCTACCATCAATCTGTTCAATGAGGAAGAGAGACAACGGCAGGAGACGCTGCGATTGTGCACATCACTGGAACCGGCTCAGGTAGGAAAAAGCGGGTGGGGGGTCTGGGCTGCAGCACAGTTTTTTTTTTTTTTTTTTGTTAAAAATTACAAATTTGTTATACTTACCTCTCTGTGTAGTGGTTCTGCACAGAGCAGCCCAGATCCTCCTCCTCTTGGGTCCCTCTTCTGTGCTCATGGCCCCTCCCTCCTGTTGAGTGCCCCCCACAGCAAGCAGCTTGCTTTTTGGGCACCCGAGCCGCAGCTCCCTGTGTCCACTCAAACATGAAGTCGCGGCCTGGGCCCGTTCCCATTCTTTCCTTATTGGCTGACTTTGACAGCAGGGGGAGCCAGTGGTACTGCGCTGCTTTCTCAGCCAGTGAGGAGGGAAGTCCCGGGGCAGCCGAGAAACTCCTATAACATCACTGGATCTAGAGGGAGCTCGGGTAAGTATTAAGGGGGCTGCTGCACACGGAAGGCTTTTTATTTTCATGCATAGAATGCATGAAGATAAAAAAATCCTCCTGCCTTTACAATCACTTTATGGCTTTACAACCACTTTAACCACTTCCTGCCCATAGGACGTCATATGACCTCATGTTGCAGCGCTTCTGTGATACTGCAGCTGTCTCATGTTGGCTTTAAGAGTAAGAGCTGAGAGATCACATGACTGCTGATCACTCACTCAGTTCGTGGTCTGCTCTGATCAGGGACCAGCAGTGCCCGTCAGTCACCGTTCTCTGCTCTGCCTCTCCAGCGCTCACTAGAGGGCAGGCCTGGGGAGAGGGCATGAACGGCTGGCTCTGGCATCAATCAGGCAAGCAGGATATATTGTCAGAATCCTTCCATACCTTGTAGCAACTTTGTCCCATCTGCTGATAGCAAGCAATAGCCCACAATCGGGAAACTCTGGGTCACTGGAGGACAAAAGTAACTGTACTCCTGTAACTCACAAGTGAAGTATGGCTAAAAAAAAAAAAGCTTTGGCCATACTTCTCTCTTAATCAGGATGCATGTTCTATATCTCACTTTTGCAAAGGTAGAAAATGTATGAATTCCATATCCTTTGGTGGATAAAACACTAAATCTAGTGTATTTCAGATGTATATTTTAACCCCTTCTCGCCAACCGCCTCCCAGCCCTTTAGGAGTTCTAAATGCCGGGAGGCGGCATTCCGGTCATGTGATTGGCTGTCGCAGCAGTCACATGATCAGAAATCTCACAATTGCAAATAGGCATTGGGAGTTTCCTGGTTTCCGCATGGCGCACATGCTCTCGGCACAGAATTGTTCTACATTCGGGCATTGAAGCCCACCCACCGAGAGCATACGACCGGCGAGAAAAGGATATGTAAACCCAATATTTCATATTCCTGATATGTGCTGTGCCATCTACTTGTTTGAGAAAGTCCCTGTTCTCTTTGTATTGCTTCTTTTGTGTGAAATCCCTGGTGTCCCTGCCAGTCCCTCTGCTTTCCTATTAAAATCTGATCACACTAAGCAGGAGAGCACAGCATGATCAGTTCTCTAGCTGTGCTGGGAACCCAGCCTGCTCTCCTACAATGATCAGGCCTGTGCTGACACGCCCCTCCCTTTTGCACAGCCATTCACTGGAATGACCAGTGTCCGGCTTTTTTTCCTCCCAAAGCTGAGTTCCTTATGCAGCTGAGAACAGAAGGTGGCAGTGCCTTGAAAAAGTATTCATACCCCTTATTTTATTGGAATTTTATGTGATTGACCAACACAAGGTAGCAAATAATTGTGAAGTGGAAGGAAAATGATAAATGGTTTTCTACATTTTTTTACAGATAAATATGTGAAAAGTGTGGGGTACATTTTGTATAGCGCCCCCCTGAGTCAATACTTTGTAGAACCGCCTTTCCCTGCAATTACAGCTGCAAGTCTTTTTGGGGAAGTCTCTACCGGATTTGCACATCTAGAGAGGACATTTTTGCCCATTCTTCTTTGCAAAATACCTCAAGCTCTGTCAGATTGGATGGAGAGGGTCTGTGAACCGCAATTTTCAAGTCTTGCCACAGATTCTCTATTGGATTTGGGTCTGGACTGTGACTGGGCCATTCTAACACATGAATATGCTTTGATGTAAACCATTCCATTGTAGCTCTGGCTGTATTTTTAGGGTCGTTGTCCTGCTGGAAGGTGAACCTCCGCCTCAGTCTCAGGTCTTTTAGAGACTAACAGGTTTTCTTCTAAGATTGCCCTGTATTTGGCTTCATCCATCTTCCCATCAACTCTGACCAGCTTCCCTTTCCCTGCTGAAGAAAAGAATCCCCACAACATGATGCTGTCACCACCACCATGTTTCACGGTAGGGATGGTGTGTTCAGGGTGATGTGCAGTGTTAGTTTTCAACCACACATAGCGTTTTGCTTTTAGACCAAAAAGTTCAATTTTGGTCTCATCTGACCAGAGCACCTTCTTCCACATGTTTGCTGTGTCCCTCACATGGCAAATTGCAAATGGGACTTCCTATGGCTTTCTTTCAACAATGGCTTTCTTCTTGCCACTCTTCCATAAAGGGCAGATTTGCGGAGTGCACGACTAATAGTTGTCCTGTGGACAGATTCTCCCACCTGAGCTGTGGATCTCTGCAGCTCCTCCAGAGTTACCATGGACCTCTTGGCTGCTTCTCTGATTAAGGGCTCTCCCATGTCTTGGTAAAATAAAGGAGGAGGATAGCGCCTGGGACTTTATGGGTACCATAAAATAAATCCTTCACAGGAACCAATAATTATAAAATTTATATTTTTATTAAATTTGTTTAAAAAGAACTCACAAATCTGAGTATCTAATCCAAAAGTATTCAGAAAAAAGCAGAACATCAATATATAAAAACACATATTTCGCCTACTTCATCCCCTTGAATTCCCTCATAGAAAGTGGGTCCTAATATGCCAAGAACTATACCTATCCAGATATTGAAATGGTGTCCTGTCTCACAGTGGTTTTGGGGGAGGGGGGGGGGGAGGGGGAGACCCACCAATCCGACCAACATAAGACACATAAAGACAACCACATTAAGGGTATCAATAAAGAACGTTGAGATTATCCAAGATTAGCCGTTGCTGGTATAGTCCGGCAATAGGACCCACGATCATGCCTTTGGGGATTCCTCTTAGCATGTTTCGCGTTCTTAAATATACGCTTCTTCAGAAGATTAGGGTATGTAGGACTGGTCTGAAATGGATACATAGTTAGAGTACCAAAATTTTTAAGGAACAATTTCCAAATACATTACAGTTGCATTTAAACTTACTAATGTGGTCCTTAAACAATAAACCAGGTGCCTTCCAGGTCTGCTCTCTCGTCAGCCCTGCGGATGTCGTAAGGGGGGTGTGGGGACGTATAAAGTATTCTCTGTAAAATATTTCATCGCCTTGTTTAGCATATGGTAATATTTATACAATGCTTGAATATACACTCACACCATGCCTCAAAGAAGTCCATCGAGCCCCGTCGGCATTAACACAAATTAGCAATACCAACTTGGCCCACTAGATGGCCACCCTTCTGGACAAACAGCTCGGTACTACAAAATTACCACTCATGCTTATACTATCTTAACAAAACTTGTAAAGTGTAAAAAAAAAAAAAAAAACAGAAAATATTAAAGCCAATTAGAACTGAGCATGGGTACCTGCAATTAAAGGTGTTGGGGCTGCTCCCCCTAACTTCACAACTTCCCCTGTTCACTCATTGCGGAAGTATAGCTGGGTTAAAGCTACTATGGTGATAGTTATTATTGCGTAGTGTCCACTTTATCCCGCAGTCCCCTAGAGACAGTGAACGACTATGAATTAGGGACGTGGTACCTTAGAAATTTACAATTATAGGTCCCTGGCAGCCATCCAGGTGGACCCGAATTCAGTTGTCCATATTTCTCCCATGTCTTGGCCATGGGCCATGTCTTGGTAGGTTTGCAGTTGTGAAATACTCTTTCTATTTTCGGATGATGGATTGAGCAGAGCTCTGTGAGATGTTCAAAGCTTGGGATATTTTTTTAGAACCTGACCCTGCTTTAAACTTCCCCACAACTTTATCCCTGACCTGTCCGGTGTGTTTCTTGGCCTTCATGATGCTGCCTGTTCACTAAGGTTCTCTAACAAACCTCTGAGGGCTTCACAGAACAGCTGTATTTATACTGAGATTAAATTACACACAGGTGGACTCTATTTACTAATTAGGTGACTTCTGAAGGCAATTGGTTCCACTAGATTTTAGTTAGGGGTATCGGAATAAAGGGGCTGAATACAAATGCACGCCACACTTTTCAAATATTTTTTTTGTAAAAAATGTTGAAAACCATTTTATCATTTTCCTTCCACTTCACACTTATGTGCCACTTTGTGTTGGTCAATCACATAAAATCCCAATAAAATACATTTACGTATTTGGTTGTAACATGACACAATGTAGAAAGTTTCAAGGAGGTATGAATACTTTTTCAAGGCACTGTATGTGATTTTTCTTTTTTTTCTATATCTATACACATAATGTTTTACCTTTCATTTCTACTTTAAAGTGAATTGAGTGTTTTACAAGGTGAGGGTTTACAGAGAGGTTCGCTTTTACACTTTGAAGGCACATATAATATTTATTGTGTTGGTAAAGTTGAGTAAAGGAGATCTGTCTTCCTTTGCTGCATGCTTGTTCCCAATCAGTAACATAATTACCTTTTTTTTTATGTTTACTTTTCAGCAAGCGCCAATTCTGGAGATTCCGAAGACGAAAAAAGATGTAACACAGTACAATGTTGGTTTATGCATTTACATAAAATAACCCTAAAATACACTAACTGGTTGTGTTTCACCGTGTATTCACACTTCACCTTCCTTTTACTATTTTACCAAAAGTTGTAAAAAATGTTTTTTTTATAAACTTTTCACACCGCACGTAAACATAAGTCGGGGAAATAAGGCTATGGGGATTGATTTTAGATCACCTTGGTTAACGGAAGTCTTCAGTGGATTAATCATTTATCTCAGGTGGACACACATTAAATTAGAGTCATATTTATGTCGACAAGACACTTCGGGAGTCTCCAAACAATCTCTTGGAATCACTTGTCCGTCGTA
>BLSH010433815.1:340683-352678 GCA_018402905.1 Glandirana rugosa | reverse complement strand
CCCCCCCCCCCCCCCCCCCCCCCCCATAACGCGTGTCAAGATATTTTCTACTGATGTGCCACACAGTGTATACCTGTCTCTTCTGCCTTCTCATGTGATATTATAGACTTTATACTGGCACCAAACTGGATTTGTGAGTTCGTTCTTCCTGGTGCATACTGTCTGTTACTGGTGCCCGTTACCTAGTGATGTGTTTTTTATGTTTGCTGCAAGCTGGTCATGTGTCCAGAAGTGCATTCCCTTGTCTGAGGCCGCTCTTTGACCCCTTAGGCCATGTCCTAACAAGGGACCTCAACTGCAGATTCCGCTTCGGGTCTCCAGATTTCAGTAGATCCAGCTTTGGGTCTCCAGATTTCAGCAGATCTAGCTTCAGTTCTCCAGAATTCAGCAAATTCTGCTTTGGTCCTCCATATCTCCGCAGATTCAGCTTTTGGTTCTCCAGATTTCAGCAGATTCTGCTTCAGTCCTCCAGATATTTGCAGATTCAGCTTTGGTTCTCCAGATCTCTGCAGATTCAGCTTTGGATCTCCAGATATCCGCAGATTCAACTTTGGATCTCCACAGATTCAACTTTTGGTTCTCCAGATCTCTGCAGATTTGGCTTTGGTTCTCCATATCTCCGCAGATTTGGCTTTGGTTCTCCATATCTCCGCAGATTTGGCTTTGGTTCTCCAGATCTCAGCAGATTCGGCTTTGGTTCTCCAGATCTCCGCAGATTCGGCTTTGGTTCTCCAGATCTCCGCAGATTCGGCTTTGCTTCTCCAGATCCCCGCAGATTCGGCTTTGCTTCTCCAGATCTCCGCAGATTCGGCTTTGCTTCTCCAGATCTCCGCAGATTCGACTTTGCTTCTCCAGATCTCCGCAGATTCGGCTTTGCTTTTCCAGATCTCCGCAGATTCAGCTTTGGTTCTACAGATCTCCGCAGATTCAGCTTTGGTTCTCCAGATCTCTGTAGGTTCAGCTTTGGTTCTCCAGAACTCCGCAGATTCAGCTTCGGTTCTCCAGATCTCCGTAGATTCCGCTTTGGTTCTCCAGATCCCCGCAGATTCAGCTTTGGTTCTCCAGATCTCCGCAGATTCAGCTTTGGTTCTCCAGATCTCCGCAGATTAAGCTTTGGTTCTCCAGATCTCTGCAGATTCAGCTTTGGTTCTCCAGATCTCTGCAGATTCAGCTTTGGTTCTCCAGATCTCCGCAGATTAAGCTTTGGTTCTCCAGATCTCTGCAGATTCAGCTTTGGTTCTCCAGATCTCTGCAGATTCAGCTTTGGTTCTCCAGATCTCCGCAGATTAAGCTTTGGTTCTCCAGATCTCTGCAGATTCAGCTTTGGTTCTCCAGATCTCTGCAGATTCAGCTTTGGTTCTCCAGATCTCTGCAGATTCAGCTTTGGTTCTCCAGATCTCTGCAGATTCAGCTTTGGTTCTCCAGATCCCCGCAGATTCAGCTTTGGTTCTCCAGATCTCAGCAGATTCCACTTTGGTTCTCCAGAACTAGTGTACAGCCCAGGAGTCACTGAATGGAATGTACTTTCAAGAGGTCTATTCAAACAGAGGCAGACTGTAAAGTGTTGACAGATAATGCACAGTTGGTTAATTTGCACATTGGCGAGTCTATTTAAAAAAAAAAAAAGGCATTTGCGGTGAATAACAGTATTTGAGATTTTATACAACGGTTGTTTTCTTCATCACAATTGCATCAGACCTCTAGCTGCCAGCTTCAAGCGCCTACATAAATTGATGTGTGCTTTGTAGGGTTATTTGGCTTTTTTCAGTCTGTCTCACCCACATGCATACTATATACAGAACCCAGGTACAGGGTCTTTAATATAAAGCTTTTCACTTTTGGTAGCGAGCACTTTAGTCTGACTGCCCTTGCTTTTGTATTTTCTAACTACTTATTCGAAACCTAGGGACCACTGAAGTTGCATGATCAAGTTCAAAAAGCAGCAAGAAGCATTGTGGACATTTTTGGGAGGACAACATCATGAGTTTAAGGGTTAGTTCACCTTTATACCAAATATGAAACTGTGAATGAACTCACTACACCCTCACCCCCTGTCCTCACTTCCATTGTCTTCTGATGTCCGCTCTAGCTGATGTGATCTGAGCATTTGAAAGCCACGCTTTTCTTTCTTCCAAGAAGGATCAGAGCAATTCTTGGTCAGAGCGGTCAGGTGCTGACCAATGCCAGCATGCCTGCGTAGCATTTTGATGCTACACAGATGCCAGGGCTACTACACCGACTGCATGGGCAGCAGACGATAATGCGAGAAGTTAAAGTGCTGCACAAATAAGACATTTAAAAAAATATATATACATACACACACACACACACACACACACACACACACACACACACACACACACACACACACACACACACACACACACTTGTCAAAAGTATTGTGGCACCTGCCTTTACACGCACATGAACTTTAATGGCATCCCAGTCTTAGTCCATAGGGTTCAATATTGAGTTGGCCCACCCTTTGCAGCTATAACAGCTTCAACTCTTCTGGGAAGGCTGTCCACAAGGTTTAGGAGTGTCTATGGGAATGTTTGACCATTCTTCCAGAAGCACATTTGTGAGGTCAGGCACTCATGTTGGAAGAGAAGGCCTGGCTTGCAGTCTCAAATTCATCCCAAAGGTGTTCTATCGGGCTGAGGTCAGGACTCTGTGCAGGCCAGTCAAGTTCCTCCATCCCAAACTCGTTCATCCATATCTTTATGGACGTCGCTTTGCGCACTGGTCCAAATCATTTGGTGGAGAGAGGATTATGGTGTGGGGTTATTTTTTCAGGGGTTGGGCTTGGCCCTTTAGTTCTAGTGAAGGGAATTCTTAAAGTGTCAGCATACCAAGACATTTTGGACAATTTCATGCTCCCAACTTTGTAGGAACAGTTTGGGGGTGGCCCCTTCCTGTTCCAACATGACTACATACCAGTGCACAAAGCAAGGTCCCCCTTAATCAAAACTTCAGGCTTGGGTTTGAAAAACTTTTTTTCAGGCCCCTTTCATGCGGGGCAGATTTCATTCCAATCATCTCACAGATCTCCTGCTGATCAGAGCAGAGCGGGCGGATGAAACATCCGTGTCCGCTCAGTTTCTGCAGAGCAAACATGGACAGAGTCCGCTCTGCTCTGAGAGGCATGGAGAAAATGGACTCCGCTGTCTATTTACACCCGACTACCCTCCAATCTGCTCCACCTAAATGAAAGAGGACAGATCCACTTCCATTTATTTTTAAGCAGACCGGGAGGTAGGCCGGTATAATTGGCAATAAGACTGTCCATAGGGATGAATGGACCACCCGATCACATCCGCTTGAAAAACCTACAGGTGGACCTGATCATTAAATCCGTGTGAAAGGGACCTTAGGCTTTCTTTTTTCTATTTCCATCTGGTGATCTGGCCGTTGAACCGGTTTTTCAAAAGAACAAGCTCTCTTACAGATATGGGACGAGACAAGCCATTCAACACTGGCAGGGGTTGCTTACAATGACCAGCTTTTATTTATGTCAAACCTTTATCCCGAAAGGAAAACAACATATTGCTGTAACTGATTATAATGTATTTGCTGGAGTTTGGCTTCAATGTTTTAGTGTGGTTAAGCCTTTCCCAAGAGTGAGGATGTTGCTTTTCAAATGTAATCCCCCTGTTCCTTCATCCAGAGTGGGGGGGCGCTCTAGTAGAAAGAACACAAGAAAACTGATGCAGCCACCACATCTAAATATTGCTAAGCTGCAATATATTACATATCTGGGTTTGAATTGAATACAGTTTTAATTAAATCAGTTGACAGAACCCATACAAGAGTCCATACTGTTCCAGTCTGGGAGATCATATCACATAATAGAATGTGCAGCTGCTTTTCTGCTTAGTTTTAGGTTTGGTGCTAAATATCCATAAGGCTGTGTTCACATCTTTGTGTGGCTTTTCACGTTTTGGCATGCGGGGTCTCCAAACTATCTGAACAAAGAGCCAGTTTACTGTCCTTCAGACCTTGAGGGGACTGGACTGTGGCCACTGGGAGTAGAAAATCCCTTGGCGTCAATGACAGTAAATAATACCCCATTGGTGTCAGTGGGAAGAATAGTGCCCCATTGTTTGTGCAGAAATAATAGTTCCTTGAATCAGTGGAAGGAAATGTCCCAGGGCCTGATAAAGGCAAGCAAAGGGCCACACCCGGCCCCCGGGCCGCAGTTTGGAGACCACTGCTCGAAGGCATCCCTTTTAATGGCCTCTGAACGATCGTCTACACACTAAAACTATGCACCTGCGCTGTTTGTAGAGGACTGCAATGGTGCATTATTTCATACTGTATGTGCCTTGCCTACACAAAGATGTGGGTCCAGTATAAAGGAAGAGTTCACCCCCCAAAACCTGTCCTAATTCTAATATGTTTAATGTCTCTTTATAAAGTTAGTGCAGTGTTGGCCCAAACAAGTGCGCTTTCTAGGTGCGCTGTATGAACTGTATATGGCCTCAGATGCATGCAGCATTGTTTTGGCAGTGGACAAGAACTTCCTGTCCCACTCCTAGAACACAATAGGGTCAGGCTGGGCTCCACTTAGCCATTCACTGGAATCTTTGTATTCTATGAATAAAAAGCATCCTCTGTGCTTGGATGAGGTGGAGAGGTGGGTGGATGACCTCACAATCTATGCATCAGCCAATCAGAGGAAGTTTTATATTCATCCATAGAATACAAAGCTTCCCATGAATAGATGAGCAGCACTCAGCCCGACTATATCGTGTTCCGGGAATGGGACGGAAAGTTTTCATCCCACTGCCTGAACTCTGCGCTGTACACTGTATATAGCTGAGACTACATACAGTTAATACAGCATGCCTACCATCTGATCCAGTAATAAAACAAGCTGGAAATCTTATATAGTCCTCGTTGGAGATTGAACTAGGGGGTTTCTTTGTGTACTACAAAATGGAAAATTGTATCAAGTACTTGCCGTAATTTTCCTTTCCTATTGCTGATCCATGGCAGCATACGTGTGGCAGTATGCTACCATGTGGGCGCTAGTAAAACGGAAAAGTGTATCAAATACCATAATTTCCTTTCCTGGCACTGATCCATGGCAGCATACATGTGCCAGGAAGATAAAATATTGCATCAAATACTTACCGTAATTTTCCTTTCCTGGTGCCGATCCATGCCAGCATACTTGTAGCAGTATGCTGCCATGTTGGCGCCAGGAAAACTGAAAATTGTAGCAAATACCGTAATATTTACTTTCCTGGTACTGATCCATGGCAGCATACTACCACATGTATGCTGCCATGTTGGCACTAGGAAGAACTGTTGTGTACTACAGAGATCTGCTGCTAACATTAGTAAATAGATAGGAAAGTATATTATAGTTTTTTTTTTTTTTTTTTTTTTTTTTTTTTTTTACACATTTCTTCAGTTTTTTCCTGGTCTCTGGCCTAGGCAGATGTCCTACATCTCAGCTGTCTTCTGGAAGGGAGGAGGGGTTTTCTCAGCTAAGCACACCCTCCTACCTGCATGCTTGAGCTAAGGGCAGATGGATTCCAGGAAGTGAATACTAAATGAATCCTCTGCCCTTACTCAAAATGGCCATGGCTAGAAATGCCAGCAAGGGGTGATTTCTCAACAAAACAAAGCATGGGGCCATGGATGGGGGGGAGTTTGCATTGAATATTAAAAATGGAATAAATATTATTTTTGGTTTGTGGTCGGATCCGGTATTTTTGTTCCGCTTTAAGTTCCATGTTTTAAGTCTTATATAGAAGGCCCTGTGTGTGTCTAAGAGGTACAGCCTGTTTAAATCTGGATCAATGATTCTCGGTTGCAGTAATATGGCAGTACTGAAAAGTATTTGCTTCAAATTGAAGAGGGTACATAGAAACCAGTTCCAATATCTGTTCTTTGGTAGTCTGTAGATTATTTTTTTAGCAATCATTAGTGGCATGTAGTGTTCATTTCTTCTATTATCCTTTACTGTTTTTTCCTCAAACTTTATTAAGGCCATAAATAAACCAAAATATGGACCCTTTGATGTTAGAATGGAGGGAGAATAAAAATGTGGCTTTGTCATCCATTCTCATAATGAGCAAATTGTATTTGTTTTTTGTTTTTTTACATTGTTCCTGTCAAACACATTACATCCTTTATCATTAAATGTTAAAGATAAGCCAAGCACTTCTATAGCAAAGCTTATGTGTTGCACTTGTTTTTCTCATTAAAATGGAACTAAACTTTCCAAATCAACATTAACTATTTCTAATCTTTATATTGTCAGTTAGTAAATAGGAAAAATGTTTAATAGTTTTTAAACTTTTTTTCTTCCTGGTTACTGGCCTAGGCCAAAATGATGTCCTATATCTCGGGAGTCTCCATTGGCATTTTTCTTTCTTTCAGCTGGAGGGGCTTTCTCAGCTCAGCACACCCTCCTGTCTGCATGCCTGACCTAAGGGCAGATGGATTCTAGTAGGCACATTCTACATGAATCCTTTGCCCTTACTCAAAATGGCTGCAATTAGGAAAACTGGGAGTGGTGTTCAAAATGATTTCTTAACAAAATATAAGCATGGATGGATGAGTTACACAGTGTGTTCAGTTTGTGGTGCTCAGATATCGTTTAGTTCTGCTTTAATTGCACCCCCCCAGGTCTATAGCAGAATGACAGCCGTGGGGGTTTTATTGTTCTGGGTGGATATCATAACGTCCCTTAGAACAAGCTGCTCGCAACTGCCCTTGGAGCATGCAGGCGATCGGGGGTGCAGTGTGTCTCTTGGAAAAACACAACATCTCCGATCTCGGTAAAGAGCCTATGACATATATAGGAGAAAAAAGAGAAAATAGATTTTGAACTGTAAAGGCCAGACAAGGAGCTTAAAGCGATTGTAAAGTCTCGGTTTTTTATTTTTTTAAACATGTTATAAATAAAAATTATAACATAATTGCTAAGATAAAAAAGCAGCGCTAAGAACAATCACATGTATGCAACTACCAACACCCAGTGTAAGTGTGCATGTTAGAATCCTACGTAGTCAATAAACATCCAATTTCTCAATTGAAATAGTATGTAAAGCTTCCAATCAATTAGATATCTGGCACCAACACCATGGTAACAGCATCTGTGAGACCAACTCCCCCATATGGATGTCCATTTACCGACACTCAAAGAAAGTGTATATCCACAGGTCCAGGAGAGGCAGTCTTGATTCCTATAGGTACCAGAATATAGAGGACACTCATATGGGGGTATACAAAAAAGAAGCCAACATAGTGTGATATTGTAAAAACACAGTTTATTAAACCACAAAGCGTCCCCCTCCCACAGGTAATGCTTTTACCGGAATAAAGATTAAACAAGCATTCATTGAATTGTGTGTTGCTGGCCATACCCAAGTCCTCAGACACCGGACAGCATTTACTTCTCACCCGACCAGCAGGGACGAAACTTCTCATGCGTCTGCCGCCATAGTTGCCGTCTCAGGCACGTTTTGTCACCTAGACTTCAACTTGTGATAGGCTACACGGCAAATGACATAAGTACCCTTCTCTTTGTTAATTATCCCAGAGGCAGCCAATCCTGCAAGCGGTGTCTCCGTGGCTCAGATATGCGCAACATCTGCATTACAACAAGAAATGATATACACTATAAAACTACTTAAATATAAAACACTGCAACATATGTTTATATCCATCATTTATTTATCAATTCCATATAAAGGAATGGCTGTGGGAATTGGTACTACCGAAGATTAATTAAATGTAAATTTTTTTAAAACAAAGCTGCTATATTTCAAACACCATATGATGCAAAATCTAATTGGAAGCAAATACATTCCAGATGGTCAGCATATCTAAAAACAATATACCTGCTAATTGATCAATCGTGATGATTAGCACTAACCTCATCTCACATAAATAAATTCATGCAGTCATTTAGATGTTAACGAACACTATGTCTGATCAAAATAATACCAAATCACAGGCTCACACTTAAGTAGGATCCCATTCAATCAAATTAGATTCGAAGAGAGGGACAACATATTAACCACTTCCCTACCGCCGTATGCAGAATGATGGCAGAGAAGTGGTTCAGTTATCCTGACTGGACATCATATGAAGTCCAGCAGGATAACATGCCAGTTCGCGGCAATCGGGGGTGCGGCGAGTCAGTCTGACCCACCGCATTACCGATCTCGGTAAAGAGCTTCCATCGAAAAGCTCTTTACCATGTGATCAGCTGTGACCAATCGCGGCTGGTAACAGTGTAAACAGGAAATGCCATTTATTGGCTTTTCCTCTACTCGGGTCTGCAGATGTGAGTAGTGGAGAGCCGATCGGCTGCTCTCCTGGCGGGGGGGGGGTCTGTGCTGTTTGCTTATCAGCGCAGCCCCCCCTAGGATCGCCACCCTAGACCACCAGGGAGCCTGCCCAGGGATGTGCCCACCCAGGACCACCAGGGAGCCAATCCTGACCACCATGGAGCCCACCCTAGACCTACCAGGTAAGGGGCACAGTGCCCAACATGGATAGTACTCAGTGCCACTTTCAGAAGCCACCTTAGACCACCAGGAAAATGGTCCTTATTAGTGCATCTGTCGCCCACCAGTGCCCCCTATAAGTGCCGCTTATCAGTGCCCTCCAGTGCTTCATATCAGTGCCAGTCAATGCTGCCTATCAGTGCCCATCATTGGTGCATATAAGTGCCTCATCATCAGTGCCCGTCAATGTAGCCTCATCAGTGCCCGTCAGTGATGGAGAAAATGTACTTATTTACAAAGTTTTGTGACAGAAACAGAGGAAAACTTTTTATTTGTAAAGCAAAAAAATAAAAACCGCAGGGGTGATCAAATACCACCAAAAGAAAGCTCTATTTGTGGGAACAAAATGATAAAAATTTTGTTTGGGTAGCACGACAGCACAATTGTCATTCAAAGCGCAACAGCACTGAAAGCTTAAAATTGGTCTGGTAGGGAATGCGACGAATGCGGGTATCAGATGCTTGCCCTCCTCACTAACTGGTGACAGAGCACCACCCAATCTCACACCGCGCTTGTCACTAACATAACAATGCCACTCTCAGCTGCATCCAGCACAAAGATTTTCCAGCTTGCAGGACCTCCAACTAAATGCCAGCAGCCTGAGAGTTATTGTCACTGGGCTAATTTAAACAATTAACCCTTTTCCTGCCACCACCTCTTCTTTTGGACCGAGCAAGAGGAACTCGAGATTTTAGCAATACCAATTATGATTTTAGAATAATCGCTTGTAACACACGCTGTCACCACAAACCGGAATATTCAGATGATTTATGCTAAACAGTAGCACTCTTCAAAGGAACAGGTTCCTTGCTCTTGCATTAAGAGCTTTAGGGACAAGATTAACACTTTTCAGAATAAGGTTTAATAATGAAAAGGTCAAAATTGGTGCAGATAAAATATTTACAGAAAAATGGTGTTACAAAGCAATTAAAGACATAATATACAGCAGCAAAGAGATAAAGCAGAATTGAAGGGGAGAAAGATACTTGCAGTTAATGTCCATGATTGAACAGAGATTTGTCAATGAGTCCAACAGGTTCTCAGATGTTCGTTCTTTTATGGTAAAGTAAGAACTGACCACTGCTCTTGCAGTCTTTTTCTCTCATAGTGGAGGGGTGGGGCTGTATGCCCCTGACCACTCACATGGGTAACGGGGGCCCGTGGGCTGTCTGGGGCGGACCATGGCATAACATCCCTCCCTGAGGTACAATTTCTGTATCCATATCATATCTCGGAATATGGCCAAGGTGCAGTCCCAAAACTAAGGAATTCTAGCTCCATATAAAAGTTGCATTAAAATAAATCCAAACATGACAGGTTGCCAATAATTACTCTAGGAGGAAGAAAAGTTACCAGAGGTTCCATATGTGATCGGGCCTAGCGGCATTTAGACTTAATTTGTTCAGTGTAAAATTCTGCATTCAAATATGTACTTTTTATTAAGATGTCATGTTCCTGTCTGGATTTATGAACCCTGTGTATATGTCTTAGTTTGCATGAGGTGTAGGGGTCACTGAAAGGTCGTTTCTGCCTGAATGTCCCTTTATGACACTCATTATTTCAGAGCATCCTGTGATGGCCTGCTCTTCTTAATGGATCTGGTTTATTGTTTTACGATAAGGTCTGGCAAGCAAAACCAGATACGTTCGTGACTTTTAAAATGAGCTCAGGAATTCCAGTCCTGAAGGGAGGAGGGGGGGGAAGGAGTGAGATACTGGTAGTGTGTGTCTGTTTAGGCTAAAACTGTCATGGCTGACATTTGAACAAAATGGTTGCCAGCTTTTGTGGGTCCAGCACATATCATTACAGGGAAGTGTTCTAAGTGCCTGGTATTGAAGTGGTTAAGAATCAATAATCATAATAATATAATTAGTAGATCAAATATAATCAGTTCTTAAATAAATAAGTGCAATGTGCAGAACAAAACGAAATGGAGTCTCTATGATGATCAGTGAAGTTTAAAAAAACACAAATTCATCAGGTGAGCAGTGCAAAGAGAATTTCCACGGCTTGAATTCTCTACCAGGTGAGTCACCAACATAAATTAAGATGTCTGCTTACCAGAGACATTGGATCCTCTATTATGGAAGGTCAGACGCACCTTGGTCTCCAGTGACATAATCAGCCTGCTTGTATCTCAAGACAACTAATCCTCCAATGTTACCATTCCATTCCCATAAGGCAGATCACTGGAACAAAAGGAAAGAGCTCCGATAGTGTAACATCCTTATTAGGCGTTTATTTTAACAAAATCTCCAATACGGACAAAGGAGCACTTCAGATAAAAAACAGGAACAATGTCTCTCTTACCGGTAAAATGTAGAAAATCACGGTGTCAGTGAGTAATCCAACACCCAACCAATTTCATCACAAGTGGATTTCTTGAAGAAGTCCTCAGGCCTTGTGGCATTTCTCTTCCATGTGGTGCCATCACTGACCGCCTGAAATGGGAAAGGGTTTTCTTTATAGTAACACCCTTTTATTAACAACTGTCTGCTGGACACCTGTTTAATGAATTAGACTCACCTGTATTTAAAATGTAGCTTTACTCCTAATAATTTAATCGGGGTGTATTCATTTTTGCAACAAGGTCTTGAATGAATTTGTTAGTTGAGCCCTGTTTTTACTCACCTCCAACCACACCCCCTTTAACTGCAGTAGCCAGGGGTGTACACATGTTGCAGCAGCATCAGGAATTATACACCCTGTTACGCTTGGCAGGTGTAGTGCCTGCCAAGCATAACCCATTCAAATGAATAGAGCTGCTCTGCAAAGGCCATGCATCCTTGTGTACAGCGAAAAAAGGGTTAAAGCAGGCAGTGAGGAGGTGTTGTATTGCCTCCTCATCACATGCTTTAACCCCTTGGATCCCACACTAACATGCTGCAGCTGAAGGCATTGCACATACACTGTGTGCAGAATTATTAGGCAAATGAGTATTTTGACCACATCATCCTCTTTATGCATGTTGTCTTACTCCAAGCTGTATAGGCTCGAAAGCCTACTACCAATTAAGCATATTAGGTGATGTGCATCTCAGTAATGAGAAGGGGTGTGGTTTAACCACTTCCCGACCGCGCTATAGACAAAAGACGTCCACAGCGCGGTCGGGTTATTCTGACAGGACGTCCATGGACGTCCTCCAGAATATCGCTTCCCGCGCGCCCCCTGGGGCGCGCACACGGGAACATCCGTGACCGTCGGGTCCGGGGGACCCGACAGATCACGGATCGCGGTGAATGGCCGCTGTGAGCGGCCTTTCACCACGTGATCGCGCCGTCCAATGACGGCACGATCACGTCAACAAGCCGGCGCTTCCGCCGGCTTTTCTCTCTCCTCTCCACACCGATCGGTGCAGTGTGAGAGGAGAGAGGGGGGAGGAAAGACCTGTGCAGTGCTGTGGGCAATGTCGGGGTCCCCCGCGCGCCCTTCGCTATAAGACCTCCTGCAGGTACCTGCAGGAC
>BLSH010433815.1:282700-314689 GCA_018402905.1 Glandirana rugosa | reverse complement strand
GATCAGTGTGCTTGGTGTACACAGTAGGCGGTAACGAGCTGTTACCGCAATCTCCCTGTCACACACGATCAGTGTGTGACAGGGAGAACCGCGGTAACAGCTCGTTACCGCGGTTTGTTTACATCACATGACCGGCTGTGATTGACACAGCCAGTCACGTGGTAAAGAGCCAAATCTATTGGCTCTTTACACAGATCGGAGCTGGGCTTTGTCCGAGGGACAAGCCTCAGCTCCGATCGCCGCGCTGCGCGCCCCCAGGGGCGCGCACGAGCGGCGTGCACGTGAGGCTCGTTTGTGACCGGCTGTGATTGGACACAGCCGGTCACGGGGTAAAGAGCCAATTTTATTGGCTCTTTACCCCGATCTGGGGGGGACACAACCCCCCGGCAGACGAGCGATCCGGGATCGCCGCTGTGCGGGCCCCTGGGGGCCCGCAGTAGCGGCGAGAAGCGGAGGACGTCATATGACGTCCTCCCGGATCGACGGCCAGTCCCTGCCGACGTCATTTTACAATACGTCGGTAGGGAACTGGTTAATTGAAGGAAATTATGGGCCATCCAAGTTCTTAAATTACAAATACAGTTAGATAGGAGGGAAGCATTAAAAGTAGAATCCGGCTTAGTGTGGATGTATATCTGAGTGTCATCAGCATAGATGTGATAATTGGGCCCATGTGATCAGGGCTGGTGCAAGGATTTTTTACACCCTAGGCGAAACCTCAGTTTGCAGCCCCATTGGCTCCGCCCCTGACTCCACCCCCTTTGCCCTGTCCATGTATACGATGGAGGTGGCGGAGGTGGAGATTTTTGCAGTGCCTCTCTACCTATTTCTTTAGCAGGCCCACACCTGTGCCTCTGGAAACGGCCTAAAGACAAATAATGGCGGCACCGCCTCACTTCCTCATGCCAGCCGTGGTCCGCAGGTATATGAACAGGCTGAGGTAGTATATGAACAGGCTGGATAGTATATGGACAGGCTAGGGTAGTATATGGACAGGCTAGGGTAGTATATGGACAGGCTAGGGTAGTATATGGGCAGGCTGAATAGTATATGAACAGGCTGGGGTAGTATATGGACAGGCTAGGGTAGTATATGGACAGGCTAGGGTAGTATATGGACAGGCTAGGGTAGTATATGGGCAGGCTGAATAGTATATGAACAGGCTGGGGTAGTATATGGACAGGCTGGGGTAGTATATGGACAGGCTGGGGTAGTATATGGACAGGCTGGGGTAGTATATAGACAGGCTGGGGTAGTATATAGACAGGCTGGGGTAGTATATGGACAGACTAGGGTAGTATATGGACAGGCTGGGGTAGTATATAGACAGGCTGGGGTAGTATATAGACAGACTAGGGTAGTATATGGACAGGCTGGGGTAGTATATGGACAGGCTGGGGTAGTATATGGGCAGGCCAGGGTAGTATATGGACAGGCTAGGGTAGTTTATGGACAGGCTGGATAGTATATAGACAGGTTAGGGTAGTATATAGACAGGCTGAATAGTATATGGACAGGCTAGGGTAGTATATAGACAGGCTAGGGTAGTATATAGACAGGCTAGGGTAGTATATAGACAGGCTGGATAGTATATAGGCAGGGTAGAGTAGTATATAGACAGGTTAGGGTAGTATATGGACAGGTTAGGGTAGTATATGGACAGGCTGGGGTAGTATATGGACAGGCTAGGGTAGTATATGGACAGGCTAGGGTTTATTGAGGGGTATTAAACTTGGATAGGGTAAAGGAGTATGGGATGCCCACTTGACTGAAGCACAATATACACAGGACTCAATGTATATAAACCTCAGTATATACACCTCCACTCTTCTCTCCAGCACATCACTTGCTTGCAGACTACCTCACCTCAACACCTCCAGCACTTTACTTGCTTGCACTTCTCGGACCAACTAGCACTGATTTGTAGGCCTGGCACTGACTCCACCAAGCCTAAGGTGAATGTCTTTTGCAGGCAGGGACCGTGGGCCCCTTTAGTGTAGCAAAATGTAGGTAAATCCCAGTGCTAGCTGTCCATGTGACTACTGCTCCCAGTACCACCTCTTCAGGCCCTACCATCCCTCCGGGCTACAGCTGCCTCTCTCCACTGCCCATGCCTCATCACCAGCCCTCCAGGCTGTGACGTGTTGTTCCTCCCTGGAGACTTACCTGGCAGTACTCTCTTCTGCTGTCCTCTCCTTGCTCCAGTGCCTCTAGTCTAGGACACCTCCGCGTGTTTTTAGAGGGTCCCGTCCGCACCCGAGCCCAGGCCCAAGGTCACCCCCCCCCCCAGCCTGGGGAGCTCCCTCAAAGGCCACGACAGCCTCTGCACTCCATCTCCAGCTTCCTTCCCGAACCACTTCTCTCCAGCTGGGCTGACCCTAGGTATTTAACCACTTAAGGACCAGAAGAATTTCCCCCTTACTGACCAGGCCATTTTTTGCGATTCGGCACAGCGTTGCTTTAACTGACAATTGCACGGTCGTGCGACGTTGTACCCAAACAAAATTGACGTCCTTTTTTCCCACAAATAGAGCTTTCTTTTGGTGGTATTTGACAACCTCTGCGGTTTATATTTTTTGCGCTATAAACAAAAAAAAGCAACAATTTTGAAAAAAAAACAAATATTTTTTACTTTTTGCTATAATAAATATACCGAAAAAATGTAAAAAAAACCCCACAAATTTCTTCCTCAGTTTAGGCCGATATATATTTTGCTACATATTTTTTGGTAAAATAAACGTATATTGATTGGTTTGAGCAAAAGTTATAGCATCTACAAAATAGGGAATAGATTTATGCAATTTTTATTATTATTATTATTTTTTACTAGTAATGGCGGCAATCAGCGACTTTTGTCAGGACTGCGACATTGCGGCGGACAGATCGGACACTTTTGACACTTTTTTGGCACCATTGACATTTATACAGCGATCAGAGCTTTAAATAGCCACTGATTACTGTATAAATGTCACTGACAGGGAAGGGGTTAACACTAGGGGGTGATCAAGGGGTTAAGTGTTCCCTAGGGAGGTGTTTGTAACTGTGAGGGGAGTGTAGTGACTGGGAGTAGAGAGATATCGCTGTTCCCAATCACTGATAACAGCAGACCTCTCTCCACTTCCCTGTCAGAACGGGGACCCGTTTGTTTACATTAACAGATGCCTGTTCTGGCTCTCTGTGGAGCGATTGCGGGTGGCCAGCGGACATCACGGCCGTTGGCCATGCGCATCGGCTCCGTGGACGCGCCCGCAAACCCCATTCCCGTGGCCCACAATGATGGCGATTCACGGGCACATGCCAACCTGCCGCAGTAAAATGATGGTTGCTGGTCGGCAAGTGGTTAAGAAGTCCTGCCCCCTGCCAATCCAAGTTGGGGATCGGTAAGGGCCCCTTAGAATACCCCAGACAGCTCCCACTATCCTCTCCTCCTTTCTTTCTAGAAAACACCAGAACATTCTAGAAAGAAGTGGGAGGTCTCGTTGATGCTGCTGGTGAGTCACCAGCTCTACTCTCAGTCTCTCCCAACCCAGATCAAAACACACCCAGACTTGGCTGCCAGCCAATCCTGGAAATTTACCTACTGTACCAAAAACAATACCATCACTTCTAGAAAACTAGAGGGTGCTACACTTTTCATAAATCTGCCCTTTGTGTTTGTGCTGTATTCAGGGCCACTGATAAGGCAGTACAGCCAGCCCACCTGCATTGTGCAAGGGCCCCATCAGTTCCAATGGGAGGCCCGGGCACCTGCTGAGCAGGAGGGCCCACTGTCTTATTGCAGACACAGATCACCTTCTGTCACCCTCTGAAGTGCTACCAGCTTCTCCTCCTCTTTCTCCCTCTGGCTGCACTGCAGGGGGATTGGTTTTAGCACATGTGCCACTCCAATCTGCTGTTCGGGTCCCCCCTGTGTGCCCCTTTCCCCCGCAGCACTGCCAGCTTCCCACCTCTCCTCACCCATTGGCAGCTGCTGCAGGTACACAGATGGATGTTTCAGGCTGAAGAGCGGGGGAAGGGGGCGGTAAATATATAATTTTCTGGCCCCTTCCTTTCCTGATTGAACACAATGAGTGATCACTACCAATCATTCCCGTGTCCATTCATCGCGGAAGCATAGTAAACTGTATTTACTATGCGTCAGTTTCTAAATGAATAGTTAGAGCGCTTCCTATTCATTCATCTTTGCAGCTGAGATTGCAGAGAGAGGGACTGATAAATCCATGTCCTCAGTCACTTTTGGCCAGGGGAGCCCTGTCAGGTAAGCTGTATGAGGCCCCGTGATTTCTAACAGCAGCCCAAGCTGTAATGCAATTGGGTACCCCAGCCCCAGGCTCCGCCTACATACGGGTCTCTTGCTGTCTTTCCCCACCCATGAACATTCATCTAATTTAAAGCGGAGGTCCGGGCTAAAAAAAAAAATTAAAAGTCAGCAGCTACACATACAGTAGCTGCTGACTTTTAATATTAGGACACTTACCTGTCCTGGACTCCAGCGATGTCGGCACCCGCCGCCGATCTTCGGATCGGGGGACGGGTGCAGCCGCTTCCATCGCGGGTAAGGGAACCCGGACGTGTAAGCAGTACAGCTTCACGCCGGGCACCTTACCGCGCATGCGCGAGCTCTGCCACGCTCTGCTACTGGCCAGGCGGCCAGTAGCAGAGCGAGCAGGGAGGAGGGAGCCGGCTTCTGACGCCATCTGCCGCGTCCGCCGGCCAGAACTCCCGGAAGTGTGGAAAAGGACACCTGTCTAAAGACAGGTGTCCTCTTCCCCCTCCCCCCCGAAAGGTGCCAAATGTGACACCTGAGGGGGGGAGGAATCCAACCAGCGGGAGTTCCACTTTAGGGTGGAACTCCGCTTTAATACCAACCCAGAGCTTTATTGTAACGTCTGGCCCAACGCACAGTGTGCTCCCGGTGCCCAGCCATAGCAAGGATTTTGGACGCTACTAGTGATGTCATGTTTTACCTCTGCATAGATACCTTAAAATTAAAAACAATAAGGTTATGGACCTTGATTGGGAGGATTGGGAATACTATAACCTCTTGCCTACCGGGCACTTTTACCCAGGCCAATTTTCAGCTTTCAGCGCTGTCACACCTGGAATAACAATTGCGCAGTCATGCAGCGCTGTACCCATATGACATTTTTATCATTTTTTTCACACAAATAGAGCTTTCCTTTGGTGGTATTTAATCACCACTGTGTTTTGATTTAATTTTGCAAACAGGTCATTTTTCTTCGTCACTGATTTATGCTGATGATGTTGCACTGATGAGGTGGCACAGGTGGGCACTGATGAGGAGGCACTGATGAGACTGCATTGATGGGCACTGATAGGCTGCACTGATGGGCGCTGATGAGACTGCACTGATGGGCACTGCAGGGCACTGATAGGAGGCACTGATGGGTTTCACTGATAGGCAGCACTGATGGGCACAGATAGGCGGCACTAATGGGCACTGAGAGGCAGCACTGATGGGCACTGCTAGGCAGCACTGATAGGTGACACTGATGAGAAGGCCCTGATGGATGCTGATTGGCAGCACTGATGGGCACTGATTGGCAGCACTGATGAGTGCTGATTGGCAGAACTGGTGGGCACTAATTCACAGCACTGGTGGGCACTGATTGGCAACACTAATGAGCACTGATTGGCAGAACTGCTGGGCACTGATTGGCAGCACTGTTGGGACTGCACTGATAATCAGTACCCTGATTATCAGTGTAGATATCCCTTTAACACAAGCCAGTTATTGGCTCTGTTCTCCTCTCTTCGTGCTGTCAGGGTGAGGAGAGTAATGCCCATAACCAGCTTGAGTTTACTACGTGATCAGCTATCATTGGACACAGCTGATCATGTGGTAAAGGGCCGCTGTGATTGACCCTTTACCTTGATCCATGATCATCTGCGTTCTAAGGACGATCACGGAAGGACGCCCATGGATGTCCTCGCGGCAAAGTAAGCCCGCAGTGTAACCATCTCTTGGCTGTAGCATGGGCAGGAACTGGTTAAGGTGATCTTGGAGTTGGGCTTTCAACTCGCCTTACCATTTAAAAATGTAAATGTTATCTTCCATACCAAGCATGGTGCAGCAGCACAGAACAAAACCTCCCTGTGCCTGTGCATGCCTGTGTTCAACAAGCAAATCATGGTGAGGTTTTTACGAGGCATCAGCTTGCAAAGACTACTAGTCAAGGCTGCGGTGGGCTGTGGAGGGCACATAGAAAGGTGACAATGTTTCAGCTCCAAACAGTGGGTGAAAAGGCCGGGTTGTCACCCTATTAAGAGAAGCGCTGGGGAGTATTTAACCACTTCAATACCAGGCACTTTCACCCCCTTCCTACCCATGCTAATTTTCAGCACTGTCTCACTTTGAATGACAATTGCGTGGTCATGCTACACTGTACCAAAACTACATTTTTATCATTTTGTTCACACAAATAGAGCTTTCTTTTGGTGGTATTTAATAACCACTGTTTTTTTATGTTTTGCTAAATAAGCAAAATTTAGAAAAAAAAAAAAACCCCACCCTTTTCTACGTTTCGGTTATAACATTTTGCAAATAAATAATCGTTCTTCATGAATTTAAGCCAAAATGTAGTCTGCTACATTTCTTTGGTGAAAATAACCCAAATCAGTGTAGATTATTTAGTCTATTGGAAAGTTATAGAGTCTACCAGGGGCGATATATCTCATTTCTTGAGGCCGAACAAAATAACAGGAATGTACAAATAACCACCCCCCCCCAAACAACCCCCTTATGGGAAAGTAGACAGTCCAAGGTATTTAGTAAGAGGCATGGCAGGTTTTTTGAAGCTGTTATTTTTGTCATAATTTTTTGGAAAATGAAGAAATGTTTTTACATACTGTCACCAGTTCAGTACAGCATCATTAAATAACGGGTGTGGCAGTGATCAGGGACATTGGTGACAGTACAAAAAAAATTATTAATGCACTTTTTTTCAATTTCTTTTCTATTTTTACATTTTTTATTATATATTTTTCTTTTTTTACATTTTTTAACACACTTTGACCAGAGCAATATAATGTTACCATAGTAACATTTTACTACTCTGGAGAAGTGATCAGCCATTTTATTTTATTTATTTTTTACACATTATGTTTACTTATAGCAATGCACTTCATTGCTATATGCAAGGAATTTACTGAATGAAATTGATTTATTCAGTTTGTTTTGTTGTGATTAGCTTTGATTGGCCACAGCTGATCACATGGTGCAGATGAGCTGTGATTAGCCCAATCTATACCATGTGATCAGCTGTGGCCATTCACAGCTAGCAACACAATTGTACACAATGGACTGCTATTGTTTACAACTGTCATGTGACCTGCTGTGATGGGTTACAGTGGTCACATGGTACTGGCTGCGAGGTGGTACAGTGATATCAGTCATCAGCTGTGTCCCGTGATAGATCGCGCCGCAGCACTGCCCCGCGGGCACACACAAGACACAATCCAGGAGGACATCATATGATGTTCACCCGGAGGAATTAGAGGTTGGCTTCAGCGTCATTATGCCATAGGTTGGGCGGGAACGGGCTAGATACAGTTTATACTGGCAATGAAGGACTAAAAGGAATGTATGAAACAGAGAAAAGGTAACTAATTTAACCATTTCAACCCTGGAAGGATTTACCTACTTCCTGACCAGGCCAATTTTTGCGATACAGCAATGCGTCGCTTTAACTGACAATTGCGCGGTCGTGCAACTTTGCACCCAAACAAATTTGACGTCCTGTTTTCCCCACAAATAGAGCTTTCTTTTGGTGTTATATGATAACCTCTGCGGTTTTTATTTTTTGCACTATAAACAATTTTGAAAAAAAAACATTTTTTTTTTACTTTCTGCTATAATAAAAAAAAATTATTCATCAGTTTAGGCCGATATATATTCTTCTACATATTTTTGGTAAAATAAATTTGCAATAGGCGTATATTGATTGGTTTGTGCAAAAGTTATCGCGTCAACAAACTATGGGATAGATTTAGGGACTTTTATTTTTTTAATTGTTTTTACTGGTAATGGCGGCGATCTGCCAATTTTAGCTGGACTGCGACATTGCGGCGGACAAATCTGACCCTAAATGACACTCTTTGGGGACCAGTGACAGTGATCAGTGCTATAAAAATGCAGTCGTCAATGTAAAAATGACACTGACAGGGAAGGGGTTAACACTAGGGGGCGATCAAGGGGTTAACTGTGTTCCCTAGGTGTGTTCTAACTGGGCTGCCAGGGACATGACAGAGATTGCTGTTCTCGATCACTGGGAACAGTAGATCTCTGACATGTCCCCTGTCAAAATGGGGATCCGCCTTGTTTACATAAGCAGATCCTCATTCTGCTCCCGCAGCATGCAGCGGGTTCGAGCACGCCGCACCAACGGCGCGTGCTCGCCTGCAATCGCGCATGCGCGAGCGGCCGTACAGCTACGGCAGTTCACACAGGAGAGCTGAACTACCGCAGCAAAATGATGGTGGCTGGTCGGAAAGCGGTTAAATGTGTATGTACAGTAAAGGTAAAACACTTAGCTTTGGATACACCACTGGGGGGCTTCACTCTTTCTATTTGCCCAGGAGACCATTGTCACTAAGATAGAAAGTGATGGCAAGTCCAAGAATATACAGTTGTCACAAGAATAAGTTCAGGTTCAGAATACTTTATTATTACCAAGGGAAATTATTACAGTTTGGGGGGGGCGATCCTCCAATGGGGTTCACCAGTTGCCTCACCAGTTGTCCTGTTGGGTTGCATACCTTCACTTCCTGTCCCAGAGACGCAACAGGAAGTGAGAAGTCATCTCACCAAAGTGAGAAGAATTCCCATTTTCACCAGTTGGGGAACTGGTGAGGCAACTGGTGAAAATGGGAATTCTTCTCGCTTCCTGTTGCATCTCTGGGACAGGAAGTGAAGGGATGCAACCCAACAGGAGACAGACAGCAAAAAAATAACCTGATGTGTTTTAATCCTTTCCTACTCTATACAAAACTATATAAAATAATGTTTTGTCTGTAAATCCATTTTCATTTTTTCAATAAAAAAATGATTTCTATAGATTTATTTAAGCATTAAGACTATGCCCATAATGTAAGAAGTAATTTTAGCAGAGGTGTATTCTTAGCTAACTGATGTGTGTCATCATTTTAAAATGAGTTGACTTGTGAGTAAAGTGACGCTCTAATCACCGATCCTCCGGGATGAGCCCAGAACAGGCAAAAGGGAATACAAAGCTTGTTTTATAAGCACAGAATAAAATGATTGCAATCAACTTCCCTCGGGTTTTAATCATCTTTAGCTGATTATTTGAGGTTCATCACTTTTGATCTCTCACTGTGAAAGCACCCGAGAGACAGAGAGTTGTTGGAGATAATGAGGTTCAGAAAACTTTTTTTCTTACAAGCATGTGTAATATTGTACAGAAATGAACTCTAAATTATCTCTAAACTAGGGGGAAAAAATCTAAAGTTATTTAGTAGTGACAACATATTGGAGTGCAGTCTGGTTTGTGGTCTTTATTTTAATGTTTTCCTAACATTTTTACTAAATTGGGTTCCATCCATTTTTTGAGCACATTTCAAGTTTGCATTGTTTTCCTTCAATATAACATAAAAATATACACAATATAAATTGGTCAATGTATAACCCCCTATAAAACGATGAGGAGGTGACTCCTAAACCTACGACAATGCAATTGTTAGTATAAAAATGCCATAATGGAGTTATTGCCATCAATCAATATTTATCGATACACTATATTACCAAAAGCACATGAACTTTAATTAGGGTTGCCACCTCATCCCTTTAAGGCTGGGTTCACACTACCCGACAAAAAAATGGTCCAACTTTGATCCTACTTTGCTGTGCGATTTACGGTCCTACATGGGGTCAAAGTCGGACCGTTTGTCTGTGAACAGGGATCCGACTTTGATCCCGACAATGCCAGGCACTTTGTGCTCTGAGGATTTTGAAGGGGAATTCCACGCCAAATTTAAAAAAAAAAACTGGCATGGGGTCCCCCTCCAGGAGCATACCAGGCCCTTTGTTCTGGTATGGATTTTAAGGGGAACCCCCACGCCAAAAAGACGGCGTGGGGTCCCCCCACAATCCATTCCAAACCCTTATCCGAGCACGCAACCCGGGAGGCCAGGAAAGGGGGTTGGGACAAGCGAGTGCCCCCCCTCCTGGACCATACCAGGCCGCGTGCCCTCAACATGGAGAGTATTTGGGGCAGAGGGGCTCTGCGCCCCCCACCCCAAAGCACCTTGTCCCCATGTTGATGAGGACAAGGGCCTCTTCCCGACAACCCTGGCCGGTGGTTGTCGGGGTCTGTGGGTGGGGACGTATCGGAATCTGGAAGCCCCCTTTAACAAGGGGGCCCCCAGATGCCAGCCCCCCACCCCATGTAAATGAGTATGGGGTACATCGTACCCCTACCCATTTACCTGGAAAGAAATATGTACACAAAAAACCACACAACTTTTTAAAATATTTTATTAAATCTGCTCCAGCGGTCTTCTCCCCTCTCTGGCTCTTCTTTCTTCGGCTCTTTTGCGGGGTCTTCCATCTTCTGAGGGGTCTTCTTTCTTCTCCTTCTCTGTGGAGTCTTCTGCTCTTTTGCCGGTCTTCTCCTCCGCTGTCCCCTTCCCTCTGTTCTTCCTCTCTTCTTCTTCCCATGTTGACACGACGCGATCTCCTTCAAGAATGCCCTCTCCGCTGTGTGCTGTGCCTTATATTGGCATGGGGCGTGGCCACCAAATGACATCACCCGGAGGCCCCGCCCCATATGATGTCACAGCTCCGCACCATGATGTGACATCACATGGGGCGGGGCCTCCGGGTGATGTCATCTGGTGGCCACGCCTCATGCAAATATAAGGCACAGCACATAGCGGAGAGGGCATTCGTGAAGGAGATTGCGTCGTGTCAACATGGGAAGAAGAAGAAGAAAGGATGAACAGAGGGAAGGGGACAGCGGAGGAGAAGACCGGCAAAAGAGCAGAAGACGCCGTAGAGAAGGAGAAGACAGAAGACCCCTCAGAAGATGGAAGACGCCGCAAAAGAGCCGAAGAAAAGAAGAGCCAGAGAGGGGAGAAGACCGCCGGAGCTGATTTAATAAAATATTTTAAAAAGCTGTGTGGTTTTTTGTGTACATATTTCTTTCCAGGTAAATGGGTAGGGGTACGATGTACCCCATACTCATTTACATAGGGTGGGGGGCTTCCAGATTCCGATAAGTCCCCGCCCGCAGACCCCGACAACCACCGGCCAGGGTTGTCGGGAAGAGGCCCTTGTCCTCATCAACATGGGGACAAGGTGCTTTGGGGTGGGGGGCGCAGAGCCCCTCCTGCCCCAAAGCACCCATACTCCCCACGTTGAGGGCAGCCTGGTATGGTCCAGGAGGGGGGGTGCTCGCTCGTCCCCACCCCCTTTCCTGGCCTCTCGGGCTGCGTGCTCAGATAAAGGTCTGGTATGGATTGTGGGGGGGACCCCACGCCATTTTTCGGCGTGGGGGGTTCCCCTTAAAATCCATACCAGACCAAAGGGCCTGGTATGCTCCTGGAGGGGGACCCCATGCCAATTTTTTTAAATTTGGTGTGGAGTTCCCCTTCATAATCCCCAGAGCACAAGTCGCATGCCAAAGTCGGATCAGTGAAGACATTGGTACGACTTTGATCCGACTTCAATGCTTTTCAATGGGCTGAAGTAGGATCAAAGTCGGACAAAAGTAGTACAGGAACATTTTTCAAAGTCGGTCCGACTTTGAAAAACACAAATCGGAGCAGTTAAGACGGCTCTCATAGGGAATCATTGTTTTTGTGACGTAATGCGACTTGTGCTCCTCATGTCGGTCCGAGAATCGGACTAGTGTGAACCCAGCCTTAACCTGAACACATATGAATTACACAGGTTCTGTGGCTAATTTAATGCAGATAAGGCACCAAGTGAGTTTAATTACCACCTTAATCAGCCACAGAGCCTGTGTAATTCATATGTGTTCGGTTTTAAAGGGATGAGGTGGCAACCCTAACTTTAATGGCATCCCAGTCTTAGTCTGTAGGGTTCAATATTGAGTTGGCCCACCCTTTGCAGCTATAACAGCTTCGACTCTTCTGGGAAGACCGTCCACAAGGTTTAGGAGTGTCTATGGGAATGTTTGACCATTCTTCCAGAAGCGCATTTGTAAGGTCAAGCACTGATGTAGATGATCCCAAAGGTGTTCCATCAGGTTGAGGTCAGGACTCTGTGCAGGCCAGTCAAGTTCCTCCACCCCAAACTCGCTCATCCATGTCTTTATGGACCTTGTTTTGTGCACTAGTGCGCAATCATGTTGGAACAGGAAGGGGCTATCCCCAAACTGTACCCACAAAGTTGGGAGCATGATATTGTCCAAAATTTCTTGGTATGCTGACGCCTTAAGAGTTCTCTTCACTGGAAATAAGGTGCTAAGCCCAACCCCTGAAAAACAATCCCATGCCATAATCCCCCCTCCACCAAATAATTTGGACCAGTGCACAAAGCAAAGTCCATGAAGACATGGATGAGTGAGTTTGGAGTGGAGGAACTTGACTGGCATGCACAGAGTCCTGATCTCAACCCGATAGAACACCTTTGGGATGAATTAGAGTGGAGACTGCGAGCTAGGCCTTCTTGTCCAACATCATCAGGCCCAGACTGGCCATAGGGCACAACGGGCATCCCCTCAGTGGGCCTGAGGCCACCGGGTCACTTGTCCTTGTGGAGCCTAAAGCTGAGCTGCCCCTGGAGCCTGTGTTGCTCAACCTGCCTCTCCACAGCTGGCTGCCTATTAAGTTCATGGTCGGCCGTCAGGGCCCGGGGGTGGAACCCAGAGATCAGCTGACCCGTGATGGGGGAGTTGGGTGAGGTCTCTTCTGCATGAGCTGTGACTCACAGCCTGTGTGAAGAACCTATCTCCTGATTTTGAAAAAGGTGACACAGACTGCTGCTTGACATGTGGAGGGAACTGGAAAAAAGTGCCAGTAATGATAACCTCCAAGGTAATAACTTGTTAGGTGGGGGAGCGCTGGGGATGGGAGGACCAGGGATGATGATGATAGGGGTGAAGACTTCCATAGGAGGAACAGACTTTAACACTGGTATGTGACCCCTCCACCTGGCTGCATCCCCACCTCTTCTGTCAACCTGGCTCTGTCGCCACCACCTGGTTACATCACCCCCCATCCTGTCCACCTGGCTCATTCTCCCCCATCTGCCTGGCTGCATCCCCACTCTCTCCTGTCAACCTGGCTCTGTCCTGCCCTCCACCTGACTACATCTCCCATCTCTCCTGTCCACCTGACTCCGTCCTGCCCTCCACCTGTTTGCATCCCCTCCTCTCCTCTGTCCACCTGGTCCCATGCTCCCCTCCATCTGGTTGCATTCCCCTCTCCTCTGTCTACTTGGCTCCCCTTGGCTCTGTCCCCTCTTCTCCTCCATCCACCCGGATGTAGGGCAATTGCCCTGGGTGGCCACGTTCGGCAAGTTTGTTGAGCCAAGTGCATGATGCTTTTGTTTAATTTAACCATACTTCTTTAAGCCCCACCCACTGCTAACACAATTTGACCACACCCACCATGTGCCACATTGCTGCCCTCCCTTGTCCCAGGTCTTTTACAACTCTATAGTGTATACTGCGAAAAAAAAAAAATTACAAAAAATGCGGAACGCCCTATTTTTTTGTCCCAGTCCAGGCCTGAACATCAGTGCCTGACCTCACAAATGCTCTTCTGGAAGAATGGCCAAACATTCCCATAGACACTCCTAAACCTTGCGGACAGCCTTCCCAGAAGAGTTTAAGTTGTTATACCTGCAAAGGGTGGGCCAACTTAATATTGAACCCCACGGACTAAGACTGGGATGCCATTAAAGTTCATTTGTAAAGGCAGGTGTCCCAATACTTTTGACAATATAGTGTGCATACATGAATCGTTGAGTTCAAAAGAAACATTGATGCAATGAAACATGGTTAAATAGGTCAATTTTCATGACTCCTAAGTATGCAGTTTAGTATATTGCAAGAGGTTATAAACAGCCGGATGCTTCTCAGCTGGCTATTTTTTTGCAGTTTTAGTTAGATCAGAAAAAGGTTTGAACACCTGTCAGGTTTCCATATATATATATAAAATATATGCTGATAAGTGTCTCAATGTATAACCTCTTATGAGGAAGATATAAGGAGATTCCTAAACCTACAACTCAAATTCAAGAAAAAAAAGTTGTAAAACATTTGAAAAATTCTGACTGTGCTCAAAAAATTCCAAAACTGCTGAAAAACTCAAACAATTCTCTTTCTAATAAAAGTGGTCCTGCGAGCGAATTCGTCTGTCTTTTTTGGGCTTTCCTGACCCATCGGTGAAGCCTGGGAATGATCCGATTGGTAGCTGGGTATGGAGATAAGTGAGCCAAGATGGCCGCCACTCGTCCCTAGACCCTTGGATTACTGGAGCGACATCTGACGTCACTTACCGGGCCATAGTAAATATTTTTTTTTAACCACTTGCCGACCGCCTGCCGTATTGTGAGTGCGCGCTCACTGTGTTCTGGGGGGGCCAGGGAGCGAGAAGGGTGGACTCGATCGCCGCCGGCTACCCGTGGTCACCCCTCCGGAGCGACAGAAGGTAGGTCCGTGTATTTAAACCCAGATCTCCGTTCTAACAGAGGGGGAAGGGCTGTGATCACAGGCTTCCTGTATATGGGAGCCGTGATCACTCCCACCCCCCTGCCAGCCCAGCCCACATACAGTTAGAACACACTGAGGGAACACAGTGAACCCTTAGAGCGCCCCCTCCAGGTTAACCCCTTCACTGCCAATGGCATTTACACAGTAATCAGTGCATTTTTATAGCACTGATCGCTGTATAAATGCCATTGGTCCCAAAAAAGTGTCAAAATGGTCCGACATGTCCGCTGCAATATTGCAGTACCGCTAAAAATCACAGATCGCCGCCATTACTAGTAAAAAAAAAAAAAATAAAATAAAAAAACAAGAAATGCATTCTCATCATTCGTAAACGCGGCAACTTTTGCGCAAACCAATCAATAAACGCCGAATGAGATTTTTTTTACCAAAAATATGAGGAAGAATATAAATCGGCCAAAACCGGTGAAAAAAAATGTTTTTTTATATTTTTTTTTTGAATTTGTATTTTAGCAAAAAGTAAGAAAAATTATTTTTTTTTTGCAAAATTGTTGCTATTTTTGTGTTTATAGTGAGATGATCAAATACCACCAAGAAAGCTCTATTTGTGGGAAAAAAAGGATGCAAATTTAGTTTGGGTACAACGCTGCATGACTGTGCAATTGTCAGTTAAAGCGACGCAGTGCCGAATCACAAAAGTGCTCTGGTCCTAACATGGGAAATCCTTGAGGTGGTTAACCAGTTCCCTACCAAGTCATTGTAAAATGACGTCGGCAGGAACCCTTCGTCGATCCAGGCCGACATCATATGATGTCAGCCGCTTCTCGCTGCTACTATGGGCCCCTGGGGTCCCGCAGCGCGGCGATCGCGGATCGATCGTGTCCCCAGGGGGTTGTGCCCCCTCCCGGTCGGGGTAAGGAGCCAATAGATTTGACTCTTTACCACGTGACCAGCTGTGTCCAATCACAGCCGGTCCCTACCGACCTCCACGTGCACGCCGCTCGCGCGCATCGCGGGGATCGGGGATGAGGCTTGTCCCTCGGACAAAGCCCAGCTCCGATCAGTGTAAAGAGCCAACGGAATTGGCTCTTTACCACGTGACCGGCTGTGTCAATCACAGCCGGTCATGTGATGTAAACAAACTGCAATAACGAGCTGTTACTGGGTTCTCCCTCTCACACACCGATTGTGTGTGAGAGGGAGATTGCGGTAAAAGCTCATTACCGCCTACTGTGTACACCAAGCACACTGATCACCCCCCCAATAAAAAGTACCTGTCGCCACCCCATCAAAGTGCCTGTCAGAGCCCATCAGAGTACCTGTTACCTGTCCATCAAAGTACCCAAGTACCTGTCACCTGTCCATCAGAGTACCCGAGTACCTGTCACCAACCCATCAAAGTACCCGAGTACCTGTCACCATCCCATCTGAGTACCCGAGTACCTGTCACCAACCCATCTGAGTACCCGAGTACCTGTCACCATCCTGTCTGAGTACCCGAGTACCTGTCACCAGCCCATCAGAGTACCCGAGTACCTGTCACCAGCCCATCAGAGTACCTGTCACCAGCCCATCTGAGTACTCGAGTACCTGTCACCAGCCCATCAGAGTACCCCAGTAACTGTCACCCGCCCATCAGAGTAATCAAGTACCTGTCACCAGACCATCAGAGTACCTGAGTACCTGTCACCAACCCATCTGAGTACCCGAGTACCTGTCACCATCCCGTCTGAGTACCCGAGTACCTGTCACTAGCCCATCAGAGTACCCGAGTACCTGTCACCAGCCCATCAGAGTACCTGTCACCAGCCCATCTGAGTACTCGAGTACCTGTCACCAGCCCATCAGAGTACCCCAGTAACTGTCACCCGCCCATCAGAGTAATCAAGTACCTGTCACCAGACCATCAGAGTACCTGAGTACCTGTCACCAACTCATCAAATTACCCAAGTACCTGTCGCCAACCCATCAAAGTACCCGTGTACCTGTCACCAGCCCATCAGAGTACCTGTCACCTGTCTATCAAAGTACTCAAGTACCTGTCACCAACCCATCAGAGTACCCGAGTACCTGTCACCAAACCATCAAAGTACCCGAGCACCTGTCACCAGCCCATCAGAGTACCCGAGTACCTGTCACTAGCCCATCAGAGTACCCGAGTACCTGTCACCAGCCCATCAGAGTACCCATGTACCTGTCACCAGCCCATTGGAGTACCCAAGTACCTGTCACCTGCCCATCAGAGTACCAGAGTACCAGTCACCAGACCATCAGCGTACCAAAGTACCTGTCCTCTGCCCATCTGAGTATCAGAATACCTGTCACCAGTCCATCTGAGTACCCGAGTACCTGTCACCAGCCCATCAGAGTACCCGAGTACCTGTCACCAGCCCACGAAAGTACCCGAGTACCTGTCACCTGCCCATTAGAGTACCTGAGTACCTGTCACCAGACCATCAGCGTACCAAAGTACCTGTCCCCTGCCCATCTGAGTATCAGAATACCTGTCACCAGTCCATCTGAGTACCCGAGTACCTGTCACCAGCCCATCAGAGTACCCGAGTACCTGTCACCAGCCCACGAAAGTACCCGAGTACCTGTCACCTGCCCATTAGAGTACCTGAGTACCTGTCACCAGACCATCAGTGTACCCGAGTACCTGTCACCTGCCCCATCAGAGTACCTGTCACCAGCCCATCAGAGTACCCGAGTACCTGTCACCAGCCCATCAGAGTACCCGAGTACCTGTCACCAGCCCATCAGAGTACCCAAGTACCTGTCACCTACCCATCTGAGTAACTGAGTACCTATTTGCAGCCCATCAGAGTACCCAAGTACCGTTTACCAGTCCATCAGATTACCCGAGTACCTGTCTCCAGCCCATCAAAGTACCCGATTACCTATCTGCATCCCATCAGAATACCTGAGTACATATCTGCATCCCATCAGAATATCTGAGTACCTATCTGCATCCCATCAGAGTACCCGAGTACCTATCTGCAGCCTATACCTCATAGAATATACCTCGGGTGTTTGCTTTCCAAAATGGGGTCATTTTGTGGGTAATTCCACTGTCCTGGTGCTCCAGAGCCTTCAAAAGTGTGATAGGTATCAATGAAATTTTATGTGTAATTTATGCTCCTAGAACGCCTGACGGTGCTCCCTGCATGTTCTGTATGCATGTTCTGTATGTGGCCAGGGTGTGAAAAAGTCTCACACATGTGGTATCACCATACTCGGGATGAGTAGCAGAATATATTTTGGGGGTTAATTTTTGCTATATACATGCTAGTGTTAGAAATACCTTATAAATTGACCACTTTGCGGTTTCATTTTTTTTCCACGTTTTTCGAAGACTTGTGGAAAAAAAATGAACCATTCAAAAGACTCATAATGCCTCATAGATTATATGTTGGGGTGTTTGCTTTCCAAAATGGGGTCATTTTGTGGGTAATTCCATTGTCCTGGTGCTCCAGGGCCTTCAAAAGTGTAATAGGTCTTTAGGAAATTAGATGTGAAATTTCTGCTCCTAGAATGCCTGACGGTGCTCCCTGCATGTTGGACCCATCTATGTGGCCAGGGTGTGAAAAAAATCTCACACATGTGGTATCGCCATACTCAGGACGAGTAGCAGAATATGTTTTGGGGGGTTATTTTTGCTATATACATGCTATGTGTTCAAAATATATAAATTGACCACTTGCGAAAAAAAAAAATGGTTTCATTTTCTTTCCACATTTTCCGAAGACTTGTGGAAAAAATTGAACCGTACAAAAGACTCATAATGCCTCATAGAATATACGTTGGGATGTTTGCTTTCCAAAATGGGGTCATTTTGTGAATAATTCCATTGTCCTAGTGCTCCAGGGCCTTCCAAATTGTAATGGTGGTTAGGAAATCATATGTGTAATTTGTGCTTCTAGAACGCCTGATGGTGCTCCCTGCATGTTGGACCTCTCTATGTGGCCAGACTGTGTAAAGGTCTCACACATGTGGTATCACCATACTCGGGATGAGTAGCAGAATGTATTTCGGGGTGTAATTTTTGCTATGTACATGCTATGTGTTAGAAATATCTTATAAATTGACCACTTTGTGTAAAAATAAAAGCGTTTTCATTTTCTTTCCACGTTTTTCGAAGACTTGTGAAAAAAATGAACCATTCAAAAGACTCATAATGCCTCATAGAATATACGTTGGGGTGTTTGCTTTCCAAAATGGGGTCATTTTGTGGGTAATTCCATTGTCCTGGTGCTCCAGGGCCTTCAAAATTGTAATAGGTCGTTAGGAAATTAGGTGTGAAAATTCTGCTCCTAGAATGCATGACGGTGCTCCTTGCATGTTGGACCTCTCTATGTGGCCAGGCTGTGTAAAAGTCTCACACATGTGGTATCGCCATACTCAGGAGGAGTAGCAGAATGTATTTTGGGGTGTAATTGGAAGTATGCATATGCTGTGTGTGAGAAATAACTTGTTATGACAATTTTGTGCAAAAAAAAATAATAATAATAATTTCTTAATTTTCCCAAGAACTGTGGGAAAAAAGTACAACTTCAAAAAACTTGCCATGCCTCATACTAAATACCTTGGAATGTCTACTTTTCAAAAGGGGGTCATTTGGGGGGTATTTGTCCTTTCCTGACATTTCAGGGCCTTAAGAAATGAGATAGGCCGTCAGTGCATCAGTTGTGATCAATTTTCAATGATTGGTACCATAGATTGTAGGCTCTATAACTTTCACACAGACCAAATAATATACACTTATTTGGGTTATTTTTACCAAAGATATTTAGCAGCATAAGTTTTGGCCCACATTTATGAACAAAACCTACTTATTTACAAAATTTTATCATAGAAACAAAAAAAGTGTTTTTTTTCAAAATTTTCACTCTTTCTTCACTTACGTCTCAAAGAATAAAAAGCCAGAGGTGATTAAATACCACCAAAAGAAAGCTCTATTTGTGTGAAAAAAAAGATACAAATTTTGTTTGGGTGCAGTGTAGCATGAGAGAGTAATTGTCATTCAAAGTGTGAGAGCGCTGAAAGCTGAAAATTGGTCTGGGCAGGAAGGGTAAACGTCCTGTACTGAAGTGGTTAAAGCAAAAGTTACCACATTATTTATTTTAAAGTTAAATGAGAGACCTGGGGTCTTTTTGACCCCAGATCTCTTAATAAGGACGACCTGTCATCCTTATTTCTGTTACAAGAGATGTTTACATTCCTTGTGATGGGAATAAAAGTGATAAAACAAATAAAGGAACAGTGTAAAAATAAAAAGTAAAATAAATAAGAAAAAAAAAAGTGAACTCATACGTAAGTCCCGGTGTTCAAACAATACATGTGAGGTATCGCTGTGATCATTAGAGCGAGAGCAATAATTCTAGCAAATGTTTTTTTCAGTAATTTTTTCAACTTTCCATCTATTAAATGGTATGCCCTTGCTGTTTGGATATTAAAATGTTTTTTTTCTGCCAGTAAATACCTTATACAGCCAAAATTCACATCTCAGCCGTATGTGGAAATCGCAGCTGAACCGCTGAACATCTGCCTTGGAAATTCGCAGTGAAAACAGATGGGGAAATCGCACCGGAAATGTGTGAACCTAGCCTCAGACTTCTGGAGCTATGCCCGCATGTCACCCCTCCCATCCACCGCACAAGGATCTCAAGCTAGGAAAGCCTGCTACATAGCTGGCTGACGGATGGACAGATGGATGGTAAGTATAGTTCATAGGATTTAAGGCTCTTAATTTATGCAATTTATACAGTTAATTTTAAACGCTTGAATTGTTTTTCCCATTATGGGCGTGAGTGGGGCCTCATGCCTACGTTTTGCCTAAGGCCTCACAAAGCCTAGAGCCACCTCCGCCATGGAGACAACCCCTTGGCTCACAGCCCTGGCCCTAGCATTATCTTTTTAATGTTGATGAGTTATGCCTTTGAACTGACCTAGTTTTAACCACTTCAGCCCTGGAAGGTTTTACCCCCTTCCTGACCAGGTCTTTTTTTTTTTTGCGAAATGGCCCTGCGTTACTTTAACTGACAATTGTGCGCTTGTGCGACGTTGTACCCAACTAAAATTTATGTCCTTTTCCCCCCACAAACAGAGCTTTCCTTTGGTGGTATTTGATCACCTCTATGGTCTTTATTTTTTAGCGCTATAAACAAAAAGAGCCACAATTTTGGAAAAAAAAAAAAAAAACAATATTTTTTACTTTCTGCCATAAAACATATTCAGTAAAAAAAATGCAAAAAATCTCATTTATTTTTAAATTTAGGCCAATGTGTATTCTGCTGCATATTTTTGGTAGAAAAAAACCCCAATAAGTGTATATTGATTGGTTTGTGCAAAAGTTATAGCGTCTACAAACTATGGGATAGATTTAGGGACTTTTTATTTTTTTTAGTAATGGCGGCAATCTGCGATTTTTAGTGGGACTGCAACATTGCGGCGGACAAATCTGACACTAAGAGCCGGTTCACACTGAGGCGACTTGTCAGGCGACTTGAGTCGCCTGACAAGTCGTCTCCATGCAGTGCAATAGGTCGCTCCGACTTAGAAAACGGTTCCTGCACTATTTTCGGGGCGACCTCAGCGTGACTTGCATTGACTTCTATGGATAGAAGTCTCCTTGCAAGCTGCGCTGAGGTCGCCTCGAGCGGGGCGACTTGCTTCGCCCTGCAAGTCATGCCGCTCCAGTGTGAACCAGCTCTTAGGGGTTGATTTACTAAAACCGGAGAGAGCAAAATCTGGTGCAGCTGGGCATGGTAGCCAATCAGCTTCTAACTTCAGCTTGTTCAATTAAGCTTTGGCAATAGAACCTTGAAGCTGATTGGTTTCTTTGCAGAGCCGCACCAGATTCTGCACTCAATACAGTGATCAGTGCTAAAAAAATGCACTGTTACTCTGTTACTGTATAAATGACCCTAGCAGGGAAGGGGCTAACACCAGGGGTGCTCAAAGGGTTAAGTGTGTCCCTAGGAGGTGCTTTCTTACTGTGTTGGGCATGATGTGACTGGAGAAACACAGAGATCCATGTTCCTGCTTGGCAGGAACACAAGATCTCCATGTTCTCTCTTGACAGAATGGCGATCTGCCTTGTTTACTCTGGGGAACGATCGTGGGTGGCTGCGGACATTGCGTCTGCCAGACCCGCTGATTGGCTCTCCCTCTGGCCAATTGGCGAGCACGTTCTACAGAGGCTACTGCACGGAGTGACATACAGGTATGTCGCTTCCCACAGCCGGCCCGCCTTGCCACAGTAAATGAGTGGGAGGCGGTCCGGAAGAGGTTAATTAGACATGCGGTTTGTTTCGTTCCAAATAAATATTTGGATACTTTGATTTAAAGGAGACACAAGCTGTTTTTGACCTCATATGTATTTGTGGGTGATATTGTGGAGGAAGAGAACACACCTGGTGGTAGAGGCAGACAGGAGGTGAATGAGAGGTGGAGTGAGCACTGTTCACAAGAATCTATGCGTCCAGTGTTGTGTATAAAGGAAGAAGCATAGAGACTTTTGCACTTGGGACATTTTGGTTTTTGCATGTTTTGGGTTCATTATTGAAAACAATTATATTTTATAAATGAGTTAATGTGTTGATGGTGCTACACCATTTTATAATTAATTTGCAGTCTTGTATGGTGGTGTAGCCAATGCTCCCCCTCATGGGTGGCTGAGTGTTGTGGTTCACCTGCTCACACTGCCCTCAATCACATCCATACCGCACCCGGAGTCACAGAACAGGCTTTTACTTTGTTTTGTTTTATTAGAGGAATTGAACTTAGATGGGGATTAGGGATGTTTTGGGATGCCCAAAAAATTGGTTCAAGATTTACATGGGACCTCTATATACACCTCTGTATATACACCACACTTCTTCCTCCAGCACATCACTTGCTTCTACAGACTCCAGTTCCGTTCTCCTGCACAGTACTTTCTCCGGGGGAGGCCTAGAAGGAAATTTACTAGGACTCCAATGTTTCCTCCGCCTGACTAGCACATGGTGAGGCCTGCCCTGCTGTGAGCATGACCTCCGAACCACCCATTACAGGTAGGGACAGTGGGTCCCCATTTGTGTAGAAAACAACACTACTGTGCTAGCGGGCTTGATGGACTACTACTGCCAGCCCATCCTCTTGCTCCAGGCCCTGCTAGCCACTTCAGCTGTGATGGTCTTCTCCACTACTACCGTGACAGTGACACCACAGTCCCTTACTGACTTATTGACTGCATCCTTCGTAGATTGTCTCTCATCTCAATCGCTTTCCAGGGAGTGTGTGACTCATCGACCACCGGTGGACTCCTTGCTGAGCTTCACCAGTAGCACTGTCCATTGCTTTCCTGCTCTCTTGTGTTTCTCCTCCAGAATCTCACGATCTTCCTGGATACACCCGAGCTCCAAGACCTCAAGGTCACCTCCGCCCAGACTGGGGGCTCCCAGGTGAGTCCTCCGAAACCTCAGCTACATTCCAGCTCTTCCACCCGAACTCACTCCTCTCAGACTGGGCTGACCCTGGGTACTTAACCACTTCAATACCGCCAGACGTCATATGACGTCCTTGAGTTTGAGTGGTGATATCTGAATGGTGCCTTCAGCTAAAGGCACCATTCAGATACCAGGGAAAATTATATAGTGCAGCGCTTAAAACAATATGAATATTGCAATCTTATATATAAGCACAATTATTATTGGAATGCTATGTATGGTGAAAAGTAGCCCTCTCGAGGACCCATTATCCTACGTGATTAGATGTTAATCCATATCTCCTCTATGCGCGAATATCCGGTGGAGGATAGTCAGTTGGTGGTGGTCACTGGTCACTAACGATATATATTTGAACTGTGGACAATAATATGCACTAGTCTAAATCAAGACCCCATTCATCTTGTGTCCATGTTTTTTGTGTTTTCACATTTTTTCATACAACTATTGACTTTCCTAAGGGGATCTCACTGTTATTTATATTGAGGTACCACTGGTTACCAATACATTGGTATTTGTTCTGAAATGTGGACTATTATGAGAATTAGTCTAGTATCAAGTTTTCATTTTGTGTTAATATATGCATTTTTTAACACACAACACATGACACTTTAAGGCCTCATACACACGGACGTTTTTTGACGCCGGCGTTTCCTGGCATTTTTTGCAGCTCTCCATGTTAGTCAATGGCCCCATAAAAACGTCGGCGTTTTTGAGCTGTAGATGGCGTTGGCGTTAGTGAGCAGAAAGTAGAACCCATGGCCATCGCGTTCTGAGGCTGTAACGTTTTGACGTTTTTTGACGCCGACGCCACAAAACGCCAACAAACGCCACCTAATATTGTACCGGTGTTTTCCGGCATTTTTTGACGCCAACGTTTTTAGGTTGAAAAATAGCAGAGGGATGATTTTTTAAAAAAAAACGCCTATTGACGCCGACGCTCAAAAACGCCAATGCATAACGCCGAAAAACTTCGACTTTTTTTCCTTGAGGTCGGGCCCGACGTTTTGTTTATTTTTTTAGATACGCCCGTGTGTATGAGGCCTAAAAGGTGTTTTTTATTATCTTTTTTATTATCATCTCTATTATTATTAGTATTGCATTGTTTTGCCTTGGATCCTTATTTTATTATAATGATTGCAATCAGCACTTAGACACTTTATTCACGTGGTATTTTGTTTTAATAATTGCACTTCTATATAAGATTGCAATATTCATATTGTTTTAAGCGCTACACTATATAATTTTCCCTGTGTTCTACAAATTAGTCAATTTGGAGTGACAGCTGCTGCCTATACCATTTTACCAGGAGCGCAGTATCTTATATTTTATTTACCATTCAGATACCGTTTTTTAGAGCCGGCGATTCTCTTTCAGATAAAAGTGGTCTTAGCAGTAGATTCGCCGCAAGATCCCTTTTATCGGTGGCGGGAGAGGTGCCCCCCCGCCACTTTCCTGTCATCCCCGCCACTTACCGAACCGCCGGGAGCGGCGGAAATGAACGGGTCCGTTCCCCCCCCTGCACAGGAAGCTGAGTGAGCGGAAGATGCCGCCCACGCAGCTCCATAACATTGCAGGGCGGAAGCGACGTCACAAGTCACTTCTGCCCAACGGTCTTAAAGGGCCCATTTTTTTTTTTAACTGTAATTATTTCAATTTTTTTTTTTTGCATTTTACTGTAAATATGAGATGTGAGGTCTTTTTGACCCCAGATCTCATATTTAAGTGTTCCTGGCCTGCTTTTCTTGTAATAGGAATAAAAGTGATCCAATTTTTTTTAAAAAGAACAGTGTAAAATTAAAAAATAAAAAGTAAAATAAATAAGAAAAAAAAAATTTAAAGCACCCACCATCCTTGCGAGCTTGGGCGCAGAAGAGAACGCATACGTAAGTCGCGCCCGCATATGAAAACGGTGTTCAAAGCCCACATGTGAGGTATCGCCGTGATCGTTAGAGCAAGGGCAATCATTTTAGCACTAGAGCTCCTCTGTAACTCAAAACTTCTAACCTGTAGAAATTTTTAAACGTCGCCAATGGAGATTTTTAGTTTGCAAAGTTTGTCGCCATTCTGCAAGCGGGCACAATTTTAAAGCATGACATGTTGGGTATAAATTTACTCAGCGTAACATTATCTTTCACAGTATGGAAAAAAATTGGGCTAACTTTACTGTTGTCTTATTTTTCCACTCAAAAAAGTGAATTTTGTTTAAAAACAAATCGCGCTTGTAAGACCGCTGCGCAAATACGGTGCAACATAAAGTTTTGCAACGACCGCCATTTTATTCTCTAGGGTGTTAGAAAAAAATATATATATAATGTTTGGGGGGTTTAAGTAATTTTATAGAAAAAAATGGTTTTATTTTGTAAGTACCAAGTCCAAAAAATAGGCCTGGTGTTGAAGTGGTTAAGGAGGCCTGCCCCCTGCCAGTCCAGATTGGGGATTGGTCAAGGCTCCTTAGAACACCCCAGATGGCTACACCTCCCTCCCAGCTCTCTGTCCAGAAACCTTCCACCAGTTTCTGGAAAGAATTGTGAGTTCCTGGTGACCTCACCTGTGAATCACCCAGTCCTATCTGAGCCACTCCCAGCCCAGAAACAAAAACAATCAGGCCTGCACTCAGTCAGGCCTGACTAAATTTTCCTCACCTCACCAAAAATCCCCTCACTAGCTCCTACCTAAGCAGGGGGCGCTACCGTGAAATCAAGTTTTTTTGTCTTTCATACCCTTTGTTTGTTCTCTTTTGTAGTGTGACATTACATTTACATTAGACAAACATTTTCAAAAAAGCATTTATTTTAAACATTTTAAATAATATCATGATTTGTACCAGAAACATAATTTTCTTCTCTATTTACTCCCCACTCTGTGCAGATGGAGTACAAGAAGTCCCAGTGTATCTCGCTGCATTCAGCTAGCAGGCAGGAATTACACGTCCAAACTTGGGAAACCTGAAATGATCTCCTCTGTATGTTCTCTCTCAGTGTTACTGAAATTCTCAGTGGAGCAGGGTGCCAGTGGACATCGAGTCTGTGGTACCTGCTGCTGGGCTCTTAGCCTGACCTGAGCTGCGGGCAGTGCGAATGCGTGCCCCCTACCCGGAACAGCCTGATCACACACATATATATATATATATATATATATATATATATATATATATATATATATGTGATCTGTCGCAGAGATGTGCCCTGTAATAGTAAATATATGGGGCGGACCTTAAATGGTTAGTGCCTCAAGACTGGGCCTGGTCTAAAAGTTTGACTGTTTGCTTATGCCCTGGATAGAGGTCTGTGTGTCCTTGAATTCTATCTGACCACTCATGCATTGAGTTTTCTTGTGAACTGTTTGGCATGTGTTTGCTCTTAGCTTATCCTGCATGTTGGCCTGTTATCTCTGCTATTGTCCATCATTGCATCATTTGCCTGTCTGTTTGTCCATGTCTGACCTGGTCATCAGTTTGGCAGACCAACACGGTTTGAATCTTGGGTGGTTCAGCAGGAACCGGCCAAGATTCAAACCATGTGTGGGCAGACTGAATATACCAAGTTGATCGGTTGATTAATAATCGCTGTCTTCTCCTGGCAGGGACGGCTTCCCCCGCCCTCCCCGCTCCCCTGCCACGAGAAGACAATGGCCTGGCAGAAGGGGGAAATGCGTGGTTGCAGGAAAGACATTTTCTCCGTGTATGTCTAGCCTGAAGATTTAAACTGCTGCAGCCTCTGCTCTGTCTGTTCTTGGCTTTTGGCCCTAACAACACAGGAATTTATTGAGCTGTGTGACAACTAGGGTGCCCACATGTCCCGGATTGCCCGGGACTGTCCTGTAATTGACATGTCTGTCCTGGGTCCCAGGCACCTTTATTCTGGGACAATACAGTGTCCCGGAATGGAATAGAGGACACAACCACCCTACAAATTACATTGCTGAAACAGGTTGCTAGGGCTGCCCCCGCCTGGCGTCTATTAACCAGTTACATCACAGACTCTCAGAGTGGCCCACGCCTAGTGCTGCACTGCATTAGCTCCAGTCTTCAACCACCTCCACCTTCCCCACGCCCGGCGGCACGCAGAGGGAGTGACGTACAGCAGGAAATGGCGTGTCTATGAACGTCTTCACTCTATATAAATACAGATGGTATATTCAGAGATCAAAGGGAAACAAATTTATTTGAACTGTGTGACAACTAGGGTGCCCACATGTTCCGGCTTGCCCGGGACTGTACTACAATTGACATGTCTGTCCCGGGTCCCGGGCACCTTTATTCTGGGACAATACAGTGTCCCGGAATAAAATAGAGGACACAACTACCCTGCAAATTACATTGCCCAAACAGGTTGCTAGGGCCGCCCCCACCTGGAATCTATCAACCACAGACTCTCAGAGTAGAGGCCGATTGAGGCCCACGCCTAGTGCTGCACTGCATTAGCTCCAGTCTCCACCCACCTCCTCCTTCCCCACGCCCGGCGGCACGCAGAGGGAGTGACGTACAGCAGGAAATGGCGTGTCTATGAACGTCTTCACTCTCCAGTGTTTCCAGACAACCACATTTCTAAACCCAAAACAAAATAGTGATCTCATTGAACACAAGACCTAAAGCAAGATGAACACTTATCAATAAATACAGACAGTATATTCAGAGATCAAGGGGCAACAAAAGAAAACCCAATCATTATTGGAAACAACTGGCCACGTGACCACTTAGGACCAGGAAGAGCCACAGAAACTATAGCTCCATGGAAGCAGGGGACTATAGAATGTGACATGTATGAGGCAAAGGGCACAATAAGGAGATCAGAATAGGAAATGAAACAGGCAGAAAGGAGATGTTAAAAATGTGTTTGTGGGTCAACTGTGGTGACCTGGGAGAAGTGTGAAAGAAAAGAATACCTAGGACAGGAGATTTATTACCAGCTCACCCAGTAGTGATACAGTCTGAATGCTCATACTAAGGAGAACATACATGGTATCAGCACGGTAAGAGACATTCAATATGTATATAAGCCCTAACAATAAATTCCTCTTATGTGCTCCCCTTTGGTCTGTTAAATTTACCAGGTATCAATGGGTAAAAAAAACCCAAAAAAGAAAATACATTTATCAACCATATCTAAGGACTGGTGAGTCACAATATACACTATTTTTATTCTTGAGTGTAGGTATAGTTTTAATTCAAAGAGATTCTTATGTTACTAATTTGGCTAAAAACTGAAATCAGCCTGAGATCTATTTAAAGCAGTCAATATCTGTTATGAAAGAGAATTGTTTCGTTTGGGAGAAGATTTGGTGCTCTTGTTGATAGACAGGTTCGTTTTGTTCCGAATTAATATTTGGATTAATTTTCGTTATACGGAGATTCAGATATGTCCGAATACCCGAATTACAATATAAACAAATTTTACCCAATGCTCCGAATAACGAAACTAAATTTGTCCGAATTTCGGACTGAAATTCGAGTCAAATTTTAACTCTACACATATTGCTGAAATCAAAGAACTTGGGTATTATACCATTTCGAAATAATGCTGTTTTAGTTAAGCCGAAGGTGATTTAAAGAGTCATTGTAATCATTTTGATCATTTTCTTTTGTTTTTTCACTCTGTCACATTGGAATCGAAAAAAAAAAAAATGTCTAAAGTTTTCAATTTGACCGCTTCGAACGTTTTGAATAAAAAACAAAAATGGTAAATTTGAAGAAAATTCGAAAAATTCCAAATACAAATTGAATGAATCAACCGAATTTAACGGAACTAAATAACTAGATCAACAAATCGAAATGAAACAATTTTTTTTATCATGAACATGTCTACTTGTTGATACAGGGTTTTCTTGTAGATTTTTCATCAAAGTTAAGGATTTGCTCTTTTATGGTCAGCCTTATAAATCACGCCTGCTTACAATCTTCTATTATAGAAGCCAATCCCTAAAGTCTTCTGTATACATTTCCGAAAAGCTTCATCTCGTAACCCATAAATGAAGGGGCCAAGAAATCTTGGAAAGCACATAAATACCAAGAAAGATATATACTGTATGATGAATTTAAATTCTTCAAAATGATCTTCAACAATTGGAGAGGTCAAAGATGTGATGTAAAGAAGGAGCTGAAATGCGTGGAGTAGAACCGTTTTAGATGCCTTTAAGGCAGAAGACTTCCCAGATCCAATCTTTAATGCCGCCATTAAAATGCTTATATATGTATATATTATGACAAGTCCTACCAATGATAAGCTAAGCACGGTTTTGCCAAATCCCAATAAACCTTGAACTGGGTCTGCAATTACTGCATACCTGTTACATACCACATAATGACCAAAAAACTCCCTGTTCACAGATTTAGCTAATAAGATGAAATCTACAGCTCTAAGGCCCAGTGAAACCATCCATAGCACTGCCACTATTACATTAGACCTTTGTGCGGTACATAATTCCACATATCTTAGTGGAAAGCACACTGATATATAACGCTCCAGGGACATTGTTGCCAAGATGTATGGAGTTATCAGAAAGGTAGTTTCTCCAATGGTTACTAAGATGTAGCAGATAGAGAGAAACATGGTTAAAGAAAGCTGATAGGCCATCAACAATAGGAATCCTAACAGGAGGTGCAAGGTATCATACATGAGCATGTGAAAGAACAGAATATAACGAGAGGTCTCACGAATATGAGGAGTGTTGCAGTAGACTCGGATTATGACTGTGATGAAGTAGAGGAAGACACACAAGAAGACAACAGATGGTACAACAAGTGTCAGTCTTACTGAAAGTGGTAATTTGTTCTGTATAGATGTCGAATTAGACATGGCTTAGACAATGCCAAGATTTTTATCTTTTTTAGTAAAGATCTTCCACTGTGAAGAAAAATAAAATAAATATTAGTAATTGGTTGGTTGGTAGTGTAACCTGCCAGCTGTTTAAAGAAAAATCCCTGCAAATTAGGGGATTCGCTTGGGGACCCCAGGCCACCAGAACTAGAGTTCCCATTAGAAGATTTCCCCTCTATTGTTTTTCTGGGGACAAACCAAATTTTGCTTTCATTTTCAATGCTAATGGATAACAGGACAAATAGGGAGGGTAAATCTCCATTAGGCACCTTTCACACAGGCTTTCCGATCAGGTCCATGCCAGAATTGGCATGTCATTTTTTGGGGGGGTCCCAGCTGCACTTCCTCTCCTGGCTCCACGGAATCGGAAGGAAGTTCACCCTCCCTCCCTCTCGATGATCTTCTGGGACACATCACAGGTCCCAGAAGATGCACCGGCCATTCACAAAGTGCAGGGCGGCTTGCGCATGCGCAGTGCGTGCCAGGCTTTGAAGCCAAAGCCGGGCGCCCACAATTGTGATGCTGGCGCCGCACGGAGGAGGGGGAGAAGAGGGAGGCAGCAGGTGGTTGCATCGCTGGATAGGGTTGCCACCTCATCTCTTTAAACCCGAACACATATTAATTACACAGGTTCTGTGGGTGGTTAAAGAGGAAGTAAACTCAGATTGGGTTTACTTCCTCTGTATTCCCCTGCAAAGTAGATGCATAAAATGGGCTACTATGCATCGCATAGTAGCCCATTATGTGCCGCTTACCTTGCTGGAAGTAGTGGTTTACCTGTCACTCTGCCCTCAGTCACTCTTTTCCACAAATCCGGAGTCAGGAAGAACAGGCCAGTGTTTTTTTGTTTTGTTGCTTATAGGATGCCTATAAATTGAACAGTTCTAAAATGGGACCACTCTATATACACTCTTGTATATACACGACTTTTCCTCCTCCAGCACAATCTTGCTTGCAGTTACCTCTCCTTACTCTCTCCTGCACAAAACTTCTCAGGCTTAGCTAGCACGCTGTGAGACCTGCCTTTGGCTTTGATCAAGCCTTGATGAACCACTGATTACAGGCAAGGGATCGAAGACCCCTCAGGTGTAGCAAAAGTACAAATGTGCTAGCTAGCCTCAGTGGGCTAACGCTCCCAGCCAGTCCCTTCTTCGGGCCCTGAAAGCCCTCCTAGCTGCAGCGACCTAACTCCACTGCCCGGTGACACCTCAGTCCCAACTGGCTCTTGCACCCTTCTCAGACTGGCTCTCTCTCTTCCTAATCTGCTCCGGTGTGCCTTTTCCAGCATCCCTGGGTTTGTGTCACTCACCGACATCTGGTGGATCCCTCCTGGAGACTTGCCCGGCAGCATTACTCTGATGCTCTCTCCTGATCTTTGGTCAGGACCCCCCTATGGGATGTACTTCGGTGTCCTTTCCACTCCCGAGCCTCCAGATCCAAGGTCACCCCCCCCCCCAGACTGGGGGCTCCCTCCTCGCTTCCGCAACTAATGCTCCATCTCCCAGTTCTTCCACCCAAACTCTCCTCCCTGGCTGGGCTGACCCAAGGTATTTAACCACTTAAGGACCGGAAGGATTTCCAGCTTTAGGACCGGAGCCCTTTTTGCGATTCGGCGCTGCGTCGCTTTAACTGACAATTGCGCGGTCGTGCGGCGTTCTCCTCTCAAACCCACCTTCTTGACCCTCTACCTCGTAATCAACGCCTTCGCTCCTCCCTCGGGGGTCAGACCCCCCCCCCCACTGGAACCTAGACCTCCGAGCCCTCACCTTTCCTGTGGCTTCATGTAGGGTATCCCCCCAGGACTGGTTTCTAGTCCTCTCTCGTAGTCTCATTACGACGGCCCGTTCAGAGGTCCTCCCTAGGTGGTCTACAGCCACTCACTGTGTTTGGGTCCCTACGACCTTTTCCGTGTGGCCTCGTCTAATCCTTCTCTCTCTCGGTCAGACTCTTCCCACGTTCTCGGTCAACCCTGACTCCACAGTGGCCCGTCACCTCAATCCAGCGACG
>BLSH010433815.1:246324-274614 GCA_018402905.1 Glandirana rugosa | reverse complement strand
CACACTCCTCTCCTGTACATACTGGCCACCATCATGCCCTTCACGCTCATCTCCTGTACATACTGCTTACCGTCACACCCTCCACACTCCATTCCTGTACATACTGCCCACCATCATACACTCCATTCCTGTACATACTGCCCACCATCACACCCTCCACACTCATCTCCTGTACATACTGCCCACCATCACACGCTCCACACTGCTCTCCTGTACATACTGCACACCATCATACCCTCCACACTCCTCTTCTGTACATACTACCCACAATCATACCCTCCACACTTCTGCTCTGTACATACTGTCCCCATCATACCCTCCACACTCCTCTCCTGTACATACTGCCCAAAATCATACCCTCCACACTCCTCTCCTGTACATACTGCTCTCTGCCATACCCTCCACACTGCTCTCATGTACATGCTGCTCACCATCATATCCTTCACACTACTCTCCTGTACATACTGCCCACCATCACACCCTCCACACCCCTCTCTTGTACATGCTACTCACCATCATACTTTCCACGCTCCTCTTCTGTACATATTGGCCACCATCTTACCCTCCACACACCTCTACTGTATATACTGCCCACCATCACACCCTCATCTCCTGTACATACTGGCCACCATCACACCCTCCACACTCCATTCCTGTACATGCTGCCCACCATCACACCCTCCAAACTCATCTCCTGTACATATTGCCCACCACCATATCCTTCACATTCCTCTCCTGTACATACTGGCCACCATCATGCCCTTCATGCTCCTCTACTGTACAAACTGCCCACCATCACACCCTCCACACTCATCTCCTGTGCATACTGCTTACCATCACACCCTCCACACTCCATTCCTGTACATACTTCCCACCATCATACCCTCCACACTCCTCTCCTGTACATATTGGCCAAAATCACACCCTCCACGCTCCATTCCTGTACATACTGCCCACCATCATACACTCCATTCCTGTACATACTGCCCACCATCATACCCTCCACACTCCTCTCCTGTACATACTGCTCATCGTCATACCCTTCACACTCCTGTCCTGTACATACTGCCCACCATCACATGCTCCACACTGCTCTCCTGTACATACTGCACACCATCATACCTTCCACACTCCTCTCCTGTACATACTATACTCTGTCATACCCTCCACACTCCTCTCCTGTACATACTGTCCCATCATACCCTCCACACTCCTCTCCTGTGCACACTGTCCCATCATACCCTCCACACTCCTCTCCTGTACATACTGCCCACCTTCACACACTCCACACTGCTCTCCTGTACATACTGCACACCATCATACCCTCCACACTCCTCTCCTGTACATACTGCCCAAAATCATACCCTTCACATTCCTCTCCTGTACATACTGCGCTCTGTCATGCCCTCCACACTCCTCTCCTGTACATATTTCCCCCATCATACCCTCCACACTCCTCTCCTGTACATACTGTCCCATCATACCCTCCACATTCCTCTCCTGTACATACTGTCCCATCATAATGTCCACACTCCTCTCCTGTACATACTGCCCACCATCGTACCCTCCACACTCCTCTCCTACACATATTTGCCTACTCTTTGACAATTTAAATTTTCACCAAACTTTCCCGCTCTGGAACAGGTAGACTTTTGATAGTAAAAAAAAATGCATTGGAACATATAAAGTCATTTGAAGTACAAAAACATTGATAATTTCCTAGTTTTAGAAATATAATTATAATGTTTGGTTAATGTTGGGTATAGTTGTGGAGAAGTGCTTACCTCTGTGATGCTCAGTCATCACTATTGTGTACAGAGGTCTTATTATCATTAGATGAATCTACAGTAAGATCCCAGGAATTACCTGCTATTTATTACCTGTACCATACTTTTTTTTTTTTTGCTATCAGCCAATCATTAGATAAGTTGATTTATATGGCATAATTTGTTCCAGTTTATGAGAGTTCATCAGTGTCCCATGTGTTACTATCCTTTTCTCTGATAAGAGATCCCTACGGACAGTTGTCTTCTACATGACTAATTAGATGTGATAAATTTAACATGCACATGTGTTTCCTTCTCTCCTGTGTTTCATACTGCTCATTATATAGACATCAGTATAGAGAATGTTTAGTTCCTTAAATTGGAACTCCAGTCAAAACTTTTTTCCTAGTTTTGAGTAGGCAATGGCAAAAACCTCTGTCTGGGAGATCACTTCTCACTTCCTGCCCTGGAGACATAACAAGAAATTGTTAGCATGCAGTTTAAAGATACAGGTCCAACAACCATTCTCATGTATGATACTGTGATTATTATTTTTTTTTTTACAAATCCTTTTTTAATGGATTGTTCTCTTTAGGGCCTGTTCACACAGGGGCCACTTGCGATCCGACTTGAGTTGCCTCAAGTCGCCCCAAGTCGCTTGACATTTGAAATCCCATTGAAATGAATGGGAGCCATCTTAATATACACGACTGAAGTTACTCCGACTTCAAGGCGACTTCTGAAAAGGTTCCTGTACTACTTCTAGGTGACTTCTATCCGACTTGTGCCCATAGGATTCAATAGAAGTCACCTCCAAGTCGGATCCCCATCTACATGGAAGCGACTTTACAGTTAAAAGAATAGAATTTATTTTTAGGCAGCCCCCTCCCTCCCTTTTCTGATTGGTCAAGGCAAAGTCGCCTGGCAAAAGTCGTGTTGTCGCCTAAGGTTCTTGAAGTCGTGCTGGAAGTCGCGCTGAAATCGCCTAGCGAAGTCGGGTTGCCCCTATGTGAATGCAGGCTTAGAGGGACTACACGGTTCCTGTTTTTCCAATAAAACAAGAAAGGCTAATTTGCAGCTGGTAAAATAAATACTGAACATGTCACCAAAGAAACAAAACCAAATAAGTTCAGAAATTAAGTTATGTGTAATAAAATGGAATGACACAGGGAAAAAGTATTGAACACATGAAGAAAGGGAGGTGCAAAAAGGCATGGAACGCCAAGACACCAGCTAAAATCTATCAGGAATTAGAAAGCAATCCTGCCCCTTGTCAGTGCAAATGAATATCAGCTAGTTTAGTCACAACTTATGGCCTATAAAAAGGTGTCTCATTACCAAGGTGTCACACAAGAAACATTTTTGTGATTGGTTAAAGCAAAGAGCTCTCTTAAGACATTTGCAACCTTATTCTTGCAAAACATACTGATGGCATTGGTTACAGAAGGATTTATAAACTTCTGAATGTTCCAGTTAGCACTGTTGGGGTCATAATCCAGAAAGAAAATAATTTCGCTATAAACTGGCCATGACCAGGTTCTCCTCGGAAGATTTCTGACAGGGGAGTGAAAATAATTATCAGAAGGGGTGTCCAAGAGCCAAGGACCACTTGTAGAGAGCTTCAGAAAGACCTGGAATTAGCAGGTACAATTGTTTATAAAAAAATGCACTCAACCACCATGGCCTGTATGCACGCTCAAGACTCAATAATTGCTGAAGAAAAAGCATGTTAAAGCTTGCTTAAAGTTTGCTGCACAACATTTAGACAAGCCTGTGAAATACTGGAAGAATATAGTCTGGTCATATGAGACCAAAATTTAACTCTTTGGAAGCCATCATACACCCCATGTTTGGAGGTCAAATGGCACTGCACATCACCCCAAAAACACCCCCCATACCAACAGTGAAGTTTGGAGATGGGAACTGTGTTTCAGCATACGGTACTGGCAAACTTCATATCTTTGAAGGAAGGAGGAATGGAAAGATGTACCAAGGCATTCTTAATAAAAATCTGCTGCCATCTACCAGGATGATGAAGATGAAATGAGGGAGGACATTTCAGCAAGACAATGATCCCAAATGCAAAGCCAAGGAAACTCTCAATTTGTTTCAAAGAAAGAAAAAGCTGCTGGAATGGCCCAGCCAATCACCTGACTTGAATCCAATAGAAAATCTATGGAAAGAACTAAAAATCAAAGTTCATAGAATAGGTCCACAGAACCTTCAAGATTTGAAGACGGTTTGTGTGGAAGAATGGGCCAAAATCACAGCTGAGCAACGCATGCGACTCGTTTCTCCATACAGGAGGCGTCTTGAAGCTGTCATTACCAACAAAGGATTTTGTACCAACTATTAAATACATTCCAGTTAGCGTGTTCAATACTTTTCCCTGTGTCATTCCATTTTTTTTACACATAACTCCATTTCTGAACATATTTGTTTTGGTTTCTTTGTATGTATGGATTGCATGGGTTGTTACTGACATGTGATGACAATTTCATGTCAATAGCACCTTTAGAAATATATTTACCTAGAAAAATGGTGACGTGTCCAATACTTATTTTAATTGCTGTATATATCCAGCACCATCCTGGTGAGAGTCATATCTGCAGCAGTTTTTCACTAAGTCTCTCCAAAATTAGGGTAGCTCCTGGTCACCAAAGCAATGGTCATCATCGGGAGAGCTCCAGTTTGGTTCTGTTTCAATAACAGCTGTAAAATGTTAGGTTTCTTTTGATGTCCTGTTGTGGCGGCTATGGTCGGGGTATGGAGGGTACAGAGACAAGGGAGGCCAGATGATGGGTTGGACGGAATAGGCAGATGACGCCGCCCAACATAAATGGGGCCCTTCGGATACGACTAAGATTTACAATATAAACTGTAAGTCCTAATTTTATACTTTTGTGATCAAAGAGAGAGATAGAATAGCCAGGTGGTTGCACCTTCAAACACTCATAACTATGTCATGTTATGAATGATGAATTCAAAAGTGAGAAAATTCTACTATATGTAGAGACCAAATACAGATACTTTATGCCAAGAAAAACAGCATAGAAATTATGACTTTAGAAGAATTAATGACTTTTCCATTTCTACAATAAAGCTGGCACGTTTGGAGTCTAACATCTTGTCTCCAGGTGCTTGCAAAAAGTTTAATATTTGTTCATTGTATGTCATGGGAGTTATAAGTTATTACATTTTCAGAACTTTCATGGCCCCGTTCACACTAGTGCAACTTGTCATGCGTCTTAGGATTGATTTCAATGACATCTGTTCCAATCCATGTGACTTAAAGACGCAACAACTTTAAAAAGGTTCCTGCACTACTTTAAAGCGACCTTCCTGCATTTTGAGTGCCAGAGAGTGTAAAGTCACACCAAAGTCTAACTCTAAATCGTGCGACTTTGAAGTCGCAGTAGTGTGAATGGAGCCTCATTGTCTCGGAGACCAGGTAAGGACATTACCCCGGACAATGCAATTTTTCTGGTGTCCAGTGAGAAAACATGCAGGGTCACCGTCTAAAGGATAACAGCTGGGAAGGTACACTAATGAAACATCTGGCCTTCCTTCTGTAGTATTGTTAAAATGTTATGGATTTTTCACTTACCATGAGACTGAGACCTGTATTGTGAATTTCAAAATCTTTATAAAAGTATGATCCAGACCTACCGGTACTCACTTTAGGCTGGATCTCTAAATTTGAATACAGGCCTCTAGAAAGAACAGCCAGAGGGTCTAACCCATGCAAATTGCATCTAAAACTAGAACAAAAGTTTTGGTTAAAATTTAACTGTGGCATCCAATATTGTGCTTAAAGCGATATTAAAGCTTATTTTTTTTTAAAATTAAAATAATAAACATGCCATATTTACCTGCTCTGTGCAATGGTTTTGCACAGAGCAGCCCTAATCCTCTTCTTCTGGGGTTTCCCGTCGGCACTCAAGGCTCCTTCTTTTCAGTAAGTACCCCTAAGGAAAGCCAGTTTCCATAGGGTCATGGAATTTTTTTCAGGTCGGTGGTGGGTGTCATGATTGACGATGGATCTACACCAGGGAATATATATATATATATATTTTTTTTAATTGAAGGAATTGTCAAAAACTGCCTACTGTAATTTTTTACACTACACTTTTTTTTTTGATAAATAGGTAGGGGTACCCCATGCTCACTCACATGGGGGGTGGGACCTGGGGGCCCCCTTGTTAAAGGGGGCTTCCAGATTCAGATAAGCCCCCTGACTGCAAACCCCCACAACCACTGGCCAGGGTTATGGGGAAGAGGTCCTTGTCCTCATCAACATGGAGACAAGGTGCTTTTGGGGGAGCCGAGCTCCCCTCATCATAGAGAACCCCCCTTTGTTGAGTGTTGAGGGCATGTGGCCTGGTATGGTTCAGATGGGGGGAGGTGCTTGTTTGGGCTGCATACTTGGATAAGGGTCTAATATGGATTTTGGGGGGGACCCCCCACAACGTTTTTTTTTTTAACATTTTGGCATGGGGCTCCCCTTAAATATCATACCAGACCGAAAGGTCTGGTTTTTTATTTATTTCTCATTACTGCCATTCTCTTGATTACATTCAACTGTCAGTGAGGAAACCTGCTGACAGCTGACGAGTCATCAGTTCTTAAGAACACAGCAGCTGGCTTCCTTGCCTGATCCTTACCAACCAGCTATTCTTCACACAGAATCGTTCTGAAAATTTGGAATTCATTAGAAAATGAAGAAACCAAAGGAAACAAAATAAATTTTTCCGTTCTGCACATGTCTAGCGACTTTGTAGAGCAAAAACAAAACAATCACAAAGCCAAAGTGGTAACAAAGCCACGCTCATCCAAAGTTGCATCAAAATATCATCAAAGTCGCATCAAGTCGCACAGTAAAGTCACAATGGAAATTGCATGATTTTTAGTTGCACAAGTGTGAATGGACACTAAATGAAGGTGAGATAGTAAAAACCCTGACTTCAGCACTCATTGATATTCACACAGAAATATCAAAAGACTGCTAACAAAATTATGTTATGCTGTCAGGAAAACTTCTAATTCAATATATAGTCCCAACTGTCCCTGATTGCGAGGGACTGTCCTTCATTCAGACGAAATGCCTCTGTCCCTCTTTCCTCCACATTAGTCCCTCATTTTGGTCTGACCTATATAGTTGTATATACAAATGCACCACTTATCTATCAAAAAGTGTTTTGCAGTGCTAAACCTTTCATCCAATTTCTAAATTTCTGCATTGTAAATTCTAAAAGCAGATCTAAAGGAATTGTAGCGGTAAAAAAGCAATTTTTAGTTGTACAATTCTCCTTTAAGGAGGGGGCATGGCAGGGGGTGTGTCCTATGTCTAAGTACTTTTGCTAATAGGTGCCCCTCATTCCCCTCTCAAAAAAGTTGGGGGGTATGTATAGTGTATAACAAACAAAATAAAAAAGTCCTATAAACAAAATATCAAAATCCACCAAAAGTATGCAAAATCTTCATGCATGTCTATGGTGAACAGATGTAAACATCCCTCCCTCAAAATAACTAAGCCACCGTTACGACCCCTACTTCTCAAGAATAAACAGACGGGAGCATTGTGAAAATTGGCCGTAACGGCTATTCGCTGTTACCATATAACCAAAAACACATTCCTTTAACAGAAACAGAATAATAATCGCAATGATACACGATAATCCAGGTTGCTGATCTTTGAAGGCACTGATGAACCAAAATTAGCTTTGTATCTGCGTAACCACATAGAGGTAGGTCCCAAGCCTCAACACACCAACTCTGGGATGAACCAAACTCTCACCTTCTACGCAGATACCTCCATATCCCAAAAGTTAAACCTCCATTAACTGGAATTTTCCAGAGGACCTCATACCATAGATTCCCCACAATGCCATATCGATAATTAATTTAGAAGGCCTCCAAAGATTCCAACCGCCACAGCACAGGCATAAAACCTTACACCTGTGGGCACCCCAAGAACCGCAGAGTCCACTGAATAGCGTTAAGATGCACGCCATCCCCCCGCAAATACTGCTTAATATCCACCTCCAGGTCCTGGTGCCTGACCACGAAACCTCCATTGCGACACACAAATCTGCCCACCTCCTTAATAACTTTGATATGGGCCTTATTAACTTTAGCCACAGACCTTGCCAGACACCAAGAAGTATGGCTGACAATGTCAGATTTGGGAAATACATGTGTAGCCTAAGGATATAAATTTAATGTCCCGTACATGGTGCCGCATGTACCTAACGCCCAAATTGTTGCCACCTGCATGGATGACCAAAACATCAGACGCTCTGTCCAAACGTTCATATCAGTGCACCTTGGGTAAAACTCTGCTCCACAACATAGCCGGGACACCTATCCACCTGACCTTGACCACCTCACGAGGAATGCCTAACTGGTGACCATCGCGCCGCACATCATAACGCTTCGCCACTCAAAAGACAAACGAGTGGCCCAAGATCCACACAAGGCGAGCAGCTCTATCTGAAAATGAATACAGCAAACAAAACTAGTAATGAAAAACAAGGGAAAAACACCCCCCAAAGTCTTAAATAAACAACTAGGCAGAGAACATGTAAATGACAGCATAAACGTTACACAATCAAATGTGGGCGTAAACAAAGCTTGAAACTGTCTGACTCCCAGCGAACAATGCGTTTTATGACAGAGTCCTCCAATCCCCACCAGGCAGCCTTGGTGGCTGCCTCAATGCTGAAGGAGTGTGATTAATAACCCAGGGGATCATAACTCACAGCCACAAGACATCGCTGGAAGATGGGCACAAACTGAAATTGGAATAAGATGACTTTCACCAACATGCAATGTAATCTTCCACCTGAAGAGAAATTGATACTCTTACCAGAGTTAATCTGGGTACATGCCTAGCAATCATTAGCAGATAGGGGACCTCCGCGACAACAAAAAATGGTGCTTGCGGGTATGACTCTCCAGCTTCTGAGTGGGCACCTCTCAGGAATTATGGTCAGCTTTCCACAGATACCATCACTTAGAGGGAATGTCCTCATATTCAAGCATCACATCGAAAATCCGAGATGGTTATAGGTACAGACCCTCACAAGGAAACCAAAGCGCTACATAGCATAGTAACGTTTGACCAATAAAATTTTAATAAAAAATTGCGCTTACAAGCAGAGGCGTAACTAGAACCTTCAGGGCCCCGGTGCAAGAAATTATGAAGGGCCCCCCGACCCCTGCCCAGGGCCCTTCCCTCTTCCCACTGATCCTGGGGCCCTTTACTCCTATTGTGGGTCCCTTTATTACAGTACTGCAGTGGGGCCCTTTCACAAGTTCTGCAGCAGGCCCCAGGGGGACCAGGGAAGAACACAGGGGCCCTGGGAACAGCAGAAGACAAGTAAACTGGATAGAGGAAAATGGAGGAGATTGGGTCCTCTAAATGCCACCCCCACCATCCCTCCTATTCAGGTGTACAAGAGAGGCACATGGGCCCCCTGGACCATGGGGCCCGGTTGCAATTGCAACCCCTGCAACCCCTATCGTTACGCCCCTGCTTACAAGCATAAAGACAATTGAGTGTGGAATTCCAAATAAAACACTGTAGGGGCGCAATGGACTGGAGCAGACTCTCCTCACCCGAAGCGTTTTGTCTGAAGAGACTTCAACTGGGGTATGAGTCTGCTGCTCCCAATGCGCCAAATATATAGACAATTGAAACTTACCCCCAAATGGTATCGATCATAGGCTCCTCCCAATGGTGCCTATGGCATGAGTTCCAAGCCTCCCTTTGATCCCTAAAGCTCATAAGTGGGCCAATCAAATTTGGAGTAGCTCGTCCGATTGGTACCCACCTAAACCAAGCCTCAATATCATGTGGCGAGTAACGCGTCACTTTCGGCGTGGTCAGAGGGGAAAAAAACAAAACCGTACTAATATATGAATCAATAAGAAAATGGTAGGTCATTAGACAGGCCATTGTAGCAGTATTATGCTGGATCATTGTACTGAAATGGGAATGCCAGGCTAATATACCGCCGGGCGATCTTTGAGAGTAATGTGTGCGTCATTTCCTCTATGGAAAACGGAAAAGGGAAGTGACGAATGTGTCGCGTCACTTCCCTAGTAAACAATGCCCGAAGGGACCTATCGTGTGTATCCCGAACGTGACTCTGCTGTCCTACGCCATCAAAGAGCATCCTCTGTCCGACGTGACCTCCACCCAACAGGGAGACCAGGTGCGACATCCATTGTTCAGAATGTACCTAAGTGCTCATGTCAGCACTAGTGCCGCTCGTACACATAAAAAGTGGTGACCTAATTTCTCATAGGGAAAATAAAAGCATACAAATGCATATGCTTAAACATCAGAGTATATAAAGAAGCAGTCAATAAGGCCACCAGGGAGGGGGGATATGGTACATACGTAGAAATTAGGCCTGGTTAATAAAGGCATTTATGTCCCAATCTACATTGATGCCAAAGGGCCAGTAGGACGTTAATTCAAAAATCCAGAAAGTTTCAAGGCGAGAAACACCCCTGGTGGTGGCACCCCCCCGCCAAGAGGCCTCAAATTTATCAATAATGGAAAAGATGATCCCCATTGGATCTCTCTGGTGGTACTTCCAATAGTGCTTAGGGACAGTATGCTTCGTAGAGCCCGTCAGAATTCCTGTTATTTGTTCATTGATCCTAACTGAAAATGTACGTATAGTACGCCCCACATACTGCTTGTTACACGGACAGGTGATAAGGTAAACCACGTTCTTAGTGGAACAAGTGGTGAAATGTTTCATCGTGTATGTCCGTGAAGTTACAGAGGAAGCGAATGGTTCCACACGTCTAGTATTGTGGGCATTGAAATGGCAAACCCTGCATTTTCTACAGGGAAATATGCTTTCAGTTCTCTAAAGAAAGTGGGCTTTCTCTAAAGGTGGGCAACTCTAAAGGTTTGGACACTTTTTGCACTTTATTCAGTTATTGAGTTTTTTTTACATATATTACTTGTTTGTATGTTAATTCACTGCTTTACATATGCTAATTATCTGATGGTTTGAAGCCACTAGGTATTTATTGTAGAGCGCTGCACTTTATTTTTAATTTTTCTGACACAATATGGGTTACTATTGTCGTGCTGGCTGCTGATTTATTCACAATTTGGGTAGAGCAGTATCTCTATTCTTCACATGAAATTGGAATAAAGCAGAATCGTCTCGTACTAAGAAGGAACCCTCACCCATCGGCCGAATATTACAATACTCCTCCACTGCGGTAGTGGAACAAATGGCCGAACCGGGAATGTGATGCAAGTGTACATACCTGCCCTTTAGACCAGTGGAGAAAAATGGCCACTGAATCACTACTGCAGAGAACCTCACCCGCTAAGAGGACCTCATGCGTAGATTTTGATGGGCTAACCAATTCCCTTACTCAAAAGGCACCGAAGAAAGCCAACATAAATGCCGAACAAACAGGCCTTGTAGCCCAAATTTCAAACAGACCTCACCTGCTAAAACAAATCCTACAGCATGGAGAACTTAACTCAACGTTTCTTGTCCCGCCGCCTTGCCCCCTTCCTATATCTCTTCATGGCCTCTTTTATTATAAAATCCTTAGTGAAATTCAGTGAACCTATAAGCTTGAACCAAAACGATATCCCAGGCAAATTACGATCAATTGCCGAAACAGACATGCATTCGTAGTTCAAGCACATGAAATAAAGCAAGACAGCTCAAATTTTCTCACCCACAACATTACCACCAACTTGCGCCAGAAGACCACACCATTCCTGCCAAACCTTGACATACGCTGATCACGTCCTCTCACTCAAGGAATTACGGATCAATCCCGCGGCGACTCCAAGCCAATTCGCCACAGCCCTTGGGGACATTGGCTCCACACCCAGTGTCAACTCCCGGAATCTGTCCCACTGAAACAACATAACACAAGATGGCACAACACCCCTAAATTGTCGTAGTGGAGTCAAATCTTTCTATTCCTAAAATACTCATCCAAGACCTCGACAGTGACAATAACTGGAAACAATTCAAGGAGAACCAAATTTTAAAGTTGTTGTATACCCTTTAGAGGGATTTTTAAAATTGTATGGTTTAGGAGATATTCCCCCTCCAAGCAGCTGAGATGTCACATGCGCCGTGATGTCCCGGCAAAGACCTGGTGCATAGCGTCGGACCTTACCGGAAAGTGACGTCTCATGGCTCCAGCCAGTCACAGTGCCGGAGCCGCATACCTGGCAGCAAGATCTGAGGGAAGATGTCCGCTCCCTCAGAGGGTACCGAGCAGCCTGGTCGAATCTTCGTTCCAAGGTGAGTATTTTGCGTTGCATACTAGCTCATTATGCTATTATTTTGCAGCTTTTTTTTTTTTATACTGGGTATACAACCGCTTTAAGCAACTTCACGCCAATCAGCCGACCAATGTTCAGCACTCCATTTGCCCTCAAAGAATGCCCCATAACCCGATGACCCTGCAGCATCAGTATAGAACTCCAAATCAAAATTGCTGAACGGCCCTTCCATCCAAAGCGAACGGCCATTAAAGGACTCCAAGAAGACATGCCAAACCCAAACATCCTCCCTGTGCTCCCATGTTAGCTTAGTGAAGTGAATGGGTGAAAGGGCACCCAACGTAGCCGCCGACAAATGGCGACAAAAAAACTCTGCCCATCGGAATAATACAGCATGCAAAGTTCAACTAACTGAAGTCGACCCAACCTGATGGTCCATTTTCCAAATACCAGGCAAACCTCAGCCTTTAGTGCCACGAGCTTGTTGTTGGGCAACCGACATTTCATAGCCAGTGAGTCAATCACAATGCCCAGAAAACTGAGCTTGGATACAGGGCCAACTGTCTTTTCTGACGCCAGTGCTATTACAAAGCGCTCCGCCACATGTTGCAAGGTAGCCAGCAATATGCGACATCAGTTGGAAAAGGAGGACCACCCGTGATAGTTTTTTTATTTGCACTAACATACAATTTTTCAGGACAAGCTTTCGGAGTGTGTCCCTTTCTTCAAGGTCCAAGCAGTACTGCTTGGACCTCGAAGAAGAGGACACACCCTGAAAGCTTGTCCTGAAAAATTGTATGTTAGTGCAAATAAAAAAAGTATCACGGACAGTACTCAATTTTCTCTGGCACAATTGTACCAATATGGCTACAATCACCTCAAGCAAGAAGGAGGACCCACACACAAAAAGTCATCCAGGTAATGAATAACTGAATTGACACCCGACATTGTTAGGAATTATTCTGGGCTTTCATAGAAGAAACTCTTGCATGAACAACATCATTAGAAAATCTTTGAGGTTTATTCTTCATAACATAACATAACATAACATAACATAACATAACATAAGCAAGACAAAACTTACATAGTAACACATATGGTAACAAATGGTATGGCTTCAGATGTCAGTCAGGAGGAGGAAGAGTTCTGACAGGTGTTCACGTCACGTCTCCGAGAATGTAGGCTTTCATATCCTTATCTCTCCCTGGTTAACATCCAAAGTTACGAATTCTTATACTGTTTGAAAAAGCTGAGGTCAGCTCTATACGAAAGTAACACTTCTTCTACATATGGTTTTTAAGTCTATAGAAAGATGACTCCTCCTACCATGCTTAGCCTAGAACTCAGAATAGAATTGCACATACAACAATTTTGCTTCTCTGTCAAAAGCACATTGAAATAAATTTTACATATAACTAACATATTACATTATATTTCATACATTTCAGAGCCCAATATTATTCAAAATATGTTAATGTTATTATTATTATTTCATAATTTCCAACAGACATGTCCCTCACCACCCATTCCACAAATGAACTGAAGGTGTCAAAAAGGGAACAGAAGACAGAACAGCCCATAGTCCACATAAAAGGCATCCAACCACCTGCAGCCCAGTAAATAGAAACTCTGAGGATGCACAGGCAAAAAGTGAAAAGCCAATTCCACATCAGCTTTTGCCATGAGACCGCCCTCACCATAATGCAGAACCCCAAAGACCACCATGTCAAAAGAGGTGTATGACACTAAGCAAGCCTCCAGGTTGATTGCATCATTAACAGAGCCACCCTTTGGAAACGGTAAAGGTGATGAATTAACCAAAATCTATTTGGTTCCTTCTTAGGGACCGCTCCCAATGGGAAAACCACTAGGTTGTTAAGAGGGGTGTGCGTAAAAGGGCCACACATGCGCCCCGAAGCCATTTCCTTTTGAATTTTTGACTAAACTACAAACGGGTGTTAAAGCGTTGAACGCAAATTGTTAGCCATGGGTGGAATGCAAGAAAGGGAACATGGGATCTGGAAACCCTCAACAAAACCAGACTCCAGAAGCCCAACAGCCACTAGATCCGGATACCTATCTAGAAAAGGCCACATCCTTTCCACCTTCACTGGGGTCAGCCCCCTTACCCATAGCATCTCCGGAACGGCCTTTTCCCTGTTTGAAGTAGCGAGACAGCATGTGAGATTCTCCTCAACTAGAGCACTCGTGTTTGAAACGGCAACCGCTTTATAACCTGCAGGCTCCCTCATTAAACTGCCAACAATACCCTTTCCACTTAGTGGCCGCCTGTCCAGGGATATGCAATCTTCTGGACCCGCTGATGCAGAGGCCCGTGCAGATGTCATCAGCTTTATCCATAAGCTGATATCCTTATGATCCCAGCGCAACGATGGCCAGATGGCTTTGCGCTGCTGGAATTGTGAAGCCACGCCTCACTAATGGCATCCAGGTAACAGAAAAACGCCAAGCAATTCTTGGGCTGCTTCTCCTCAATCACGCTCACGAAGATCGCAAACATCTGTATCCAGTTTCCAAAAGTCAGGGGATGAGGCAATAATGCTGCTTTTCCTCATCCTCCTTTTTAGACTCCTCTGGTTTGAGCCTGTCAAGGTTAAGCTTCTTCAGAGGCAGATGCATAGAAATTTCAACATACTCACCCCACCAAATCTTCTCCCACACCTCCGGCTTGAGATCAGCCCCCAACAGACCTTCAAAGCAGACGTACACCTTGCACTCAGCCAGGCAGACTGTCACGTACCTGGTGATGGAGTCTGTGCAGAGGGCAACCTCTCTTACGGCCCTGGTTCAGGAACCCCTGATAGAGAAGACAGGAGATTCCGGAGCACAGGGGGGCATGAGGGCTGGTGCTGATGCAGATGGTGTTGTGAGGATCCTCCAGGAGCTCGTGCAGACAGAAGAGTGGTGATGCAGGCCGGGTCGGTAAAAGGCTGGCTAGTGCGGTACAGGAGAACAGGCAAACGGGTCGTCGGGTGTAGGCAGGGTCATTAACAGGCAGGCAACTGAGGTACAAGAGGGTCAGGCAGAAGCATGGTCGTAGACAGGCAGAGGGTCGGTACATGCAGAGTTCAATCAAGGACAGGCAAGCCGGGTCACAGGAAGTCCTTAGCAAATGGGTCACTGGAACACACAGAAACGCTGTAGAATGGACAGCACTTGCTTCCTGGTGCTGTCCTGCTTAAATAGCCACTATTGGCGCCATTGGCGTGCGCGGGCGCATGCACGCAGACGCGTGAACGTGCACAGAGGGCCAGAAACAGCCAAGAAGACTATTGTCCTAACACAGACGGTGTCGGACCCTTTCCTAGCCTCCTTTGCTATACATGCTCCGTTGACGACAACCTGAACCATCTGGGCCAGCCTCTTTAAGCTCTGGTGGCGTGGCTGTTCCCGACCTGGAAATCAATGTGCGCAAACCGGACAACAAGTCCGTGAGACCAGGCGCAGTGCCCGACGCAGTGGGCACACCGCCCACTGAGTGAAGCATGGGGGGCGGGGCAATACTGGGAGTGCCAACCCCTGCACCCTGACTTTCTCTTCCCCCCAGACCCAAAAGACCACCTAACAAAACCTGCAAAGAAGAAAGATTAGTGGAGGTACACTCACCAGGCTGCTCAGGAGAGGATCCCACAGCCGCTGCTCCAGCATCCACCGCTGATGGGCGTTCCTGTACTTCACTGTCCTCTGAGCTAGACAGCTCACCCTTGGACTGGATGAAAGCCGCTTCCTGCCAAACCCGCAAGGAAGACGCACCACCCGCTGATGCACTGGCAGCTGCTCTAGCAGGTGTGCTCCTGGTGTCCCAAATACATTGCCTGCTGGCACTGGCATCCAAGCGCCAGACTCTCTTCCTCAATGCAGGCGTGCCTGAGGCCTTCGAGGCCCCCCGCGGGTGGCTCTGCCCACCGCTGCCGAACCTTGCGTATGCTTGTATCCTGTACACTGAATTAATTCCAGAATTGCTAATATGGTGTTGCCTGAGGGGGAACATTTGACCTTAGCACAAATGGTCAAGAGGCTTGAGAACCTCTATGGAGAAAATATTTCACTGTTTGAGCTAAAACTGTGGTTTTTTATGCACATACAGGAACAGGACCAGAATTAAGTGCATTTTGCTATGATCTTGCAAAAGCTATGGAAGAGGTTGCAAAGAAAGGATTTTTAGGGGTGTGCTGATATAGGTGCTTCAAATAAAATATTACAGAACCAGTTCATTCACAGGGTAACTGCTGGATCTGTTTGGAGGGCTCTGCAAGAGCGGGTGAGATCCTATCCCACACTTACTTTTAATACTTTTAATTCAATTGTGCTGGAGGTGGTGGCAAGGGAGCAGAATGTCAAGGCCACCATGGCGGTCACTAGGAAGAGTAAGCATCTGTTCCTTAAAAAAGAGGCCTTAGCCCCTGGCCCCATCTCGGCCCTAGAGGTAGTCATATGCGAGTTGACACAGTCTTCATGCAACAAAAGATGACTTTGGTCACAAACAGTTAAAATAAAAGTTCCAAGGGCAGAGGAGCCACACTCAGGAACCACCTCAACGTGTCCCAAAAAAAAAATAAAAAAATTGTAGAAGATTCCATATATGTCTCAAAGAGAAAATGGGGAAAGGGGGGTTTTATTGTGCCACAGCAAAAACCAAAAAGATAAAAAGAAACATACATAAAATTACATTTTTATTTCCACATTAAAATCAAAAAATTGTTAAAACATCAGCCATGAGCTACAATCTGGTATGGGAGATGTATATTTCAATACTCATGAAAGAGAACAGGAGGATCAACGTGTTTCAGTTCAGCAAAGTTTCTTCAGTATCCACTTCATTATTCACGCTTTAAAACACTGTAGCTGACAAATAACATAATATAATAAATAAATCAGTACATATTAGCTATATAATATACATCTTACAGCAGAGAAACAAAAAAAAGAGAAAAAAAAACAAACAAACAATACTGAACTGATCCTCAGGAGGGGCAAGAGTTAACAATAAGGGGGCCTAAAAAAGACAGGAAGAAAATGACATGACCATACCTCAAAAGACTTACCCGTTACATGGATACAAAGAAATGAGGGTCCCAAAAGAGTATGGCAAAAAGATAGCTATATGTTTTAATGACGACCACAAGTTCAGTCTCCTGTATATCGATGTAATGCACCAATCCCTATATAAGGATAGAGATATTTAAAGAAAAAGATAATGAACGACCACATACTGTAACTAGCTCAAACACACTGCACACGTTATAGCTGTACTCAAAAAAATATTGGCCACAGCTCACTAAAGGTTTGTTCCAAACTGCACATATAGTGTTTAAGAGGATGGGTATGAAAAACAGCAAAATAGGCCTAAACGTGACACCAACTACCTCTCACAATATCAATGCCTATGGTAACTTAACATCAGCCAACAATTGTTGAAACACAAATGGTGTAAAGAGATTAAAAAAAAAGAAAGAAGGAAAGAACGCTATTATAGCAAGCATATATGCTGTAATTATATAAAGGGCAGCATACCTTCCACTCCAAATTGATCCCATTAAATAGCAAAAAACAACCTGCCATGGCACTGAGAAGCTGTCTGCTAATCGGTATCATGCATGACAATGAGGTATCCACAAAATGTCTGCAGTGCTCACTGGCTTTAAAAAGGAAGAGAGGTAGCCACACCCACATACTACTCAAATTTTGTTTTTGTTGCGGCACAATAAAATCCCCATTTCTGTATTGACTCTTGGAGACATAGGATATCTTCTAAAATGTTTTATGTGCATTCTAAAGGGGGTGGTGCCATGGTATTATTAAGATGAGGCTGGCCACCTATTTGGTATTCTGCGTGTGCCAAGTTTAACGATACTATGGTTTCTCCGAGCCCTGTAGTCACGGCAATGATAAATGGACAGCAGGTTCCATACTTAATCGATACAGGATCTGAAGTCCCTACCATGGAGTATGATTTATACCTGAAATGGTATGGGGCCTGGAACCTGTTAGATCCATCTCTGAGGGCAGCCAACCACCTACCCATTGTTGTGGAAGGAGTAACCTAGATGTTGGTGCAAGTGTTTGGCTAGACGGTGGAAATAGGGCTATCGTCCTAGGCATGAACGTCCTCAAGGACTTGGACTTGGCCTGAATTCAAACCAGCAGTTCCTGTGACCGAAAGGTAATGAGGATCAGGTGGTGTGGCAGAACCTGATCCATGCTTGTGAGCTGCATAGACCGGATCGCTGGTGTCAACCGGAAAAACTAGGGGTAGCCTGCCTGCTACTAGAACAGAAGTTGCAGCTGCCACTGTCATTGTGGAACTTCGGAGAGATATAGAGATATAGAGATGGCTGGGGAGTGGTTGAAACCAGGACTCCTTGAAGGTCCTTCGGAGCAGGGTGCTTGTTCAGTTGATCAACCTAGGGGTCATGCCTGTTCTGTTGCCCAGTGAGATAGTTCTCACCTTTTGTATATTTGCTACCCAGGAAGTGTATTGGTGCTCCCATCCCATGGTAGAGGCTATCTGTGCCCCCTTGCAAGCCGCCATACCTATATTGGAAGAATTGCAGTAAAACTGGCTATTATATCAGCTGGCTATCCCCTCGCAGGAGTTCTCGTTACCCTTGCAGTGGATGCTCCTTCAACTACTGAAAAAACATGTGTTGGTGTTTGCCGTGGGCCCGAAGACTATGGGTGCAACAGAGCACCCATTATGGAATGGAACAGGAATATACCCCATGCTCTGTGTTAAGAGGTCAAACACTTGATTTGCAACATGTTGCAAAATGGGATTGTGAGGTAAAGTTGCAGTCCTTGGGCCGCAACTATTGTACTGGTCTAGAAGGACGGGGGCCTGTATTTCTGTGTGGATTATTGTAAATGTAATGCTTGCACCCAAAGGGACACCTACCCGTTGCCCTATGTGGAAGAATCTGGTGCCAGGCCTGCTATTTCTCCACACTGGACCTGACCAGCAAATACTGTCAGGTCCCAGTCAGAGAACAAGATCAAGAAAAGACTGCCTTCATAGCCCCGATGGGGGCTCTACGAGTTTAGTCGGATGCCCTTTGAGCTCTAATGCCCCCAGTACCATTCAAAGGCTGATGGAGCAATACTTATGAGACTTTAACCTTGAAACACCATTAATTTACCTAGATGATATCATCTTTTCAAAATCTTTTGAGGAGCACATTAAGCACCTGGACTGGGTGTTCACTCTATTATTGCAGTATGGACTGAAACTTAATCCTAGTGTCACTTGATGCAAAAGCAAATTCAATACTTGGGGTTTGTGGTGGTGCGGGGTGGGAGGTGAGAGATGATGTCATCTCTCGGCTTGGCTGCTGCTCTGCTTTTGGTGCAGAGCAAAAAGGGCACGGACTGGTTGCGGACCCCTGTTCTAGGGTATGTGTGCGCCAGTGTGCAGCGAAACATGACTTGACTTTCAAAGGGTACTGATCAAGGCTACAGGGCTGTGTAGAGCACATAGAAGATGTCTTCTCACTTTGGTGAGATCACTTCTTACCTCCTGTTGCATCTCTGGGTCAAGAAGTGAGGGGAAATCAGTGCAGCAGGATGCAGACAGCACAAAAATACCTTAATGGGTTTTTACCCTTCCCTACTCTATAAACTATATAAAAAAGTTTTGTCTATACATATATTTTCATTTTTTTAAATAAAAAAAAAAATATTTATTCCACATTATATAAAATGTAAAACTATGGCCATAATGTAAGAAGACATTTTAGCAGAGGTATACTTTTAACAGATGTGTGTCATCATTTTAAAATGAGATCACTTGAGAGTAAAGTGACAATCCTCTGGGATCAGCCAAGGAGAGGCAAAGGGGAATATAAACATCTTGTTTCATGACTACAACATACAAAGTTTGCAATCTACTTCCCCTGGGTGTTAATCATCTTAAGCTCATTATTTGAGGTTGGTCACTTTTGATTTATCACTATGAAAGCATCAGAGAATTAGCATGTTGTTGGAAGTAATGAGGTTCAGCAAATTTAACTTCCTTTTTTTTTTTTTTACAAACATATGTAACTATTGCACAGAAATGAACTCTGAACTAAATATCTAAATGTATTTATTATGGACAAAATTGTAGAGCACGGCCTGATTTGTGTTTTTTAATTGTATTTTTTTTCTAGTTTCTCTTACTAAAGTGAAATTCCATCCATTTTTTTTTTTCAAATTTTACAGCACTATAAAAATATACCATGATAAACTGGTCAATGTATAACCCCTTATGAGGGAGATAGGAGGTGACTCCTAAACCTACAACAATGCAAATACAAGAAAAAATGGTATAAGGGAGTTGCTGCCATTTTTATTTATTTATTATTATTTATTACAGGTATTTATATAGTGCCATCAATTTACGCAGCTCTTTACACCTATATTGTACATTCACATCAGTCCCTGCCCTCAAGGAGCTTACAATCTAAGGTCCCCGATTTACAGTCATACATACACATACTAGGGCCAATTTAGACAGGAGCCAATTAACCTACCAGCATGTCTTTGGAGTGTGGAAGGAAACCGGAGTATCCAGAGGAAAGCCACACAGGCAGAACATGCCAACTCTAGGCAGGTAGTGCTATGGTTGGGATTAATCAATTATACACATAGATGAACATTTGAAAAATTCTGACGGTGCCCCACTGAATAAAATTCCAATGGTTTAATTAAAAAATTATGAAAGACAATGTTGTCATAAACCCAAGAGGCTACATACAATGGATGTAAAAAGTCTACACACCCCTGTTAAAATGTCAGGTTTCTGTGATGTAAAAAAATGAGACAAAGATAAATCATTTCAGAACTTTTTCCACCTTTAATGTGGCCTATTCAATTGAAAAACAAACTGAAATCTTCGGGGGGGGGGGGGAGGGTAAAAATAAAAAAAACTAAAATAATGCGGTTGCATAAGTGTGCACACCCTCTTATAACTTATGATGTAGCTGTGTTCAGAATTAAGCAATCACATTCAAACTCATGTTAAATAGGAGTCAATGCACACCCGCCGCCATCACTTAAAGTGCTTTCAATTAACCCCAAATAACGTTCAGCTGTTCCAGTAGGTCTTGATGTTAAAAGGTATCAGTCAGGAGAAGGGTACAAAAGAATTTCCAAGGCATTAGATATACCATGGTACACACTGAAGACCGTCATCATCAAGTGGAGAAAATGTGGCACAACAGTGACATTACCAAGAACTGGAAGTCCCTCCAAAACTGATGAAAAGACTAAACTGATTCTGAAAACTGGTCAGGGAAGCTGCCAAGTGGCCTATAGCAACATTAGAGGAGCCACAGGAATATCTGGCAAGTAGTGGCTGTGTGGTGACAAAAATCTCCTGTATTCTTCATATGTCTGGGCTATGGGGTAGAGTGGCAAGATGGAAGCCTTTTATTACCAAGAAAATCATCCAAGGCCGGCTAAATATTGAAAAATCGCATCTGAAGTTTCCCAAGGGAGAGCTTGAGAGAGACCTTGTACTATACTTACTCTTTGCTAAGCAGCGACAGCAATGTTACTTAACTTGTCTCCTGGATCCAGCGATGTCCTCCCACTTCTGGTTAACCGGAGCCTTAAAGGCACCAGATTTAAAAAAATGGCAGCATTCAAAACAGCCAAACTTGGTGTTTTGAATGCTCTTAAGTGCAAAGGAGGGATTTGGGGTCTTATAGAGTACCCGTCACTGGATGTTTACATTCCTTGTGACAGCAATAAAAGTAATAAAAAAAAGTAAAGGGACAGTGTTAAAATAAAAACAATAAAATAAGATAAATAAGAAATAAAAATGTAAAGCACGCATCCCTCCATGCTCGCGCGCCAAAGCGAAAACATACGTAAGTCGCAGCCGCAAATGCAGGCAGTCTTTCAACCACACATGTGAGGTATCGCCACGACCGTTAGAGCGAGAGCAATAATTCTAGCACTAGTCCTCCTCTGTAGCTCTAAACTGGTAACCGCTAACATTTTTTAAAGCATCGCCTACGGAGATTTTTAAGTACAGTAGTTTGTTGCCATTCCACAATTGTGTGCAATTTTAACCGGTTCCACACCGGCTGCCATATATTCACGGCGGCAGTGTGGACGCTCAGCACCCTTAAAAAAGCGGCGATCTGCGGGTGGCCGCTAGGGGACGTACGCGCCCGCCATACTCCCGAGGAGTGTGCCCGCGGCTCGGGCGGACCCAATGTCTGCCGGCGAGCCGCGATGAGAGGCCACAGCCAAAGAACGGGGAACCGCCGATTTAAACACGCTCTGTTAGTGGGGGCATAGGAGATCTACTGATCCCTGTCACTGGAATCAGTTAGATCTCTTATGCCCATGGTAGCCCAGCCCCCCCCACAGTTAGAACACGCCCAGGGAACACAGTTAACCCCTAGATCTCCCCCTGCAGGTTAACCCCTTCACTGCCAATGACATATATACAGTAATCAGTGGACATTTACATTTCTGATCGCTGAATAAATGTCATTGGTCCCAAAAAAGTGTCAAAAATGTCCGACATATCTGCTGCAATATCGCAGTACCGCTAAAAATCGCAGATCGCCGCCATTACTAGTAAAAAATAAAAAATAAATAAAAACCCCAGAAATTAATTCTCATCATCCTTAAACGCGGCAACTTTTGCGCAAACCAATCAATAAACGCTGATTGCGTTTTTTTTAACCAAAAATATGAGGAAGAATATAAATCGGCCAAAACCGATGAAAAAAAATGTTTTTTTATATATTTTTTTAGATTTGTATTTTAGCAAAAAGAAATTTGGCTTTTTTTGCAAAATTGTCGCTCTTATTTTGTTTATAGCGGTGATCAGAAATGACGCAGCGATGGTCAAATACCACCAAAAAAAAGCTCTATTTGTGGGAAAAAAAGGACGCAAATTTTGTTTGGGTACAACGTCGCGCAATTGTCAGTTAAAGCGACGCAGTGCCGAATCGCAAAAAGTGCTCTGGTCAGGAAGGGGGTAAAACTTTCCGGGGCTGAAGTAGTTAAAGCATGACATGTTAGGTATCTATATACTTGGCGTAACATCATCTTTCACATTATACAAAAAAATTGGGCTAACTTTACTATTTTGTTTTTTTTTTTAATTCATGAAAGTGCATTTCTTCCAAAAAGATGCAAACAGCATCTTATCACCATTCGAGAGTCATTATATATATATAAAGTGAAGCTTGTATATTATATTCATTGATTACACACAGACTGATATATTTATAATATTTATTTCTTTTAATTTTGATGATTATAACTGACGACTAAGGAAAATAAACATTTGAAATATATCAGTCTGTGTGTAATGAATATAATATACAAGTTTCACTTTTTGAATGGAATTAGTGAAATAAATCAACTTTTTGATGATATTCAAATTATATGACCAGAACCTGTATATATATATACAGTGGGGCAAAAAAGTATTTAGTCAGCCACCAGTTGTGCAAATTCTCCCACTTAAAAAGATGGGATTTTTTTTTCCGATTCTGTCTCTCATAGTTGAAGTGTACCTATGATGAAAATTACAGGCCTCTCTCATCTTTTTATGTGTGAGAATTTGCACAATTGGTGACTGACAAAATACTTTTTTGCCCCACTGTTTATACCAGGCATTGAAAACACAGCAGCAGGAGGAAAAGGAGGATCCTTTGCCAGCAGAATCCTTTGCCTAATTTCTCCATCCTTGTGAGGCAGAGATAGCAGGAAGCAGAGAAGGAGGGTTGGGGCACTGGTGGTGAGGAGGAGGAGGGTTGGGTTGCTGGCGGTGAGGAAGAATGTTGTGGTGCTGGTGATTGGGAGGAGGGCTGTGTTGCTGGCTGTGAGGTGGAGAAGAACATTTGGGGTGACTTCAAGGTGGAAATTTACCTCTCTATGATCCAAAGGGAAACATCATATGGAGAACTATGCCACCCTTTGAGAGGTTGCACAATGTACCCAACAATCAGCATGCAAAAATAAGGAAAATTGTTTGCATACTTACTGTAAATTTCCTTTCCTGGATCCTCCTCATGTCAGCCTACTATGGGTCAGCTCCGCCCTTCTGACCCCTTCAGGACCACCTCTTTCCACGCATATAAGAGGCGGCTGTCTGCCCATATGCAGTGTTCAGTTTACCAATCTTGCGACGGACTTTGGGTGGGAATTCCTCAGCTGACATGAGAAGGATCCAGGAAAGGAAAATTACGGTAACTATGAAAACAATTTTCCTTATTCCTCCTCTTGTCAGCCTACTATGGGACGTAGCAAGCAATCAACCCCATAAGGGGAGGGAAGACACCAATAACCAGAATCAAAACCAATATAAATTATTTTAATGGCCGACAGCCGCCGACAGTACAGTAGACCAAAAAGCTTCCGATGCCGCCAGAGTCACCTTCACTCTGTAGTGCGGAATGAAAGTATTCTGTGCACTCAGGCTAGCTGCCCTGAACCCTGCTTCTGCTGACACCTTAGCGTATGATGCACAGGAATCTGCCATGCCTCTCATAAAATGTGATTGGATCCTACAATGGCGGAGGATATCCCGACTCTCTATATGCCATCTGGATAGGTTTTATGATCTATGAAGACACTATTCTAGGTGCCATGCCTTCCCTGGAGGCCCTGGGGAAGATGAAGAGCTGATCTTGTTTCCAGAAATCCTTAGTTCGCTCTAGGTATATTGATAAGGCCGGCACTAGATCCAGCCTAGTCCATTGGTCTTCCGAGTTACTATCCGGAAAAGCTGATAAGACTGCTTCCCAATTCATCTGCAAAGCTGATGCTACTTTTGGAAGAAAGCTTGGGACTGTTCTGAGTATTATTTCCTCTTGGAGTATTCGGCAATACGGCTCCCTGGCTGAGAAAGCACACAGTTCACCCATCTGGCTGATGCAATTGCCATCAAAAAATTGCACTGAGACAAAGAGCATGATGACACCGGATCAAATGGAGGTGCTAATAAGGCTTTCAGAACTAAAGGCAGGTCCCACTTCGGAAAAGGATTTATTGGAGACCTGATCTTTATTGCTGCCTTTTAGAAAAGCATCACTAGAGGATCCAAGGCCCATCTTTGTTTAACCTTTGAGGAGCTAAACCTTAAACCCTTGCCCAGACCTTCCTGGAAAAATTCCAATATATTAGAGACTGCGGGTGACCTCAGATCCCAACTCTTTCCTGCTGAGAAGTGACAAAAAGGCCTTATATATCCTATAATAACGTATTATTGGTAATTTGCTCTTGACTAAAAGCTCTATTGATCTCCTCCCAACCACCACGCCATGACTTCAGTTTTCCCGGCTTCGGGTTAAACTGCTTGTCCTGCAGCAGAAAATGTTAGTGAGGAGGCAGAGGAATTGGCTGACACATATTCATTTGCTATGCTAGTGAACCCCATGGTCTTCTGGGCCAGAAGGGCCACAACGCTATTGCTGTCACCTCCTCCTGTTGAATCCTTATTAAAAACTCTGAGGATTAGCGAAAGGAGGATACACAGACTAGGGGAAAGTCCCATGGAATGGATAGAGCATCATAGCCTAGAGCTTGTGGGTGCCATCTTCAGGAGAAGTAACACGTAATCTGAGAGTTTTCCTCCAATGCCAGCCAATCTATGACCGATGTCCCCCAGACCTTGAAGATTTTGAACAGGTATCTGGGATTCAAGCCCAATTTGTTCACATCCAAGAATCTCCAACTCAGTTGATCCACCAGCTTGCTTTGTGGACCAGGAAGGTATGCTGCTGTTAGGGAAAAATCTGGCATGCCACTCTGCTCAGTGGGAGGCTCTTGGTGCCCCCTTGCCGGGCCCCGTAGGCTACCATGGTTTGTTGTTGGAAAGGACTTCGACTGCCCCCTTTGCAAAATCGATTGGAAGGCTACTAGAGCAAGTCGAACAGCCTCTAATTCTAACAGGTTTGAATGCTGAGATAGAGATGCCTTTTATTTGCCCTGTACTTGTTGCCTAAGGAATGAGCTCCCCGGTCTACTAGGCTGGCATCTGTAGTCAGCCCTACTGGAACTGGAGGTTCGAGAGGCACTCCGCGGTATAGATTCTGAGATATTTTCCACCACATCAGAGACCGTTTTATCGGTACTGAATGGTAGATCTTCTAGGTTAACAAGTGGCGATTCCTTTGATGGAGAAAATTGTATTGGAATCTCCCCTTCAGCCATCTGGCCCAGGGTACTACCTGGATCGTGGAAGACAACAGGCCCAGGCACTGTATACACTCCTTGGCCATCAGAAATGGCCTGGCTATTACCATTTCCGATTTGATCTGAATTTCCACAATCTTCCTGAGAGGCAGGAATACCCAACCTTGGGTAATGTCGAATTGCATTCCTAGATACTCTACAACTTGAGCTGGTTGCAACCGCCTCTTGTGATGGTTGATTAACCAACCAAAACGTCTGATCATGCAGGTCATCAGCACGTGCTGTTGAAGGGGGGACTTTGATGCGGCCCGGAGGAGAATGTCATCCAGATAATGAACAATTTGAATGCTTCTGATTCTTAAGGCAGCGATGACCACTGCCAAAACCTTAGAAAATGTTCTTGGAGCTATGCACAGCCCGAATGGCAGACAACGAAATTGGAAATGGAAGCGATGGTGTGATGTACTTATGGGCACATGTAGGTAGGCATCCGCTCGATCTATTGACACTAGCCAATCTCCCTTCTTTACCCTGGATAAGGAAGGTTTATAAAGGACTCCATTCTGAATGGAGGGACTTTCATGAAGGCACTCAGAGCTTTTAAGTCCAGGACCGGTCTGAATCCTCTGGAGGATTTTGTTACCAAGAACAGAGGAGAGTAGAATCCTTCTCCCTTCTCGTGCTCCAGAACTGGCAGAATTGCTTGAGATACCAATAAACTCTTTACATACGTTAATAAACAACGCCCTTTTCTCTGGACAAGTAGGAATTCGGGTCTCCACAGAATGAGTCTAGGGAGGTCTTTCCTTGAATTCTAGGCGATATCCTCTTCGACTGATGTTTAACCACTTCCGGACCGCCGTACGTTGTTTGACGGCGGTACTTTGAAGTGGAATACCGTTGTTATGGTAGCAGATAGCTACCATAACCCCGGTATCTTTTTTTACAGCCGGCGATTCTGCGTCAGAGAAAAGTGATCTTAGCGGCGGATTCGCCGCGAGATCACTTTTATCAGCGGCGGGAGGGGTGCCCCCCCCCTCCCGCCGCTTTCCGGTCATCTCCGCCGCTTACCGGACCCGCCGGCAGCAGCGGAGATGATCCGATGCTTTCCCCCCAGTGTCCGCTCACCCGTCTCCATAACAAGGCTGGGTGGAAGCTACGTCACAAGTAGCTTCCGCCCAATGCTCTTAAAGGGGACATTTTTTTTTTCCCTGCCATTTTTTCAAAAATGTATTTATTTTTTTTAATGCATTTAAGTGTAAAAATGAGATCTGAGGTGTTTTTGACCCCAGATCTCATATTTTGGAGGTCCTGGCATGCTTTTTTCTATTACAAGGAATGTTTACATTTCTTGTAATAGGAAAAAAAGTGATCAAAAATTTTTTTTTTAAAAAGAAAGTTGTAAAAAAAAAAATTAAAAAGTAAAATTCATAATTAAAAAAAAATAAAAAAATTTTAAAGCGCACCGTCCTTGCGAGCTCGCACGCAGAAGCGAACGCATACGTAAGTCCCGCCCACATATGAAAACGGTGTGCAAACCACACATGTGAGGTATCGCCGCGTTAGAGCGAGAGCAATAATTCTAGCCCTAGACCTCCTCTGTAACGCAAAAATGCTAACCTGTAGAATTTTTTAAACGTCGCCAATGGAGATTTTTATGTTGCAAAGTTAATCGTAAAAACGCAATGTCTCCTCCAGATCCCGATCTTAATAACGAGAGCGAGATTGCGCCGCTATGGAGTGTACACACCAAACGTGTGGCAAAAGTATACACCCGCCCTGAATGCATACGCAAGCGAAGACGCACGCTCGAGCGTTCCTGCCACGCGAAATTTTAAAAAAATAAAAAAAAATTAATACTTAAAATGAAAAATTAAAAAAAAAAATGTTGAAAGAAAAATTTTTTTTTTAAAAACTAGTGAAAAAAAGGATAATGTTCTTTACATTTGTAAGGAACATTATCTTTTTTCGTACGGTCCTGGAGGTTTTATACTCTAGACCCCAGTTTTTGTGGAGTCTAGAGTAAAAATGTGAATTTACGTAATTTTTTTTATTTATGTAAAAACTTTTTTA
>BLSH010433815.1:203382-225114 GCA_018402905.1 Glandirana rugosa | reverse complement strand
GCCAAGATCATTCTGACTTGTATTGTTTGGGTCAAACATCTTATAGTCATTATGAAGGGCGTTACAAAGTTAATGATATTCTGCAACACATCACCTTATAGGTTAACAATTATACAAAGTTAATAATATTCCAAATAATATGAGACTATAGGTTTAGTAATTATAATAGATAAGAAAAACTCCTCCTTAAGAAAGGAGGGGGTCTTTATCCAGAGCCCTGAAGCTATGGGGTTGTGCTAAAGTAATCTTAATTATTGTGGCTGGTAGTACCAAGTACATGGAATTTAGTAATTGGGATGGTAGATGAGATCATCTCTGTACGTGTAAACTGTGAATTCTGAAATGGAAGAAGGGGGATGGGGAACATCAAGAGACAGAGGAGAAAAGGATATTTTAAAATGGAATCCAGAAGACAAAATGGCGTTTCAGTGTTTTCTCTGCATCCCCCCCCCATAACCACAGACACTGACTCGGGTATAAGTCGAGGGGGGTCTTTTTCAGCACAAAAAATGTGCTGAAAAACTCGACTTATACCCGAGTATATACGGTAAGTCAAATATTGCTTGTTAAAGTGACCTTTTCAGAACAGGGTCACATGGATATAAAATAAACCTTCTAAAGGAGTCCTGCAAATACTTCAAGCACCTCTGCATTGGGCCATTTCTTGAAAAGGCTCCACTTCACTTTTTACTGCCTTCACACGATTAGCCAGGCTGTAAGCCCACAGTCTACCTATGCTGTGCTCTTTAAAAGGTAGGTATGGACTAGAGACTTGAGAAGCCTTGACTGCCATCGTTCCTTTTAGCCTAGTAGGTAGAAGATGACTAGATACACTATATTGTCAAAAGTATTGGGACACCTGCCTTTACACGCACATGAACTTTAAAGGCACCCCAGTCTTAGTAGGGTAGGGTTCAATATTGAGTTGACCCACCCCTTGCAGCTATAACAGCTTCAACTCTTCTGGAAAGGCTGCCCACAAGGTTTAGAAGTGTCTATGGGAATGTTTGACCATTCTTGCAGAAGTGCATTTGTGAGGCCAGGCACGGATTTTGGACGAGAATGCCTGGCTTGCAGTCTCTGCTCTAATTCACCCCAAAGGTGTTCTATCGGGTTGAGATCAGGACTCTGTGCAGGCCAGTCAAGTTCCTCCACCCCAAATTCGCTCATCCCTGTCTTTAAAGAACTTGCTTTGTGCATTGGCCCAAATCATTTGCCGGAGGGGGGATTATGGTGGGGGTTGTTTTTCAGGGGTTGGGCTTGGCTCCTTAGTTCTAGTGAAGGGAACCCTTAAGACATTAGCATACCAAGACATTTTGAACAATTTCATGCTCCCAACTTTGGGACCTTCATGTGCCAACATGTCTGCTCACCAGTGCCCAAAGCAAGGTCGATAAAGGTGTTATATCGGGTTGAGGTCAGGTCTCCGTGTAGACCAGTCAAGTTCCTCCACCCCAAACTCACTTTTCCATGCTATATTGCCAGAAGTATTGGGCCATCCCTCCAAATAATTTTGTGGAGGGGGGGTTATGGTGTGGGGTTGCTTTTCAGGGGTTGGGCTTGGCCCTTTAGTTCCAGTATAGAGAACTCTCAAGACATCAGCATACCAAGACATTTTGGACAATTTCATGCTCCCAACTTTGTGGGAACAGTTTGGGAATGGGCCCCTTCCTGTTCCAGCATGGCTGTGCACCAATGCACAAAGCAAGGTCCATGTTATAGCTGCAAAGGGTGGGCCAACTCAATATTGAACCCTTCGGACTAAAACTGGGATGCCATTAAAGTTCATGTGCATGAAAAGGCAGGCCTCCCAATACTTTTGACAATATAGGGTATGTCAGGCTCAACAAGTTAACAAGACACTTTCAACTTGTTGAAATGTTGTAAGCATATCCTGGGAAAACTCTCTAAGAAGGTAACATCTGGTACACAACGGATGTGACACAAGGGAGACCTTAGAAATAATTCCCCAGCTTAGCTCCTGCAACTGTTAACCCAAGTCAATGTTTTGGTGTGGAACACTCCCGGGATTGTAGAACATATAAATACTCAGCTCAGATATATAGAAAATAGATTTCCAAAAAAGTGTTTCAAGCTGACTGCATCAAAGACCTTCACTTTGACCTGGGGTAAATGAACAACACTGGTGAGAGTATATTCAATTTTTTTTATACATTTCTATCAAGATGTCAGATAACATTTCCTCTAAGTGGCAACTTTTTACTTCAGGCTGGGTTCACACCATTGAGAATTGGATGCGGGTTTACCGCATCCAATTTGCAATAGCAGGAGATTTTGACCGGCTCTCTATGGAGCCGGTTCACATATCTCCGCAGCAGGTCCGGTGCATTTTTCACAAAAACGATGTGCGACTTTTGGTCCGTTTCAGGCCCGAATTCAGCCCAAAATTTAGGCTGAAATTGGACCTGAAATGGTGAACCAGGACGCACCGGACCCCTGCTGTGAGCTGCATGCGGTTCATATGTGAACCCAGCCTTAGAAGAGTCGTGTAGGTTTTTTGTGCTGTCACTTCACAATCTAAACAGGACTAGGTCACATATCTGCTCACACATGTTTGATCCTCTTAGCCTCTACTCCATCCATGGGTTTAACTAAAGCCAAAGCAGTCTGGGTGAGGGTAGTGAAGTCTGGTCAAGTGCAGCAGGATCACCAAGCCTCAGTAGAGTAGTGCACCTTTTCCACATCCATTACATTTGCATTTCTGTCTGAGCATATCCTAAAGAAGAACTTTTAAATAGTAGGGGGCTACTTAGCAGCCAGCAGCTGTTAATACAATAAACACCTTGGTTAGAAGAATGTAACACAAAACACGTTGGGGTTGATTTACTATAACTAGAGAGTGCAAAATCTGGTGCAGCCATGCATGGAAGCCAATCAGCTTCTAACCTCAGCTTGTTGAATTAAGTGTTGACAAAAAAACTGGAAGCTGGTTGGTTTATATGCAGAGCTACACCAGATTTTGCACTCTGCAGTATTAGTAAATCAACCCCATTGCACAGATTTGAACAGTTAGCATTATGTAACCCAGTGCTGAAACTCAGCTCAGTGGGAAAAATGTCCAGCAAGATTGGAAAGTGGGAGGAAAATTGTCCAGGTGTCAACAGGTGGGAAAAAATGCTCCGCTGTTGGTGGACAGATGGAAAAAAAAATCCTAATGTAATTGTTCAGCGAAGGAAAATATGCCCAGCATTATTGGTCAGCATAGGTGTGCGCAGCCTATTGCATTAGGGTGTGCACCCCAAAGCTCAAACACACACTACCGATTACTCATGAGTCACGATGTTCATTCAGAAAGGGAAGGGGCCGGTAAATTATGTATAAACATCCAAGCAGCAACAGCTGGCGGGAGAGGAGAGGAGGGAAGCCGGAAGGGGGGGCGGGGACAGGGCAGTAGGGGGAATCTGTGCTGCACAGGGTGATTAGGGTGTGCCTGGGCACACCTGGCACACCCTGTGTCATGCCTATTTTGGTCAGCAAAAGAAAAAAAATGCCTGGTGCCAATGGTGCGACCATAATACAGGAAATGTCTCTGGGGAACTGGGGTTCTTTTCCCCATATCAGTGGCTCATCATTTAGGACACATGCAGCACTTTGGAACTTTTTGGGGAGGTGACCAGACTGGAGATCCACGATGAGGAAGGGATTGATGATACAATCCCTGTTGTGTTCCTCCCGGACCATGATAGATAAGGAATGTAGGAATGTGTGGGGCCTAGCTGGGGAAAAAAAAAGAAATGCATGGTTTCCCAACACTGACAATTGGGACATGCGCAGACACAGTGGCAATGGAGCAGACCATGGATTGGCTGGCTACTCTGAAGGAAGTAATATGAATAGTCAGAATCATCAGGTACAAAGTATTTACTTTTCATTGCAGCGGTGGCTGTGGGTTTTTTTTTTGGGGGTGGCAGCAAACAACCCCCCCTGGGCGGCTGGTGACGAGGAACTAGCACAACTGCCCCACCCCGTGCAGCATTAACAACCCCAGCAAACCCTCCCAGTGAGTGCAGCGGTTGGGTCCTTATAGAGTGCGCTGGGCAGATGAGGAGCGGAGCTCATGCGGTCATCTTCCAGGGTGGATGCCCTGGTCCAGTGCCCTTAAGCGTGGCGGGCTCAGGGAAAGCTGTTCCGGTGTCCTCTTCTGGAGCAGCTACCATGGTGCGTCTCCTCTCAGCTTCTACACGCTAGGTGTCCAATAGGATTGCCTGAAGTTTTGGCCAATCGGGAAAAGGGTTTCATATTCATTCGCTGTTGCAACACACGCTCTGCTGTGCCCGAAGACCATTCTATTTTGAAGTCTATTAGAGCCTCTGGCTCTAATGAGTGCTTCAAAAAACACCCCCCCATCCCCCGCCATAGCAATTCATGTGCCTGGTGTCCTGAAAGTGGCCGGGTGCATGGAGAGGGAGGGCAGAGGAGGTGTTGGGGTAAGGTGACCAGATTTTAAAATGAAATCCGGGGACATATTTTTTTTTACTAGTAATGGCGGCAGTCAGCGACTTATAGAGGGACTGCAATATTGCTGTGGACAAATCGGACACTAAGTGACACTTTTGACACTTTGTGAGAACCAGTGACACTAATACAATGATCAGTGCTAAAGATATGCACTGTCACTGTACTAATGACACTAGCCAGGAAGGGATTAACATCTAAGGCAACCAAAGGGTTAAATGTGTTCCTAATGAGTGTTTTCTCACTGTGGGGGAGGTGCTTTTACTAAGGGAAGACATAGATCCCTGTCCCTGCTTTGCATGAACACAGGATCAATGTCTTCCATACTGACAGAACGGCTATCTGCCTTGTTTACATAGGCAGACCGCCGTTCTGCCTGTGTATCGAACAATCGGCAGGTACCAGTGGACACTGATCAGCTCCGATACCCAACATGCGAGTGAGAGTGGAATGGGCATGCACCAGAACCTAAAGAAATCCAAGCGCTTTGACCAGCACATGATCATCAGAAAGGGGCACAGATACTGGAAAAAATACACCACCCTAAGCCAGTAGGAAGCGGAGCGGGGGGGGGGTGTAATTCAGAATTTGTTTTTTAATTCTGCCCTGATTGTCTTTGAAATTGCCTGGGAACCTGTTAGAATCCAATCTGGGGACAAAACCGGGGACAGACTTGGTCCGGGGACAATGTCCTCAGTCCGGGGACTGTCCCCGGAAACCGGAGACGCCTGGTCACCCTATGTTGGGGGGCACTCCAACAATGCCTTGATATATTTTTTAAATTTTTTTTAACTTTAGTCAAAAATTTAATTCATGAAGATCACTTCAGGCTGGACTGTTTTTGCAGGTTTAAAACATTAAAAATAAGAGCCTATACTTTTTATTTTAAAATCCAGTATCTATGCATTGTCTCACCTGGCTCTGCACATGCTCAGTTGCTCTCTGTTTTTGGGCACTTTGCCTAAAATGTAGAGCCCGATTTGCTGACAGCCTAAAATCTGCCTGCTGCTCAGGGGCTCTGGGCTTCAGCAAAATGTTGGCCTCCAGCAAGAAGAAACAGGAGCAATGCTGGAGGCAATTTACAGCACACACTCATTTTGATAGCATAATTATTAATGTGGAATGTATGTTCCTTGCTAAAGAACATTATTTTTTTAACACGTTGTTCGGGGTAAAGTACCACTTTAAGCAAACGGTTACAACACATAGATATGGAAAATGGTTTTGGGGTCATTCATTTTTGGGTTTACTAACACATTAAAAAAAACAAATACACATTTCCAAAATGTGCAATGCTAAAATATGGTGTTGCACATGCATGTACAGAGTTGCAATCACAAAACTTGTTATGCATTCTGTTGAGAGCTGCGGCTTTAGAATTTTACAGGGCTACAGCTGAACAGATGTACCTGCAACCATCCTACAACTGGCATAGCTGAATTCGGCTGACACATTAAAAGGCAGACTACAGTTGTTTTGTAGGAATTTTATTTGAAATTATTTTGGCACTTAATAATTTCATATTTGTATAATGAATACTTTATTGTACAATTATTATAAAGTGTGGGGTCTATGACAGTTTGCAAAACGTATTGCCTTTTTTTTTTCCTTGTTTAATTTGTTTATTTGGTTTAAACAAGAAAAATAATATAATATAGACAATATCAATGTAGATTACACTGAAAATAAATAAATAAAAAATATAGATACAACAATTATAATATTACCGTAATACTGAGTAATTTTTAGTTAAAGTAATAAAGTGCATAATAGTTAATGACAATAATACAATTAAGCCAGAATATAGCTACTGATGGGAAAACAGTTTACAACAGGTTATATGTGGGGAAGGATAGGTTAATATGGTAAATGTGGTAAATAATTATGTTATGAAGATTTAAGGTGACACATGCAATAGATATAAAAGTAGATATTAATAATAAAGTAAGGAAGATGGTAAAGAAAAATAATAAATGCGAAATTGTATGGAGAAAAAGATAAATAGCAATGGGGACTTAAATGAGAAGTGAAAGAATGAGAGTCGGGGGGGGAGTGTTGTCCCAAGGCTCGAGTCAAACCCGAAAGTGGTAATGGCATAAATGTATTACCAAGGAAGCATCAAAGTTGGGAGGTAAGTAATGTTCAATCCAGGGATGCCAGACTTTTTCAAATGTATTTATTATGTCATTTTGAATAGCTTTAATCTTAGAATGGATCACGGCTCTTATTGCCTTTTTTAATAAGAATGTCTGGCAATGGGCGCATGCTCTCTGGCAACCTAAATCTGTGAACTCAGATTAATTGTTAGCAAAACAGCAGCTCTCTGAAACATTGCAGAGCGTTCAGCCCTGACACAGAGCTCCATGTGATAATCTCAAACACTGCTTTCATGTAATACTTTGTGGTAATCTGATTTTATAGAAAATGTTTTTGTCTTTTTTTTAGTTTGGAATGTAAGAAAAACAGAAAGCAAATATGTCACAAACATTATAAATTGCGTTTTAATTAAACCTTAAAAGTGTGTAGCACCCTGGTCCTAAACAGGGCTGCTCACAAATTCACACATTTAGTGGTAACTAGCCTGACTAATTGTTAGGGTGATCCACTGACCTTTGCCCTAAACCTGAATCTGGTGCATCTCTCTATTCTGTCACTAGTTGGCATTGCCGCCTGTGGCATTAGAATGACAGAGCATAGTGCATTCAGGTTAGGAGTGGAAAGGTTGTCCCAGCCAATTGGTAGATGTTTCTTTGGCCCCATAGCCTGCTGGGAGAGCCTATTTATTCGGGAGGAGTCAGGTGATTGGGGTTCTGTGCCACCTGGACGGCTGTCTGGGTGGACGTGTGTCATATTGCTCTCGGTTTCTAGGCCAGAAGCCTGAGGCCTATCCAGGAGCACCTGGCTGCTAGGCTATCCGAGGCCTATCCAAGGAGAAGCAGAGTTTTGGCTTCAGGTCACGAGCCTAACCAAGTTGCAGAGGTTCAGCCGGACAGGGAACTGAATGTTGCCATATGGGGCGACCACTTCTGTTACCAGAGGCAAGTGAGGATCAAGGTCAGAGATAAAGGGGATACAGTTGCCACCAAGGGTCAACCACTCCTGTTATCAGAGGCCAGTGATTGGAAGTCTGAAGAAGTACCAATGCAGCCTTTTTCACTAGCTGGGGACAGTAAAGAAGTGGGAAAGCTTCAGCAGAGTAAAGTCAGGGACCTAGCAGGTAGCGGGGGTGAAGCTTGAGGAGGATACAGTGGGTTAACTGTGGAAGAGCTCAGGGGCTCCAGTGGTGGCTGGGATCATGGAAGTCAAGAGAGAGACTGGGAGCCCAGTGTGAAGATCTACAGTAGGATACTGTGAGATGTGAGAGACGATCTACAGTGGGATACTGTGAGTTACATTTGCAGATCTATATTGACTGATGAAAGTTCAGTTGCTATAGGAGACAGAAGTTCTACAAAGTACAGTGCGCTGCATTCTGCTTAAAGGCCCTCTACCTGTATAGCTGTCTGCCTATTACTATTTTTGGTCTGCGGAGTCTGCCAATTGCTTTTGCATCTGCCTAAGGGCGTCCTGGCCCTAAACCCTCTCTCCCCCATTTCTTGTTAGGAGACAATAAAAGTGACTGGCGCCTATGTTTTCAACTTGCATTGCACCCACCGTGCCCAGTAACCTGCACCCTTAGGAGGAATGTCAGCTGGCCCTAACTCCGGGTGTCACCACTTGGCCTTTGGAGGTAAGGGGCACTGCTACAAATGTTTTTAAAAAAGCCTTCTTAGAAAGCTGGTCCCCTGGCTGCCTTGCTGATGCTTTGGTCTCAATACTTAGTCCGTGATCTGGAACAAGTATGGAAAGGAATAATTCTGACTTTTCTCTGACATTCATTTGATGCATGCTTGTTCAGGTCTGTGATTTAGAGAGTATTGAACCTATACACAATTGCACAACTAGCATTCTCAGAAGAAGACCAGCAATGGCAGCCCCACGTTTATCTAATGACATTCACTATATTACCAAAAGTATTGGGACACCTGCCTTTACACGCACATGAACTTTAAAACGGAGCTCCATCCAAAAGTGGAACTTCTGCTTTAAGTACTCCTGACCCCCTGACATGCCACATTTGGCATGTCATTTTTTTGGGGGGGTAACCCAGTTTTGACAGGAACCCGGCTCAAACTTGGGCCGCGGCCCCAGAGCAGAAGCTCTCCTCTACCCCTCCCTGCTGGCAATCTTCTGAGACACGTCACAGGTCCCAGAAGATTGCCTAGCCACTCAGGATCCACAAGTGCCCACACTATTGTTGCCGGCGCCATGGTGAGGAAAGGGAGAGATCCGAGGCTTCAGCCGGCCACATCGCTGGACAGTGGGACAGGTAAGGGTGTGTTTATTAAAAGTCAGCAGCTACACTTTTTGTAGCTGCTGACTTTCAATAAACTCAAAAATGGCTGGAACACCGCTTTATTGGCATCCCAGTCTAAAGCTGGATACACATTATACAACTTTTGTTGTTCAATTTCCTTTCAATTTACCTTCAACTATGTAGTGCAAGCAGGGCCATTGCAAGGATTTTTGTCTACACCCCCCAGCACAAATCCCCCCACCCCCAATCCTCCTTCCCAGCACAACAAATCCCCCTAAATGTCTTCTCCTAGCAAAAAATCCCCTCCAAACCCAATCCCTCTTCTAGCACAGATCTTCCTCCCAGTTTTTTCACCATTTATAGCACAAATTCTCCCTAAAATCCCCCTCCCAGCACAGATTTTCTTCCACCCCCTAAATACCCCCTCCCAATACAAATCCTCATCTCAGCACAAATTCATCACCACCAAATCCTCTCCCAGCACAAATCCTCTTTAACCCCCCAAATTCCTCACGCCAGCACCAGTCCTCTGCCTAGTTCTGTCATAAATCCTTCCACTCATATCCCCATTCCCAGTACAAATCCTCCCTCCTAATACAAATCAAAAATACTTCCCAACTGTCCTGCTTTTTGTGGGACCTTCCTGAAATAAGAACAAAAGCCCACAAATCCAGACTAAGGGCCAGTTCACACCAGCATGCAGTACAGGAAACCCGCGCTCTGTGTGCGTTTCCTGCACCGCATTCAAACGCACTGCAGTTGGTATCTGCCATGGGTGTCAATGTTAACTTAATGACACCTCAAACGTAAGTCGCAAATGTAATATGTTTGCATGCGCTGGATTGTATGGTACAGTAGTACCATGTGATCTGGTTGCTGTGTGTCTTATAACTATTCGAGCGGTCTGGCATGATTTCAGCCCATTCAAACGAATGGGCCGAAATTGCACTGCACCTGGAACGCATGTGAATCACACAGGAATGCACAGTGTGTTGCTGTGTGATTTATGGTGTGAACTGGCCTTGAGTCCTGGAGCCCAAATGCCAAAAAAGCTTCCACCACCTGGCTCCACTAACTTGCCTAGCAGGGGGGCACTAATGTGGGCACCTGGGGCGATAGTCCTGCATCTCTAGGGGACTACCCAAGGTCCCAGGTGGCTTGTTTGTCCCCTTTGTAGAAGCCAGCATCTCTGGGGTGGGGGCAAAGAGGATACTGTTACAACCAAAAACATAAATGTATTTTATTGGGATTTTATGTGATAGACCAACATACAGTGGCACATAATTGTGAAGTGGAAAGAAAATGATAGTTTTCAAAATTTTAAACAAATAAATATCTGAAAATTGTGGCGTGCATTTTTATTCAGACCCCTTTACTCTGATACCCCTAACTAAAATCTAGTGGAACCAATTGCCAGGGTCAGGTTATAAAAAAATATCCCAAGCTTTGAACATCTCACAAAGCGCTGTTCAAGCCATCATCCGAAAATGGAAAGAATATGGCACAACTGCAAACCTACCAAGACATTGCCGTCCACCTAAACTGACCAGCCGGGCAAGGAGAGCATTCATCAGAGAAGCAGCCAAGAGGTCCATGGTAACTCTGGAGGAGCTACAGAGATCCACAGCTCAGGTTAGGGTTGCCACCTTTTCTTCAAGCCAAACTCGAACACTAAGGCCCCTTTCACACTGGGACCGCCCGCTCGTCAGTGGTAAACTGCCGCCAATTTAGCGGCGATCTACCGCTGTAATAGCAGCGCTATTGGCGCCGCTATTCGGGCGGCAGCACGGCACTTTTAACCCCCCCACAAGGGGTTAAACAGGGGTTAAAAGTGCCGGCGCTTGACACTCCTGGAGCGGTGTACAGCCGCTTTGGGAGCGCTGCCCATTCAATCCAATGGCAGGGGCGGTGGAGCTCCCCACATTCCTGAAAAATCAGGTTTGCAGGAGTTTAATTTTACTCCCACAGGCGCACCGCCCTGAGCCGCCTCAGTGTGAAAGGACACACTGGGTTTAATGGGGAGACGCTTTACAGGTGCTATTTTTAGCGTAATAGCGCCTGTAAAGCACCCCAGTGTGAAAGGGATCTAAGGGCCCTTTCAGATGGGGTTTCTGATCAGGTCAGCCTGACAGTTTTTCAGGTGGACCTGATCAGACGCTCCATTCACCTCTATGGAGTGGCAGATGTCAACGTTGACATGTCCACTGACACCCGCTGCTATCCGATCCGATCCGTGAAATCCAGATGGATGGAGGTCCTATTTTCCATATTTGTAGTGGATCGGATCGGATGAAAATGGACAGGTGGTCCATTTTCATCTGATCTCCCCAAAGAGGAGAGCGTGGCTCTGGCAGGTCTCTGCACAGTGAGCGGAGACGGGCCTGTCACCCGCCTGCTCAGTGGGGATCAATGGATTGATCCCTGAACAAAACAGAGCCCACCGGACAGAAAGCCAGTGTGAAAGACCCCACTAGTGCACTGCACTGCGCTTGCTTAACAACTCAACCCATTCAACTCAATTGGGCTGTTCTGCAACCGTGTGCAATGCACATGGCTACAGCACAGCGGTATGGGATTTTAGGAGTTAAAAACAAGTGGTAAGGAGAAAACAACGCTTCTTCGCCACCTGTCAAATACGTCTAAAAAATGATTCACTGTGGATCACTCTTCAGAGTGTCCTGCTACTTTGTTTACACTTATGGTTGGGGGACAGTAAAAATTAGAGGTTGAGCTGTGTTTTTACTGCTACCCAACTGTTCCTCTTAAACTGCAAAGGCAGCAGAGGGGGGATGTACACACGCAATAGCCAAAATGCTTTGCATCACAGTGCGGCAATGCCTGCTGAACGTGGCCCATCTAAGTGAATGAGGGCTTCCTGCATCTGTGTGCAATGCATTCAGTTGCGGGGTGCCGCTGTGGGGTTTAAACAGGTGGTGAGGGGGTGATATAACTCCTCCTCACTGCCTGTTAAATGCCCTCTGAAGAGTGATCCAAACATGGATTGCTCTTCAGAGGGCACCATATGTGTAAATGAGCCCTAAGGGTATTCACCCATTGCAGTATATTCTGAGAAATCATCAGGGAACTGGGGACAGGAACAGGACTATTGCTGAGCCTAGGTTCAGACTTGTGCGATCTCAGACATCACATGTGATTTGCAGCCGCACCGCAGGTGCCGATCGCATGCGATGTCTGAGCAATGTAAGTTCAGCCATACGCTTGTATGGCTGACCTCGCATTGGATTTGCACAGAAAAGGTGCAGGGACTTGTTTTTTTCACGCACTGGAATCGGATCACATGGGGTGTTGTCACCCATGCGATCCGATTCCTGTACAAATTCACAGTTTGCACTGCGATCTGTGAACTGTCATTAACTTTGTAATGACACCGCAGCGGTTCATAGAGGGCAGTGTGAACTGCCTGTGGGAGAGGTGCCATTCAGGAACCGGCGCTGGAATCGCACCGCTTCCCACATCGCTACAGTGTGAACCCAGGCTGAGTAAAGCTCTTGTCTGCAGCAATTACAAAAAACTTCAAAACTTCTGCTCAGCTGGGGGCCAGGGGAAGGGAAAGGACTATTTAACCCCCTGGACTCAAGTGCTTACCTGCTGTGGAGATCCAGGCTGGACTGTGGCTTTATCTGCTCAGCTGGTGGTCAGGAAGGAACACGAGGAGTTATCACTCAGGCACAAGTCCTTCTCTTTATTCTGCCATTCTGACCATCGTATCTGAGTCCCGACTTCCACTTCTATACCGATCAGCTGGGCAATGTAATTGCCGGGAACCGCAGCACAAGACAAGGATCACTCCGCCTGAGCCCGAAAATGATCAAATAGTCCCTGCCAGCTGATCGCTATAGAAATGGAAGTCGGGACTCAGATAAGAATGGCAGAATAAAGATAAGGACTTGCGCCTGAGTGATAACATTAACTACTCATGTTCCTTCCCAGCCACCAGCTGAGCAGATAGAACTCAGAGGCAGAGTGCAGGCTGGATCATTGTGCCTGGGAGAGAGGAGGAAGGAGACCCGGGCACATGATTCAAAATCACTCTAAACCCGTACTGTCCGGGTGAATCCCGTACAGGTGGCAACCCTAGCTCAGGTGGGAGAATCTGTCCACAGGACAACTATTAGTCATGCACTCCACAAATCTGCCCTTTTTGGAAGAGTGGCAAGAAGAAAGCCATTGTTGAAAGCAGCCTAAAACTCTTAATAGAGCCACGAGTATGCCAATTTCTTGCTGACTACAGGAAGGGATTACAGAAGTTGGACTGAGGGGTTTTCCCCATACCTATCATCACCCTGCTATACCTGCTTTGCATTGCATGCTCACAATTCGGCTCATTTAGGACTGCATTATTCTACATACAGCTGTATACCTCCCTTTACTGGATGTATCTTACCCATCATTATGTGGTCGATCACCACCCCACTGCCCAGTTTAGGTGCCGCTAATTGACTAATATCCATGTGTTCATATGAACCGTATCTCAGCACCTTTTTCTGTCTTGGAACAAAGTATCTGCCCACCCTCATAGATCACCAGCTGGCTGTTAGTAGGATTAGAGCATAGTCTGTATTGGGACCCCTCTGTGTGTGGGTATACAGGTGTAGTGGTCCCAGGGTCTGGTATATGTGGGGACCAACAGGGCCCATTGCATAGGCAGGTGGTGTTCACTGCTGCTGGAATATAGTCCCCATACGCCCATTGTGGTTTTTAAGGTTGAGTACTGTACCCAGCGGCATGTGACATACGCCAGCTTCCTGCGGGTTTGGTGGTTAGGGCCGCTTATAGTTGGGGGGCAGGATTGAGGGGGTAGGTCTCAGCTCCCTGGGACATCCATTTCCTGTCTTCTTCATAGAGTAGGGTGGTTTGGGGCTGAGGGGAGTGGGAGGTTTTGGTCAATTGAGGAGGTTGATGGGGGATGGGTCCCTGGGACTCCCCTATGATGCAATGTTTTATGCATGTTTTGTATTAATAAATTGTAGTTGACTCATTGGCTGGTTCAGCCTTACTTTTTGTTTTTCTGTTTTGGTATTTATACGTTGGCTAGTACCCCCCCCCCCCCGATGCACAGGTTGAGCCCTACGTAACAATACCAGCGGAATTCCCACCACTGTTGCTCTATTTGGTGTCCAAAGATGGATGGAGCCACATATAGGGCAGTCTTAGAAGAAAACCTGATAGAGTCTGCAAAAGACTTGAGACTGGGGTGGAGGTTCACCTTCCAGCAGGAAAACTACCCTTGAAAATTGCTGTTCATCCAATCTGACAGTGCTTGAGATATTTTGTAAAGAAGAATGGCCAAAAATATCCTCTCTAGATGTGCAAAGCTGGTAGAGACTTCCCCAAAAAGACTTGCAGCTGCAATTCCAGCGAAAGGCGGTTCTACAAAGTATTCACTCAGGGGGGCGCTATACAAATGTACCCCACACTTTTCACATATTTATTTGTAAAAAATATTTGAAAACCATTTATCATTTTCCTTCCACTTCACAATTATGTGCCACTTTGTGTTGGTCTATCACAAAAAATCCCAACAAAATACATTTACATTTTTGGTTGTAACATGACAAAATGTGGAAAATTTCAAGGGGTATGAATACTTTTCAAGGCACTGTATTGATAAGTGATCTATAGGCATTCTGGAATAGTTTTAGCTATTCATGAGAACTGTACTTTGTTTTATACTGTTATTCTTCTTTTTGAGAATTAATTCACCTACTCCAAATACATACAGTTAGGTCCATAAATATTGGGACATCGACACAATTCTAATCTTTTTGGCTCTATACACCACCACAATGGATTTGAAATTAAACAAACAAGATGTGCTTTAACTGCAGACTTTCAGCTTCAATTTGAGGGTATTTACATCCAAATCAGGTGAACGGTGTAGGAATTACAACAGTTTGTATATGTGCCTCCCACTTTTTAAGGGACCAAAAGTAATGGGACAATTGTCTGCTCAGCTGTTCCATGGCCAGGTCTGTGTTATTCCCTCATTATCCCATTTACAAGAAGCAGATAAAAGGTCCAGAATTCATTTCAAGTGTGCTATTTGCATTTGGAACTTGTTGCTGTCAACTCTCAATATGAGATCCAAAGAGCAGTCACTATCAGTGAAGCAAGTCATCATTAGGCTGAAAAACAAAACAAACCCATCAGAGAGATAGCAAAAACATTAGGTGTGGCCAAATCAACTGTTTGGAACATCCTTAAAAAGAAAGAATGCACCAGTGAGCTCAGCAACACCAAAAGACCCGGAAGACCACTGAAAACAACTGTGGTGGATGACCGAAGAATTCTTTCCCTGGTGAAGAAAGCACCCTTCACAACAGCTGGCCAGATCAAGAACACTCCAGGAGGTAGGTGTATGTGTGTCAAAGTCAACAATCAAGAGAAGACTTCACCAGAGTGAATACAGAGGGTTCACCACAAGATGTAAACCATTGGTGAGCCTCAAAAACAGGAAGACCAGATTAGAGTTTGCCAAACAACATCTAAAAAAGCCTTCACAGTTCTGGAACAACATCCTATGGACAGATGAGACCAAGATCAACTTGTACCAGAGTGATGGGAAGAGAAGAGTATGGAGAAGGAAAGGAACTGCTCATGATCCAAAGCATACCACCTCATCAGTGAAGCATGGTGGTGGTAGTGTCATGGCGTGGGCATGTATGGCTGCCAATGGAACTGGTTCTCTTGTTTTTATTGATGATGTGACTGGTGACAAAAGCAGCAGGATGAATTCTGAAGTGTTTCGGGCAATATTATCTGCTCATATTCAGCCAAATGCTTCAGAACTCATTGGACGGCGCTTCACAGTGCAGATGGACAATGACCCGAAGCATACTGCGAAAGTAACCAAAGAGTTTTTTAAGGGAAAGAAGTGGAATGTTATGCAATGGCCAAGTCAATCACCTGACCTGAATCCGATTGAGCATGCATTTCACTTGCTGAAGACAAAACTGAAGGGAAAATGCCCCAAGAGCAAGCAGGGACTGAAGACAGTTGCAGTAGAGGCCTGGCAGAGCATCACCAGGGATGAAACCCAGCGTCTGGTGATGTCTATGCGTTCCAGACTTCAGGCTGTAATTGACTGCAAAGGATTTGCAACCAAGTATTAAAAAGTGAAAGTTTGATTTATGATTGTTAATCTGTCCCATTACTTTTGGTCCCTTAAAAAGTGGGAGGCACATATACAAACTGTTGTAATTCCTACACCGTTCACCTGATTTGGATGTAAATACCCTCAAATTAAAGCAGAAAGCCTGCAGTTAAAGCACATCTTGTTTGTTTCATTTCAAATCCATTGTGGTGGTGTATAGAGCCAAAAAGATTAGAATTGTGTTGATGTCCCAATATTTATGGACCTGACTGTACCTCACCATTGTGGCCTTTTGCAGTCTTCACCTCCTGGCAGCCAAAATGTTCTTATTGCTAGCCATGCCTGTGCAGTCTCTCCAGGTAGACCTCTTTGGTAATGTCAACCGAGCATCTCCTCTATTCATTGATGGACTCAGTGTGCAATGACTACAAAAGCGTGGCCAATGATAAGAAGATTTTGGTTGCCAGGAAGACTGGGAAAAGTGGCAGCGGTCATATTAAGGCAAGTATGAATTTGGGGCACGTGGACTCATTTTTGCCAGGGGGCCTTAACAGGAAGGATAACTGTAGCGATGCCCCCACACACCAGAGGCCTGATGGTGACCTCCAGAGTCAGGGGCAGCTGACATTCCTCCTCAGGATGCAGGTTAATAGGCATGGTGGGTGTAGTGCAAGGTGCAATGATTGGGCACCAGTCACCTTTGAAATGAACAAAAAGAGATTAATTGTATCTTAACAAGAACTGGGGGAGAGAGGGTTATTGCACAGGACACCCTTAGGCAAATGCAATTTGCAAACAGGCAGACTATACAGAAATAATAATATACATTTTTATTCTATTAGAAAAATAGAAATAGGCGGACAGCGATACAGAAAAAGGGCCCCCAAGCTGAATGCAGCAATCTGTATGTTCGTAGCAACTGCTGTCTCCTATAGCAACACTTCACTTCAATACTTCACCGTAGATCTGCACACGTAACTCACAGTAACCAGCTGTAGATCTCTGCTCACATCTCACAGTATCCCACTCTAGATCTTCACTCACATCTCACAGTATTCCACTGTAGATTGCTCAAGCTTCACCCACGCTATCCCGCTGGGTCCCTGACTTGACTCACAGCTACCCGCTATACTTAATCTTCAAGCTTCACTCATGCTGTCCCTCTGGGTCTTTGCCTTGACTCACAGCTACCCGCTGTACTTATCTTCAAGGTGCACCCACGCCTCCTGCTGGGTTTCCGGATGAGACTACATAAGCTTTCCCACCTCTTCATCGTCCCCGTCTACTGAAAGGGCTGCTCTGGTACTTCTTCAGACTTCCATCCTCTCTACACCTGCCTCTGGTAACAAGAGTGGTCATCCCTTAGTGGCAACTGTTTCTCCTTTACCACTGGTACATGATCTGATTCTCCCTCAGGCAGAACCTCCTCAACTTGGTTAGGCCTCCGACTCAATGTCTAACTCACTGCTGCTGCTTGGATTCCTGGATAGGCCTTGGTCAGGCCTAGCAGCCCAGTGCTCCAGGACAGGCCTCAGGTCTCTGACCTAGCAACCTGGAGCCATGCAATACACGTCCACTCAGGCAGCTGCCCAGGTGGCTAAGAAAACCGATCACCGAATAAATAGACTATCCCAGCATGCTCCGGGGCTGAAAGAAATCCCCTCCTGATTGGCTGAGACAACCTATCCATTCATAACCTGTGATAACTGTAATCCCTCATTCTAATGTCAGAGGCAGCAATGCCACCTTGTGACAGAAGAGAGGAACTACACCAAACTCATGCTTAGGGTAAAATCAGTGGATCCCCTACCAATCAGCCAGGTTAGTTACCACCTAGCACAACTAAATTTGTTAGCAGCCCTGTTTAGGACCAGGGTGCTATATAACTATACTTTTTTTTTTTTTTATAAATGTTCAGTTAGCCTTTAAATGATTGGTAGGCTACACTTTTTATATTTGAGCTCTACATTCTTCCACTGTCTTGTCAACAAATGAATTTGCCAACCAACCACCCAGCCAACCACTAATACTTGTTTTGTCTCTCTTTATAGCTGCAGAACTTCACTTGCCATTGTCTAAGCCATGTCTAATTCAACATCTATACAGAAAATATCCCTTTCAGTAAAGCTTACACTTGTTTTACCATCGATCATCTTATTGTGTGCCTTCATCTACTTCACCACGACAATAATCCGAATCTACTGGAACATGCCTCACATCCGTGAGACCCCTCGTTACATTCTGTTCTTTCACATGCTCCTATATGATACCCTGTTCCTCCTGTTGGGATTTCTGTTGTTGATGGCCACTGAGCTTTCTCTAACCATGATTATCTCCATCTGCTATGTCTTAGTGATGATTGGAGAACTTACCTACATGGTAACTCCATTCATCTTGGCAGCAATGTCCCTGGAACGCTATATATCAGTGTGTTTTCCATTAAGACATGTGGAACTCTGTACCACAAAGAGGTCAAACGCAACAGTGGCAGTGCTATGGGTGGTTTCACTGACCCTTAAAGCTGTAGATTTCCCTTTTTTAGCTAATTATGCGAAGAGTGATTTTTTTGGTCAATATGCGATGTGTCAAAGGAAATTGCTAAGTGTGAGCCCACTTCAAGAATTGGTGGCATTTATCAGAGCTATGTTCAGCTTAGCATTGGTAGGACTTATCATAATTTATACATATATCAGCATTTTAGTGGTGGCATTAAAGATTGGCTCGGGGAAGTCTTCTGGCTTGAAGGCATCTAAAACGGTTCTGCTCCACGCGTTTCAGCTCCTTCTATACATCACATCTTTTCTTTCTTCACTGGCTAAAGTACCATTGAGCAAAATTACAAGTGGTGCGGAGTTTTTAGAATTCCTGCTATTTATGTGCTTTCCAAGATTTCTTGGACCCTTACTTTATGGGTTAAGAGATGAAGCTCTTCGCAAATGTATACAAAGGACTTTAGGAATTGGCCTGTTTAATAAGAAATTGTAAGCAGGTGTGATTCATAAGGCTAACCATAAAAGAGCTGATCTCTTACTAACGCTAAGAAAAATCTACAAAACCACAAAACCTATAACGGTCAATAAGGGCACCAAACCTCCTCCCAAATGAAACTTTTCACTTTCATAAACATTGCTTTTCCTTAGCAGATTATGACTGCTTTGAATAGACAAATTTCAGTTTTTGACCAAACTGGTATTATAACAATCTCTTCCAATTAAAGTGTATCTAGACCCAAGAACAAAAATGTTATATATAGTGGCTTAGACGTGTTGTATGCATTCATTTTCTTTTTCAGACTTTTTTTTACCTTTAGTTTTCACCTGGTGATCCTACCAGTAGCACACTGTTGTGTTGGAGGGTCTACTGATGCTGGTTGAGGTTGAATCTATTGTCCTGTAGGGGTTATTTGTGCTGGGGAGTTCTATTGTTGCTAGTGGGGGATCTACTGTTGTGGGGGGGGAGGGTCTTATGTTGCTGGGAAGATAAAAATTAAAAAAAAAAATAACAAACATGTCTATACTTACCTGCTCTATGCAATGGAAGTGCACAGTGGGGCTGTGAACCTCCTCTTCCCCTGCTGGCGCTCCTCCCTCCTCCTCTCTGTCCAGTGCCCCCACAGGAAGCTGCTTCCCATGGGGGCAATAGTGTGTGCTCGCTCCTGAGCCCTGCTGCTGTGTCCATTGACATAGACAGTGGGACTCAGGCCCACCCCCTGTTCCCTCATCACCGGCTTTGATTGACAGCACTGGGAGCCAATGGCCCCCGGTGCCCTAGCAAAGCCTGTGAGACCCGGAAGTGAGGGGAGAGAAGAGCTGCAGATGTGCACAGCACTGGAATGAATGGGAAAAGGGGGGGGGGGTGCGGATGAGTAAATATCTTTTTAGCTTAGAGTGTGTCCTTTTTTTTCCCTTTTCCATCGATGGCACTTACTGCGCATATATCCACATGGACAGATGTCACTTCAATTTAGATGTATATTGTTTTTGACTGGGGTTAGGACAAAAAGGAAAGCTCAGGGAATTGAGCAGCTCTTCACAGCCCAAGGATTCTTCTGGGGGCTGCTAGTTTGCTCCAATCCTGGATTGCAACACCTGAATTTCCCTTCCTTCCTATACTCTACCCTGATAATCCTCTCAATCTTAAGAGGCTCTACACCTGTTCTTAGAAAAGTCGAATTGGTCCAATTAATCAGGTAAATTCATTGTCCCATGTGACATCCATAATCTCAAGTGACAATTTAATATAATGGGCGGCACAGTGGTGTAGTAGATAGCACTTTCGCCTGGCAGCAAAAGGGTCGCTGGTTCGAATCCCAACCACAGCACTACCTGCCTGGAGTGTGCATGTTCTTCCTGTGCCTGCGTGGGTTTTCTCCGGGTACTCCGGTTTCCTCCCACACTCCAAAGACATGCTGGTAGGTTAATTAGATCCAGTCTAAATTGGCCCTAGTATGTGTATGAATGTGAGTTATGGACCTTAGATTGTAAGCTCCTTGAGGGAAGGGACTGATGTGAATGTACAATATATATATGTGAAGCGCTGCGTAAATTGACAGCGCTATATAAGTACCTGAAATAAATAAAATAAATAGTTATACTGGTAATGTTTGTACCCCCTCAAGATAAAACTTTTTAGTCCTCCTCTGTGGTTATCCAATACCCTATGGTTCTGGAATTTACATGAAGCCAATACCCACTTTTTGATCTTAAGGCCTCATACACACGGGCGTATCTAAAAAAATAAACAAAACGTCGGGTCCGACGTCAAGGAAAAAAAGTCAACGTTTTTCGGCGTTATGCATTGGCGTTTTTGAGCGTTAGTGAGCGTCGGCGTCAATAGGCGTTTTTTAAAAAAAATCATCCCTCTGCTATTTTTCAACCTAAAAACGTCGGCGTCAAAAAACGCCGGAAAACGCCGGTACAATATTAGGTGGCGTTTGTTGGCGTTTTGTGGCGTCGGCGTCAAAAAACGTCAAAACGTTACAGCCTCAGAACGCGATGGCCATGGGTTCTACTTTCTGCTCACTAACGCCGACGCCACCTACAGCTCAAAAACGCCGACGTTTTATGGGGCCATTGACTAACATGGAGAGCTGCAAAAAACGCCAGAAAACGCTGGCGTCAAAAAACGTCCGTGTGTATGAGGCCTAAAAGTTTGAAAAATCCGGTGGGTCCATTCTGCTAAATTCAGTTTATATAATTTAAAAAAATCCCATTATTGATTGTTATTGTAATGATAATGAAATGCAATGCAATACGAGTTGTTATTATATATTGTATGATATTCTTATATATCTCATCTCTTTACTCATAGTATCCGCTTTATGCAGTCCCTATGTGTCTTTTGAAGACGCCTCATCCTGGCAAAACATAGAGAATGAGGAAACTGCATTGATGTATGATAAAACTGCTATGGATATGAAGAAAAGTCTTTTTTAATATCTTTTTAATTGTGAAAAATAAACATGTATACATTTTATATATCTAGTAGAACATTTTCCTTACTAGGCACCTTAAAAGTCCTACCACTTTCTCCTTTTTTTATCTTTTAACTTAGTGCAAGGAATGCATTAAGGTAAAAAATATTTAAGCTTTAGAACCACTTTAAGGAAGGGGTCTATTGTTGCTGGGTGCTGGAGGGTCTATTGTCGCTGGCTGTTGGGAAATCTATTGTTGCTGGCTGGCATCAATAGTTGCAGGAGGGGTATTTTGTTGCGGATGGTCCCTTGTTTCCAGGCGTCGTTGTTATCTAAAGGGTTGTCGGTCGCTGTTATCTGGGAGGTCGTGGG
>BLSH010433815.1:139079-170884 GCA_018402905.1 Glandirana rugosa | reverse complement strand
CAATGCATGGCAATTTTTTATGTACTATACACTATACATATAGTTTTGTAATTAAATAACATTTCTGGTCATATGAAGTTAATCACAAAAGTCTCCCTTTACATCAGAGTCAATAGAGTTCCCCTTTAGATCTGAATCAACAGTTTCCCTTTACATCTGAATCTGCAGGAGAGGAGTGTGGAGGTGGCATTTGGAGGGTATGATGGGGGCAGTATGTACAGGAGAGGAGTGTGGAGGGTATGATGGGGGCAGTATGTACAGGAGAGGAGTGAGGAGGGTATGATGGGGCAGTATGTACAGGACAGGAGTGAGGAGGGTATGATGGGGGCAGTATGTACAGTAGAGGAGTGTGGAGGGTATGATGGGGGCAGTATGTACAGGAGAGGAGTGTGGAGGATATGATGGGGGCAGTATATACAGGAGAGGAGTGTGGAGGGTATGATGGTGGGCAGTATGTACAGGAGAGGGGTGAGGAGGGTATGATGGAGCAGAATGGGTCAGGATTTCTTGCAGTGTCTGTGGGGTGACCAGAGAGTGAGGTTGGGAAGAGAAGGGAAGGTAAGTTACTATGAAATGATGTCCCTCAGCTGGGGGGTAGGAAGCAGCTCAGAGTGATGTCTATCAGTTGGATGTATGAAGTGGTCTGGGGGTGATGCAAGCGGGGGGGGGAGTTGGGGGCTGACAAGTGGGGTCAGATAGTGATGTCTATAATCAAAAAAAGCTCTCACAGTACTCAATGAAAACAATCTACTGTTAAAAGATGCCAGCCAGTCCCTAGCACTCTGTTTGTGCAGATGATGTGAAGGTAATGTATGACCATTCATATAACCCTATGTTATCCAGACTGAGTCTGTACAATCAGAGGTCATGCCCCCCAACATTTTGAGATGGGAATGAGGGACACCTACTAGCAAATGTATGTAAGCATAGGACATGCCCCCTGCCACACCCCCTTAAAGGAGAATTAACCCAAAAAAAGGTTAATTAAATCCACAAGGGCATTTTTTTACCACTATTATTCCTTTATATTGGCTTTTAAAATGTACAAATGCAGCGATTTAGAATTTGGGTGAAAGGTTTAGCACTGGGAAATACTTTATGAAAGATAAAAAGTTATTATTATACAGGATTTATTTAGCGCCGACAGTTTGCGCAGAGCTTTACAATATTAGGGCAGACAGTACAATTACAATACAATTCAATACAGGAGGAATCAGAGGGCCCTGCTCGTTAGAGCTTACAATCTAGGAGGGAGGGTTAAGCGATACGAAAGGCCAATAACTGCGGGGGATGAGTTGATGAAGAAAATAAAAGTGTAGCTGTTAGGTGGTGGCAGGATAGGCTTCCCTGAAGAGGAAAGTTTTCAGGGATCACCTGAAGGTGGATAGATTTGGGGACAGTTTGCCAGATTAGGGTAGGGAATTCCAGAGGATGGGAGAGGCTCGGGAGAAGTCTTTGAGGCGAGTATGAGAGGAGGTGATGAGGGAGCTGGAGAGCAGGAGGTCTTTGGAGGAGCGAGGAGCACGGTTAGGTTGGTATTTTGAGACAAGGCTGGGGAGCAGAGTTGTGGATGGCTTTGTAGCTCATTGTTAGTATTTTGAATTTAATTCGTTGGGCGAGTGGCAGCCAATGGAGGGATTGGCAGAGAGGGGTAGCAGACGCTGAATGGTTTGTAAGGTGGATGAGTCTGGCAGCGGCATTCATCATGGACTGGAGGGGGGATAGTCTATTTAAAGGTAGGCCAATGAGGGAGATGACCAGGGAGTGAATCAGGAGCTTTGTGGTTTCATTGGTTAGGAAGGGACGTATTTTAGAGATGTTTAGGCGGCAAACCTTAGAAAGTAATTGGATGTGGGGCCAAAAGGAGAGATCAGGATCCAGGAAAACACCAAGCACCTTGACATGTGGGGATGGGTGGATGGTTGTGCCATTGCACTTGAAATATTATGAGTTATCCAGATTGAAGGGGGTCAAGAAGGTTATTCTTAAAAAGGTGGTCACTCAGTTGGTTGTAGACCAGGCGTTCGAGGAGTTTGGAGGAAAAGGGGAGCAAGGAGATAGGGCCTAAATTGTTAAGATCGGTAGGGTCCAGGGATGGCTTTTTGAGTATGGGGGTGACCAATGCATGTTTTAGAGCATTGGGGAAGATGCCAGAATAGAGGCAGAGATTGAAGATGTGAGTTAGAGAGTGCAGAATAGAGTCAGAGGGTGAGCATAGTATTTGAGAGGGAATAGGGTCCAGGGGACAGGTGGTTAGGTGGGCGTTTGAAAGGAGTTTAGCAACCTCGTTTATAGTAGCAGGTTTGAATAAGGATAGTGTAGATTGTGCTTGTTGACATGGGGTGTTAACTAAGGAAGATACCTGTAGAGTGGAGATTTCATCACAAATTGTGTCAATCTTGTTTTTGAAGTGATTAGCAATCTCCTGGGCAGTGAGTGTGTTAGTGGGTGGAAGTTGTGGAGGATGAAGTAGGGAGTTGAAGGTAGAGAAGAGTTAACGGGGACTGGATGAGAAGATGTTAATAAGAGTGGTAAAATAGGTCTGCTTGGCAGTGTGGAGGCGAGAATTGTATTTATGGAGAGCAAATTTGTATTGGTTGAAGTCTTTGAGAGACTTTGTCTTGTGTCACAGACGCTCAAGAGTGCAGCTACGCTTTTTTAGATTTCTGGTGTTGTCTGTTTGCCAGGGTTGTAGGGGTTGAGGCCTGATTTTGTGGGTGGTGAGGGGAGCAAGCTCGTCCAGGGTAGAGGACAGGGATTTATTGTAGATGGCAGTGGCTTGGTTAGGGCAAGACAGGGGTAAGATCTTTTCATAGAGGTGGTCAGTAGCAGAATAGAGGAGAGAAGTGTTGAGTTGGCGAAGGTTTCTATGGGTGACAGTTAGCCGATTGGAGGGAAAGGTGGGGCAAGACAGGGAGGGAGAGAAGATAATAAGGTGGTGGTCGGAGAGGGGAAAAGGATTGTTGGAGAGGTTGCATGGAGCACATAGATAGGAGAAGACAAGGTTGAGGGTGTTTCCATCAGTGTGAGTAGAAGCTTGTACCCATGGGCATCCGCAGGTAGGAGCAAGGGGGGGCAATTGCCCCCCCCCCCAGAATCAGGGATGGGATTGGGGGTTCCACTAGGTCCTTATCCTCTTGAGCCATGTATGCAGTCTCTGATCGTCTCTTGTGCCATGTCCACAGTCTCTGACCGTCTCCTGTACCATGTCTGCAGTCTCTGACCGTCTCCTGTACCATGTCCCCAGTCTCTGACCATCTCCTGTAGTATGTCTGCAGTCTCTGACCATCTCCTGTACTATGTGTACAGTCTCTGATCATCTCCTGTACTATGTCTGCAGTCTCTGACCATCTCCTGTACTGTTTCTGCAGTCTCTGACCATCTCCTGTACTATGTCTGCAGTCTCTGACCATCTCCTGTACTATATGTACAGTCTCTGATCATCTCCTGTACTATGTCCGCAGTCTCTGACCATCTCTTGTACTATGTCTGCAGTCTCTGACCATCTCCTGTACTATGCCTACAGTCTCTGTCCATCTCCTGCACCATGTCTGCAGTCTCTGACCATCTCCTGTACTATGTCTGCAGTCTTTGACCGTAATAATGTGATAATGACATTGTCAAAAAGGAGCAGAGCATGGATGACCTTAAAATGATGCCCCCCCTGAAAAAAGTTCTGCGGACGCCCATGCTTGTACCCATTGCTTTAGATCAAATGAGGAGGTTAGACTAAGAAGTTTAGAAGTAGCAGTAGTGTTAGTGTTAACTGGGATGTTGAAGTCACCAAGAAGGATTGTGGGAATTTCAGAAGAGAGAAAATAGGGTAGCCAGGCAGAAAATGAATCAAGGAAAGCTGACAGTGGGCTTCAAATGATGAGAGGGACAGAGAGGGAGGAGAGTGAAGAACCTGGAAGGTGCTCTGTGGGGATAGGAAGAATCCCACTCCACCTCCTTTGCGTCCCTTAGGCCTAGGGGAGTGAGTCCAGAGAAGGCCACCGTGGGAGAGGGCAGCAGGAGAAGGAGAATCGCATTCGTGGAGCCAGGTTTCGGTGATAGCAAGTAGATTAAACTAATTAATGACAAATAGGTCATGAACAGCAGCAAGCTTGTTGCAGACAGAGCGGGCGTTCCAGAAGGCACAGGAGAAGGGGAGGCTGGTTTTGGGAAGAAGGGGAATGGAGATTAAATTTGCGACTACTGCCAAAGGGTGTGGGGTGGTGGTGATGGGTGTGTTGGGTGTGGTTAAATGAGGGAGGCCCAGGGTTTGGGGGAATATCTCCATAGGCTAGGAGAATCAGAAGAGAAAGGGAGGCAACATGGGAATATGATTTATATGAGGGGACATGCTTGAACATCCTGGGGGTTTTGTTATCATGTGGGCTTAGAGTTAGAAAGAGGTGGTGAGCGCAGTAATAAGGAGAGGGGAGAAGTGAGGATGATATGTAAAGATTGTGGGGTGGGGGAGAGGAGTGAAGAAAAGATAGTTTCAGGAGAGAGACTGCTATTGTGAGAAGGAGAGGTAAGGAATGCATGCTTCAGAGAGGAAATGGTTTGGAAATGAGGTTACCTGTAGTTTGGTGTTATGTAAAGTAGTTTGTTGTAAGTGTGCGCTTTTGTACAAATCGCTGAAGTGCAAGAGCAGAAGTGCCCACTTATTAAAAAGTGCATTTTATATACAACTATATAGACCAGAGCAAAATGAGGGACAAATGAGGAGGAAGGAGGGACAGAGGGACATTGCTCCAAATGAGGGACAGTCCCTCGAAATCAGGGACAGAAGGGAGCTATGTCAGAGGTGTACACTGACTGCATACACACAGGGTTAAGTGAATGATCACAAATGACTTTCACAATATCTGGACTGAGTGATTAGGGAATGTTTGCATAGACAGCTTAGGATAGGAGATATTGGTCAAATGTGATCTGCTGCAGACTCCCCCGCAAACTCACTCTCTGTCTCTTCTGATTCTCCTTACTTAACCCGTCAATGCAATAGCAAAATAATTCCTCCTGAACTTTGCAACTTTCCACCCAAGAGACTTTCATTAGAAAAAGATTTAGCTCACCTCCTCCCTGCCTGTAGTGAGCAGCAGCCAGCCCTGCAGCCCGACACTACAGTGAGCTCCGCCTCCCGATTCTCTCAGCACACGGCACTTGTGATTTGGGGGGGTGTTTGAGTCAGAGATAACAGTGCGTGCAGGAGACTGGAGGAGGAGGGGGGGAAGAAAGGAGCTTCTGAAATCTCCAACACACGCTGTCAAGACAGTGTCTTTCTTTAGAAGCAATGACACTGCTTCTGTCTCCACAGCGGCCAATATTCTAAAGGCCACCCCCCCGTGCCTGAATGGTCTGCTCCTGGTCTCAGCTGACTCATGTGCCCGGGTCTCAGGCAGTACAAAACCCGGGCACATGATTCAAGACCCGTACTGTCCGAGGGAATCCCGGACAGGTGGCAACCCTAATCAGCGCCCATCAGTGCCGCCTTATCAGTGCCCATCAGTGAAGCCTATCAGTGCAACCTATCAGTGTCCATCAGGGCTGCCTCATTAGTGCACATCAATGAAGGAGAAAAATTACCTGTTTTCAAAATTTTTATAACAAACAAAAAAAATGAAACTATTTTTTTTTTCCTTACATTTTGGTCTTTTTTTCGTTTTTTTTTTAGCAAAAAATAAAAAACCCAGCAGTGATTAAATAACACCAAAATAAAGCTCTATTTGTGTGAAAAAAATGATAAAAGTTTCATTTGGGTACAATGTAGCATGGCCACGCAATTGTCATTCAAAGCGCGACAGCACTGAAAGCTGAAAATTGGCCTGGGCAGGAGGGGGGGTTTAAGTGCCCTGTAAGCAAGCGGTTAATCAGACCCAAGGTTTGTCAAAAAGTCCAACTGGACTTTTGAGTTTAAATCTGCTAAATACATTCCAGGTGCTTACAAACAAAAGGTGCGCAGGAAGCATAAGCTTTGATGATTGTAGAGCTCCGGCTAGGGTTGCCACCTCATCCCTTTAAAACCCAACACATATTAATTACACAGGTTCTGTGGCTGATTAAGGTGGTAATTAACCAGTTCCACACTGCCTACCGTCTATTTACACTGGCAGTGTGGACGCTGGCCGCGAATCGCCGTAAAAAGACGGCGATCTGCGAATGGCCGCTAGGAGTGTGCCCACGGCTCGGGTGGACCCGATGTCCACCGGCGAGCCGCGATGAGCAGGCAAAGGCAATGTAAACACGGCGGTTCCCCATTCTGACAGTGCGAGCATGGGTGATCTACTGATCCATGTCACTGGGATCAGTTAGATCTCTCATGCCCATGGTAGCCCAACCCCCCCACAGTTAGAACACACCCAGGGAACACAGTTAACCCCTAGATCTCCCCCTGCAGGTTAACCCCTTCACTGCCAATGACATTTACACAGTAATCAGTGGACATTTAAATTTCTGATTGCTGCATAAATGTCAATGGTCCCAAAAAAGTGTCAAAAATGTCCAACATGTTCGCCGCAATATCACAGTACCGCTAACAATCGCAGATCACCGACATTACCAGTAAAAAAATATAAATAAATAAAAACCCCAGAAATGAATTCTCACCATCTGTTAACGCGGCCACTTTTGCGCAAACCAATCAATAAATGCAGATTGTGATTTTTTTTATCACAAATATGAGGAAGAATATAAATCGGCCAAAACCGGTGAAAAAAAATGTTTTTTTATATTTTTTTTTGGATTTGTATTTTAGCAAAAAGTAAGAAATTTGTTTTTTTTGCAAAATGGTCGCTGTTCTTTTGCTTATAGCGGTGATCAGAAATGACGCAGAGGGGATCAAATACCACCAAAAGAAAACTCTGTTTGTGGGAAAAAAAGGATGCAAATTTCGTTTGGATACAACTTCGCACGACCGCGCAATTGTCAGTTAAAGCGACGCAGTGCCGAATCGCAAAAAGTGCTCTGGTCCTAAACTGGGAAATTCTTCCGGGGGTGAAGTGGTTAAACTCACTTGGTGCCTTATCTGCATTAAATTAGCCTCATAACAACCTGTGTAATTCATACGTATTCGGGTTTAAAGGGATGAGGTGGCAACCCTAGCTCCGGCTCTAACTTAGCAGGGAGCACATCCGACCTCTGCAGAGAAGTCATTGCTTGGACACAGAGAGCATGGGTAGGGTTGCCACCTCATCCCTTTAAACCCAAACACGTATGAATCACACAGGTTCTGTGGCTAAATGAATGTCACCAAGTGAACCACTTCCGGACCGCCGTACGTCGTTTGACGGCGGTACTTTGAAGTAGAATACCGTTGTTATGGTAGCAGATAGCTACCATAACCCCGGTATCTATTTTTTCAGCCAGCGATTCTGTACAAGATAAAAGTGGTGGATTCGCCGCAAGATCACTTTTATCAGCGGCGGGAGAGGTGCCCCCCCCCTCCCGCCGCTTTCCGGTCATCTCCGCCGCTTACCGGACTCGCCGGCAGAGATGATCGGGTCCTTCCCCCCCAGTGTCCGTGAGCCCAGTGAGCGGCTGAAGCCATTCACCCGGCTCCATAACATGGCTGGGCGGAAGCTACGTCACAAGTAGCTTCCGCCCAATGCTCTTAAAGGGGACATTTTTTTTTTCCCCTGCCATTTTTTTCAAATTTTTTTTTTTTAATGCATTTTAGTGTAAAAATGTGATCTGAGGACTTTTTGACCCCAGATCTCATATTTTGGAGGTCCTGGCATGCTTTTTTCTATTACAAGGAATGTTTACATTTCTTGTAATAGGAAAAAAAGTGATCAAAATTTTTTTTTAAAAAAAGAAAGTTGTAAAAATAAAAATTAAAAAGTAAAATAAATAATTAAAAAAAAAACATTTAAAGTGCACCGTCCTTGCGAGCTCGCGCGCAGAAGCAAACGCATACGTAAGTCCCGCCCACATATGAAAACGGTGTGCAAACCACACATGTGAGGTATCGCTGCGATCGTTAGAGCGAGAGCAACAATTCTAACCTCCTCTGTAATGCAAAAATGCTAACCTGTAGAATTTTTTAAATGTCGCCAATGGAGATTTTTATGTTGCAAAGTTTGTCGCCATTCCGTGAGCGGACGCAATTTTGAAGCATGACATGTTGGGTATCATTTTACTCGGAGTAACATTATCTTTCACAATTTGGAAAAAAATTGACCTAACTTTACTGTTGTCTTATTTTTTAACTAAAAAAACTGAATTTTTTCAAAAAAAATCGCGCTTTTAAGACCGCTGCGCAAATACGGTGTGACATAAAGTTTTGCAATGGCCACCATTTTATTCTCTAGGGTCTTAGAAAAAAAAAATATATAATGTTTGGGGGTTCTAAGTAATTTTATAGCAAAAAAAACTGTTTTTAACTGATAACCTCCAAACTCCAAAACGAGGCTCGGTCTGGAAGTGGTTAACAACTCAATCAGCCATAGAACAACCTGTGTAATTAATATGTGTTCGGGTTTAAAGGGATGAGGTGGCAACCCTAGCATGGGCCCTTCTCTGAAGCTCCAGGCAGGGGACAGGCTTATCTACTCAGTCTGTGGCTGCTTTCTAAAGAAAAAGAACTGTAAGGTGTTACTCCCCTTTTGTTTTGAGGCACCTGGAATGTATTTAGCTGATTTAAAAGTAAAAGTTCAATTGGGCTTTACTACAACTCGGCGTATGAATGTGGTTTTATCATATTTTGTACTTACAGGGATGTTGTTGTAAATTCCGCAGTCCAGCAAACAGGTTGGTGGGATTTGAAGTCCTCCTTCTAGATGTTGGGTGGGAGTTCTGGTGCAGCCTCTGTCCTCTTCTACATCCTTAACACTGTGTTTAGGGGGAAGTTGCAGATTCCTTCTTATAGTCTCCAATGGCCTCAGTAGGCCTGGGAAATGTCACAGCACATTAGATAATCCCTGTGTTATAACAAGAAGGATTCCAATGGGTCACTGGTAAGCGGTAATGATTTCCCGAAGGAGGACAAGGGAGCCATAGTCATTAGTTTGTACAAACAAGTAAAGACATGACTATTGGGGGAATACACAGCAAACCGGTCCACTCACCATTAGGGTTGCCACCTCATCCCTTTAATCCAGGACACATATGAATTACACAGGTTGTTCTGTGGCTGATTAAGGTGGTAATTAAACTCACTTGGTGCCTCATCTGCATTAAATTAGCCTCAGAACAACCTGTGTAATTCATAGGTGTCCTGGATTAAAGGGATGATGTGGCAACCCTACTCACCATTATATAGAATATCTATGAAGGATTTGGGCACAGATAGAAAACCTATTCCATGACATTTTCATAGTGGTGTTTTTTCCATTCATCTTTATAATGATATAAAGTTTTTCTGGAGGTAGGGTTCGTTTTTGGGCGTTAACGGTTTAGGTTAGCAGTAACAGTTATGGGCCTGGATTGAAGGCAAGGATTAAAGTGCATGTAAACCCTAACATTTAACTTCTCTTATTTGCTCACTTTTGATAAGTTAAATTTATCATTGAAAGCGTTTTGTTATATTTGTTCATTTACTTGGGGCAGGGCGGCCCGGCTGCGCAAAACCACGTACCTATATGTGGTTTTGCGCATGCGGTTTCGGGGGTGCACGCGCTGTCGGAGCGCCACTCCCGCTGTGATTGGACACAGCAGGAGCCAAGAAGCGGGTCCAGCGGCTGCGATGGCCGCCGACACCCGCCGATCGTTTAGTGGAGACACGGATCAGCAGTGTGCCGATGTAAACAAGGCACACCGCTGATCTGTCAGTGAGGGAAAGCGAGATCTAGTGTCTCAGCTTTCCTGCAGTGTGAGACTCCCCCATTCAGTTAGAAAGCACCTCCCTAGGACACAGTTAACCCCTTGATCATTCCCTGCCAGTGTCATTTATATAGGGATCAGTGCATTTTTGTTAGCACTGATCACTGTATTGGTGTCACTGGTCCCCAAAAAGTGTCACTTGGGGTCAGATTTGTCCGCCGCAATGTCGCAGTCCCGCTAAAAATCGCTGATCATTACTAGTAAAACAATAAAAATAAATAATGCCATAAATCTATCCCCTATTTTTTAGATGCAAAAACTTTTGCACAAACCAATCAATATACGAACTACAAGGAGCCCTGGTGTGTGTCCCTAACAAGATAAGCGTACCACCACATCCCAAAATAACAAATAGCAAAGAAGTGGCCCCAAGGGGAAGGGATAATAGGGTGGATGCTCAGACAACAATGAGTATATAGGGAGTATATAAAAAAAGGGTATAAATGGTTTATTAGAACATAGTAAAAACACATAGGTACATGTAAATAGACAAGTGAATGATACAATGCAATACACAATACGAATACCACCTGGTGGGAAAACCAAGTATGGCCCACCGGTGATTTAAGGCATATATCCCATCAATATACGCTGATCTGTCAGTGAGGGAAAGCGAGATCTAGTGTTTCAGCTAAGCTGAAACACGATCTCAGCTTTCATGCAGTGTGAGACTCCCCCATTCAGTTAGAAAGCACCTCCCTAGGACACAGTTAACCCCTTGATCATTCCCTGCCAGTGTTAGTTATACAGGGATCAATGCATTTTTTGTAGCACGGATCACTGTATTGGTGTCACTGATCCCCAAAAAGTGTCACTTTGGGTCAGATTTGCCCGCAACAATGCCGCAGTCCCGCTAAAAATCGCAGATCACCGCCATTACTAGAAAAAAAATAAAAATGCCATAAATCTATCCCCTATTTTGTAGATGCAAAAACTTTTGCACAAACCAATCAATATACGCTTATTGTGATATTTTTTACCAAAAATATGTAGAATGCATATTGGCCTAAATTCACGATTACATTTGTTTATTTGTTTATTTATTTTTTGGATATGTATTATAGCAGAAAGTAAAAAATATTGTTTTTCTTTAAAAATGTCGCTCTTTTTTTGTTTATAGCTCAAAAAATAAAAATCGCAGAGGTGATCAAATACCATCAAAAGAAAGCGCTATTTGTGGGGAAATCAGGACATCAATTTATTTTGGGTACAACGTCGCACGACCATGCAATTGTCAGTTAAAGCGACGCAGTGCTGAATCGCAAAAAATGGCCTGGTCAGGAAGGGGGTAAAACCTTCCAGTCTGAAGTGGTTAAAGAAACCTGCCACTCAGGTGCACTGTACTGCTCTATGAATAGTGATTGTTGTCCTAGGACAGGGGCTGTGTTATTCAAAGGATTACAAGGTGGAAATAAAGAAAAAAAAAGTCATAATAAAATTAATGCAGCTACCACATTTACAGCGAGGGGAAAAAAGTATTTGATCCCCTGCTGATTTTGTACGTTTGCCCACTGACAAAGAAATGATCGGTCTATAATTTTAACGGTCGGTTTATTTTAACAGTGAGAGACAGAATAACAACAAAAATAGTATCTCACAAAAGTAAGTACACCCCTCACATTTTTGTAAATATTTTATTCTATCTTTTCATGTGACAACACTGAAGAAATGACACTTTGCTACAATGTAAAGTAGTGAATGTACAGCTTGTATAACAGTGTAAATTTGCTGTCCCCTCAAAATAACTCAACACACAGCCATTAATGTCTAAACCGCTGGCAACAAAAGTGAGTACACCTCTACGTGAAAATGTCCAAATTGGCCCAATTAGCCATTTTCCCTCCCCGGTGTCATGTGACTCGTTAGTGTTGCAAGGTCTCAGGCGACTTCGCCACCGCCGAGCGCCCCATAACACATTGCGCACTGATCTCCTCCATGGGTGGGCTCCCGCCGTCTGCCCGCTGTTTGTTATGACAGTTTATTTATATGGCAGGGCAGGGCCACCCGGCGACGTAAGCGAGCGACCCTGCCCTCTCTGACATCATGTGACGTCAGATGGAGAGGGTCATGTGCGTACGTCACCGAGTGGCCCCGCCCTGCCATATAAATAAACTGTCATAACAAACAGCGGGCAGACGGCGGGAGCCCACCCATGGAAGAGGAGCTGTTGCAGGGTTTTTTTTTTTTCGGCTCCATCGCTCGCCGTGATTGACGATGGATTACAACGGGGGACACTTATTTTTATTTTTTATTTTTTAATAAAGGACTTGCCCCTAATTATCTCCTGTGTTTTGTTTTTTTTTTGACACTTTTGGTGAAGTAGTAGGGGCACGATGTACCCGATACTAATTCACATGGGGGGGGGGGGGTCGGGATCTTGGGGCCCCCTTATTAAAGGGGGCTTCCAGATTCTGATAAGCCCCCCGCCTGCAGACCCCCACAACCACAGCCCAGGGTTGTGGGGAAGAGGCTCTTGTCCCCATCAACACGGGGACAAGGTGCTTTGGGGTGGGGGGCGCAGAGCCCCCCCTCCCCCAAAGCACCCACCCCCTGATGTTGAGGACATGTAGCCTGATACAGTTTGGGGGGGGGGGGCGCTCGCTCGCCCCCCCTATCCTGGGTGGCCAGGTTGCATGCTCGGATAAGGGTCTGGTTTGGATTTTAGGGGGGACCCCACACAATTTTTTTTCAGTGAACTTTCTGTATATTGCAGGGAGGCGGCAATACATTACAGCCACAATAATGAATTACAATTTTTCCTTTGGAAATGTCATTTTGCTCTGGCTATGTTCTAAACATCACAGAGATGCTCCCGTTTACAGGCAGACCAAGGGGCCCCCCCAGGCACAATATTAAAGGGATATTTCATTTTTATTGTTTCACTTTAAGCATTATTAAAAACACTGCTCCTGAAAAAATGATTGATTTAAAAACTTTTTTTTGCATTGATACATGTCTCCTAGGGCAGGACCATACACTTTTTAGGGCAATAACATTGCATATAAGCCATTAGCCACTTCAGCCCCGGAAAGTTTTACCCCCTTTCCTGACCAGAGCACTTTTTGTGATTCGGCACTGTGACGCTTTAACTGACAATTGCACGGTCGTGCGACGTTGTACCCAAGTGAAATTTGCGTCCTTTTTTTCCCACAAATAGAGCTTTCTTTTGGTGGTATTTGATTGCCTCTGCGTCATTTCTGATCACCGCTATAAACAAAAGAAGAGCAACAATTTTTCAAAAAAAACCCAAATTTCTTACTTTTTGCTAAAATACAAATCCAAAAAAAATATAAAAAAAATATTTTTTCATCGGTTTTGGCCGATTTATATTCTTCCTCATATGTTTGGTAGAAAAAATCGCAATCGGCGTTTATTGATTGGTTTGCGCAAAAGTGGCTGAGTTTACGGTTTGATGAGAATTAATTTCTGGGGTTTTTATTTTTTACTAGTAATGGCGGCGATCTGCGATTTTTAGCGGTACTGCGATATTGGGGCGGACATGTCGGACATTTATGACACTTTTTGGGACCAATGACATTTATACAGTGATCAGAAATTTAAATATCCACTGATTACTGTATAAATGTCATTGGCAGTGAAGGGGTTAACCTGCAGGGGGAGATCTAGGGGTTAACTGTGTTCCCTGGGTGTGTTCTAACTGTGGGGGGGCTGGGCTGTTATGGGTATAAGAGATCTAACTGATCCCAGTGACAGGGATCAGTAGATCTCCTATGCCCCTAATAACAGAGCGGCGAACCGCTGTGTTTACATCGGTGGTTCCCCGTTCTTTGCCTGTGGCCGCTCATTGCGGCTCACCGGCGGACATCGGGTCCACCCGAGCCGCGGGCACACTCCTCAGGAGCACGGCGCTTTTTTACGGCGATTCGCGCTCAGTGTCCACACTACCGCCGTGAATACACGGCAGGCGGTGTGGAACCGGTTAAAATCAGCACTTTAGATTTTTCATGTTCGGGTCCTGCGGTTCCAAAGCTTCCCCCATGTGTCTCCGGCGGTATGGATGCCGGAGTGTCCGCCATTATATGCTTCCCACCCAGCCGGCGTAATGAGAGGCATATAATGGTGGACACTCCGGCATCCATACTGCCGGAGACACGTGGGGGAAGCTTTGGAACCACAGCAGACATAGGTACATAGCAATATTTACTCTTTTGGTGATACTTTTGTGCAAATTAGATATTATAATCCTGTAGTGCCCTATGTTTGGACACTATATCTATTTAATTTTGGATTTCTTCTATTTTGGCTGTGTCTATTTAGTTTTTGCCTGTGCCGGACGATGGAGTCCTATTCTCCCTTGTGATTTAACCACTTGCTGACCGCCCGCCGCAGCGTGACGGCGACAAGGTGGCTTGTTATCGCAAACCGCTGTCACCTGACGGCAGCCGCGATAGCTAATATTGTGAGAGCGCGCGCGCCCGCCGGAGGCGCGCTCGCGCGCTCACTTTGTCATGGAGCGGGTAGGGCGAACTCGATCTCCGCCGGCTACCCGCGATGGCCCCCCCCCCCGCAGCGAGAGAAGGAAGGTCCGTGTAAGTAAACACAGACCTCCGTTCTCATAGAGGGGGAAGGGTGATGATCACAGCCTTCCTCTATATGGAAGCTGTGATCATCCCCTTTCCCCAGCCAGGGCAGCCCACATACAGTTAGAACACGCCCAGGGAACACAGTTAACCCTTAGAGCACCCCCTGCAGGTTAACCCCTTCACTGCCAATGGTATTTACACAGTAATCGGTGCATTTTTATAGCACTGATCGCTGTATAATTGCCAATGGTCCCAAAAAAGTGTCAAAATGGTCCGACATGTCCGCTGCAATATCGCAGTACCACTAAAAATCGCTGATCGCCGCCATTACTAGTAAAAAATAAAAAAAATTAAAAACCCCAGAAATTAATTCTCATCATCCGTAAACGCGGCAACGTTTGCGCAAACCAATCAATAAACGCTGATTGTGATTTTTTTTTACCAAAAATATGAGGAAGAATATAAATCGGCCAAAACCGATGAAAAAAAAATGTTTTTTTATATTTTTTTTTGTATTTGTATTTTAGCAAAAAGTAAGAAATTTGGGATTTTTTGCAAAATTGTCGCTCTTCTTTTGTTTATAGCGGCGATCAGAAATGACGCAGAGGGGATCAAATACCACCAAAAGGAAAATCTATTTGTGGGAAAAAAAGGACGCAAATTTCGTTTGGGTACAACGTCGCACGACCGCGCAATTGTCAGTTAAGGCGACGCAGTGCCGAATCGCAAAAAGTGCTCTGGTCCTAAAGTGTGAAATCCTTCCGGGGCTGAAGTGGTTAATCACGCAGCTCTATCCTTGTAAGTGTTTGTTTTGCTCTGTGAGTGCTGTGTTGCACCAGCCTATATAGTTAATTATAAGTTTTAAAGCGGTGTTCCACCCTATTAAAAGTCAACAGCTACAAATAGTGTAGCTGCTGACTTTTAATAATGGGACACTAACTTTTCCCAGGCTCCAGTGATGCAACCTCCCACAGCATCGCTCTTCTCCTCCTCCTCCGTGCGGCGCTGACATCACAAGTGTAGGCGCCTGCAGGCATGTACTGGCCATCGGGACTACCGGGAGTTTGCCAAATTAATGGCTGCGCGATTTGCACAGCCATTAATTTGAGCACCACTGTCCTGCTCATCGCTAGGTATGGAACTTCTGGATGCAGCGCACTTCAGCTCTTTCCACACATTTTTTGACCACCTCTCCGATCCTTGCTCCTCCTTTTCCATCACCGCTCGACTTCCCTGCCCCCCTCCTCTCCGACAGCTCTTTGGCTTCATCCGGCGTATCTCCGGCGGCCTCCTCGGTAGCGGTTGCTGTGGGTTTAAATGACCCGTGTGACCTCCTGAGAGCAGCCGACAGGCAGAGAGGTTCCCGGAACGGACGAGGGAGGCCGGAGGATGACGGTGCTGCAGGAAACTGTCCAGGTAATATGCCGGCCTGGCACAGTCATACACATTTTTTGCAGAGAAAAAAAACTGCAAAATATGCAATCACAGCAATAGGAGTAAAGTGTTACTGTGCAAGATTAAAACTCTGGGTAGTGTGATCCCACTTGCTTCCACCTTTCACAAGTGGGATCACACTACCCAGAGTTTTTATCTTGCACAGTGACACTTTACTCTTATTGCTGTGATTGCATATTTTGCAGTTTTTTAGTTGTTTATTTTAATATATATATCATGCAGAGCCAGGCTTCAGGCCTAGTCCTAGGGGGCAGGGGGACACCAAGGGGGAGAGGGGAGCTGGGGACATGACTGGAGGGAGCAGGTAGATGCAAGGCAACCAGGAGGTCCAGGGAATGAAGAGGCTCCTGTGGGAAGAAGGACCCTATGGTGTGAAGGGGGCCCTATTGGATGAAGGGAGCTCTATAGGAAGAAGGGGTCCTATGGGATAAAGGGAGGTATAGGATGGGAAGATGGGGCCCATAACACATGAGCTAAATAATTGGGGGAAGCCATTAATTGCCCCTCCTCTCCATATTCATACTCAGCTCAGGTAATTGTTCTTCATCCTTCGCTCCATTATTGGGGTGACATTCCTGGGGAGCATCCCCCACCTCGGCTCCCCAATAGCTTGCTGCCACACCATGTTCTTTTCCTATGCAGCAGTCACCCTGAAGAAGGGGATGGATTGTTTCTGTCCTACAGCTTACCAACCCAACAACCAGCATGTAGGCTGGAGGTTTTGCAATGTCGGATGGGGAGGGATCTGGGATTACTGGATACTCCAAAACGATGGTGAGGGTTCCCTCCATGTAAAACAAACTTGACCCGACCAATCACAACTGTGACATGCCTCTGGTCTGCTCCTGTAAGTCTTTTTCCACATGATGTGTTCTTCTCCCCCATGCTCCGGCAGCATGAAAAAGATTTGCTTTCTTGATCCTCCATTCTGCTAGACTGGTTTTCAGAGAGTCTTCTCCCCCATGCTGCAGCAGTCTAAGGTCTTCTGATGTCATAAAGGCATTGTCCCTCCAGTGTAGGGCTATGGACCCTGCTCTGTTCTTGATTATATCAGATGACCTTAGACCACTGGAGCATAGGGAAGGAGAACACATCATGTGGAGGAAACTTATCATCACCTCCAGTGTAGGGCTATGGTTTCTGCATCAGTCTTGATGACATCAGAAGAACTTAGACCGCTAGAGCATGAGGACCGGTCTAGCAGGATGGAGGATCAAGTAAGGAAATCTTCCTTTTTCATGCTGCCTGGACCTAAACAAGCTCTTGCAGTGTGGGCACGATTTTATTGTCACATGACAAACTTACCTTTGAAGCGAAGCCCTCCAGCAGCGCACTGTCACTGCTGCTTCCCCCTTCATCTGGTCTTCTTTCTAGGTTTGCATGCTCCTGCTCTGTGGATAGCTGGGCTGTGATGACGTCACTCTTGCGCAAGTCCACAGGATACTGAATTTGTTTGTTTGCAAAATTAAAGTGGGTCGGTCTGGATGAAGTCTAGGGCCGAAGTTTTGTCCCAGTCCAGCCCTGGGCGCCTGGCTTTGGGTGCGCACTGCGCATGCGCGAGTCGCGTTTTGAATGGCCAGCGTATCTTCTGGGACCTGTGACGTGTCCCAGAAGATCGCCAGGAGGGAGGGGGGAAGGTGAACTTCCTTCCAGCTCCATGGCGCCAGGAGAGGAAGTGGACCTGGGACCCTGTAAAAACAGGGTCCCCGGTCCCTCCCCCCCAATAAAATGAAATGCCAACTGTGGCATGTCAGGGGGTCACCTTCCCTTAAAGTGGAAGTTCCACTTCTGGATGGAACGCCGCTTTAACTCCTCCCTATATTGTATTTTTAGAGTCTCGTCCTTGTCCTCCTGTGGCCACCTAAGGCTTTGCAGTGGAATTGAACCAGCTTTCCTATTCAAATGAGGTAATTCTCTAAGAGCCCTTTCACATTGTGGCCGCCCCTCCGTGAGCAGTAGAGCGCCACTGGTTTAGCGGGGCTTTACCGCTGTAATAGCGCCAATTTGACGCCGCCATTCGGGCAGCAGCGGGGCACTTTTAACCCCTAAGAAGGGGGTTAAAAAGGGGTTAAAAGCGCTGGCGCATGGTGCTTCTGAAGCGGTGTGTCGGCACTCCCCATTTATTCCAATGAGAGGGCTAGTGGAGGAGCTAAATAGTGCCTGTAAAAAAGCGCCTCAGCGTGAAAGGGGTCTAACATTGAAACCTTGATAAACAGGGGTAAGCACTGGGAGTTGCTGGACCAGAATGTGTATATATATATATACACATATATAGGAATGTATATGAATATGTACTTATTATATAAAATTTATAGTAATGTTAACACTATAGCCTCATACACACGGATGTTTTTTACCGCTGCGTTTTTTAGCGTTTTTTGCAGCTCTCTATGTTATTCAATGGCCCCATAAAAATGCTGACATTTTTGAGCTGTAGATGGCGTCAGCGTTCTTAAGTTGTAAATCAAACGCAGGACCCGCGTGTTCCGAGGCTCTAGCATTATGGCGTTTTTGACGCTGAGCCGGCAAAATGCTTACTAACGCGCATTAACGCCGTAGCGACGTTTACCAGCGTTTTTTTACTCTGGCGTTTTCAGGTTAAAAAATATCAGAGGAAAGTTTTTTTAACAAAACGCCTATTGACGCCGACACTCACTGACGATCACTAACGCGCATTAATGCCGATGCAAAACGCAGACAAGATCGCGTTCTTGATGCCGATTTTTGCCTGACGTCGGTCTCGACGTTTTGCTATTACGCCCATGTGTATGAGTCCTTGTATGTCTCTATGTACTCTTCTATTACCAGAGAATTAAATATTGCATAGTGGATAGAAACATAGAAACATAGAAAAGTGACGGCAGAAAAAAGACTGAGTAGTCCATCGAGTCTGCCCCTTTTTATTTATTTATTTATTTATTTTATTTTTTTATTTTATTTTATATATATTTTTTTTACATTAACCTTGTTGCCTGACTATAGATTTATGCTTATCCCAAGCATGTTTGAAGCCATTTACTGTTGACTGTCTCACAACCTCTGTTGGTAGTTTATTCCAATCATCAACCACCCTTTCAGTAAAATAGCATCCCCTGAGGAAGCCCAATGATAGAGCGAAACACGTCAGGACTACTATGCATACCGCTTCTTCTAAGGACCATTTGTTGGTTATGAGCTGCAATGCTTTGCTCATAATGGTTATATTGTTTTCAAACTATATCAATAGCTTTTATCATTTTAATTATTATCCTTGAAATGTATTTTCTGCACCGTTATAGTCCCACTTTCTTTTCTCTCTTGGCTATTTTTGTAAATATTTTATTCTATCTTTTCATGTGACAACACTGAAGAAATGACACTTTGCTACAATGTAAAGTAGTGAGTGTACAGCTTGTATAACAGTGTAAATTTGCTGTCCCCTCAAAATAACTCAACACATAGCCCTTAATGTCTAAACCGCTGGCAACAAAAGTGAGAACATCCCTAAGTGAAAATGTCCAAATTGGGCCCAATTAGTCATTTTCCCTCCCTGGTGTCATGTGACTCGTTAGTGTTACAAGGTCTCAGGTGTGAATGGGGAACACATGTGTTAAATTTGGTGTTATCGCTCTCATGCTGGTCACTGGAAGTTCAACATGGCACCTCATGGCAAAGAACTTTCTGAAGATCTGAAAAAAAGAATTGTTGCTCTACATAAAGATGACCTAGGCTATAAGAAGATTGCCAAGACCCTGAAACTGAGCTGCAGCACGGTGGCCAAGACCATACAGCGGTTTAACAGGACAGGTCCCACTAAGATCAGGCCTCGCCGTGGTCGACCAAAGAAGTTGAGCGCATGTGCTCAGCCTCATATCCATAGGTTGTCTTTGGGAAATGGACGTATGAGTGCTGCCAGCATTGCTGCAGAGGTTGAAGGGGTGGGGGGTCAGCCTGTCAGCGCTCAGACCATACACCGCACACTGCATCAAATTGGTCTGCATGGCTGTCCTCCCAGAAGGAAGACTCTTCTAAAGATCATACACAAGAAAGCCTGCAAACTGTTTGTTGAAGACAAGCAGACTAAGGCTGTGGATTACTGAGCCATGTCCTGTGGTCTGATGAGACCAAGATAAACTTATTTTGGTTCCAGCCACTGGTTTTTAAGATCCAATCCGGCGTAGTGGCGGTGTCCACATGTAAAATACAAATATGCGTGGTGTAGGGTATCAAATTTGCAAAACAATTGGAAAATTAGTAGTAACTCACAGTGGAGAAGTCAGAAGACCGGAGCTTCCAAATGATCCAGGGTTCAGCCGAAGGTACGTCTGACGCTCTGAGCTCCGACTTACGCATTTCGTCATCAAGACGTCGTCGGAGGAAACCTTTTTACGTTTGTTCTCAAGTGGTGAGTGGGGTTTTGTGTCACGAACGGAGGGGGTCCCTTCGGGCCACCACTGACCCTGCTCACGCACACCCACTTATTATTTATTATCTAGTTCACTCACATCGCTCCTACATGAGCATTCACGCAGTCACAGTTTTTGTTTGTGTATATTCACCACCAGAGGGCAACATTGTGCCACTCACTGATATCTTTCAGCACACCCACGTTTCTTTTTACTTTCTAGCACTTTACCTGCTTGGGCAGCGCCAACCCACTGTTTCACTTCATTATTCATTGACTGCAACTAGTCCTTTGGCTGGTTTTAGTGGGGGCAGCAGCCTATAGTACCTTCTTTACCACACAGCAGCGCCACACCACCTTTCTTTCACTTTCCACATATATTCCAGGCTCACACATACCCGTAACAAAACCCGGTAAAAATGCAATAAAATTGATTGTTTCATTAAGGCCTGGTGGTTTGGTGGCCTCCAACTGAAAGATCCATCTTAACTCATTTTGTAGTAGTTTTTTGTTAAAGTCACCGCCTCTCTGGCTAGTGTAAATGTGATCTAATGCTAGGAATTTTAACTTTGGGGGTAAGATCACTGTGTATTAAAGAACTGTGTCTTCCTAATAGGAGGTCAGGAAATTTCCACATTTTTCTGAATTTTGTTTTTTTCGAATTCGAAAATTCGGTAATCTGAAAATTGGAAAATCTGAAATGTGGTAATTCGGAAATTCGGTAATTGGAAAAGCTGAAAATCTGAAATTCAAAAATTTGAAAATTACTACTTAAGTAACTATTAAGTTATAGGAATTTGAATTTCCTTGAAAATTTGGCTGTTAGTGATACATTTCGGATTTAAGTTCACTAACATGATGGCATAGTGCCTTGATTGTGATTGCCATGTGCTGAGTTGTTAGAGTGCATTTCCTGTGTTGCATTTGATTTGCCGTGAATGTGCGAGGAAGACGATCCTTCCATGTCAGACAAATATTCATTGGATGTATTATTGTGTCGGTGTTTTTGACGTCTCTGTCCTCTGTGTTGTGTGAGTCCTGGTTGGGGGGAGGCATGTGAGATGGATGAGTTTTTGGAAATATTAAGATTTTTTTCCAGTCTGCGGGGGGTCCTCCAAAAGGAGGGTGACGCCCCTTAGGGTTTTTGAATTTTAGCCTATCCTACCATTATTTGCTCTATTTTCTTGGAACGCTTTTTTGTCTCGCAGGGATTTTTTGTCTTTTTTAATGAGGGTTTCTCTATTAAATTGCTCAATGTGAGTTTTTAATTTAGTCTCAAGTGCCCCATATTGGTTATGTTTTTTAAATTTTTCCAACTCTTGATTGAGGGTCTCAATCCTACTACCAAGTTCCGCCATTATTTTTACGGTATTCTTGTAGGAGAACCATCAAATCATAGGAACATTGTTTCAACACTTTTTCCCAGGGGAGTTTGAAGTCAGGCTCAATCCCCTCAAATGACGGCAAAATTTGAACCCTCAAACCTAGAGGGTTAATTGTTGCCTTTTTGTATTTCTCAAAATGATTTTATGTGCCAATAGAGAGATCTTTCTTTTCAACCAATTGGGACAAATTGGTAAAAATGAAGAGGATGAGTGATGATGATTGTAATTGAATTGATTCTTTCTTTAAGTTCCAACAGAATTTTATCAAAGAAGGGAGTGTGATTGGCATTGGGGGAATAAACATTGGCTAGAGTAATTTGAATAGAACTAGCCTGGTCTCTTAGAAATTAGAATCTATCATTAGGGTCCTTTAGCTCTTGTTGCAACATGAACCTAAATGGCTTTCTGAGTTATAGTTACTCACTTCATTTTAGAGGGTTAATCTGTTAAGTGTTAGGCATTTGGACGTAATGGTTAGTCATTTTGGGAATTTGCTTTGTTTCAATATGTGTCCTGAAGAAATATGACATAAGCCTTATAGCACTTCACTTCTCAAAGGAGTGTAGTTCTTTTCTTTGGAATTATAAGGCTATTGGCATTGATAGAGAACATATTTCAAGACCTTACTGTGTTGGAGGGCCACGTGGTATAAGGATTAGCCATTCCCGTTGTGGGTGTGTGAGAAACAGGAGAAAGAAAATGAAATTACTCGTAGAAAAAACAATGAGAAGGGGTAGAGTAGGGGGAGGAAGTTAGTGGGGGAGGAGGCTATGGGTAGTAGGAGTTAAGGGTGGATAGCAGATTTGGTAAAGTAGTAGATTTGTAGTTGAAGAATGCCAAAAGTGATCATTTCACAGGTTAGGAGCCACTCTAGAACCCCAGACCTATGCAGCAGACTTCTATGTTGAAAAAGTAATCAGAACTGTGTAGGCAGTTTAGCTTTTGGGGAGGTGGGATTGGTCATGTATGAACAAATTTGCTTTTGGGAAGGTGTGTGTAAAAAGAAAAAGTTAGAGAAAGGTGGTTATTAATAGGTCAATGTGATGGGAAATGAAATATCCTTACGTCATTGAAGTATGACCATGAAGGTAATAGTTGCTAGGGGTCTTCAAAAAGTCTCCGCACCATAGGCGTGCGCACAGGGGGTGCCGGGTGTGCCTGGGCACACCCTAATCACCCCAAATGCATTAGCATTATCCAGAGGTGGCACCAGGTGTGTGGTTGGGGGTTTCAGTGGCCAGCATAAATGCCCCCATTATATTAAAGGCTAGGTTAAACTTTGGGAACACGTTACACCCATATTTAGGGTGTAATGTAATACACCCCTAATCAACTGCCACCCACCACCACAGCCTCCTCCCTGTAACAGCAGGTGGCGTTCATATGTGTTTGAGCTTTGGGGTGCACACCCTAATGCAATAGGCTGTGCACACCTATGCTTTGCACTTTTTTATATTTAATAGCGTTAAAAAAAGTGTGACGCTTTTTAAAGAACCCTCGTAATACTGTATGTGGGTATGTTTAGAGAAGCGAATATAAAGTGTGTTACGTAAACTGGTATCTGGTAGGGTGGTGAGACCTGTGGTGAATAAGACTAAAAAAAAAATAATCCAGGGATATTGTATATAGTAATTAACCATGTCTGAGAGAGTCATTAACACTTTAACACTTGAACAGATTTATTTAAACGCATCAGAGAGGCATATGGGCACTTGCTTTCAGGAGGTTAGACAGCCAGAGGACATACCGATCTGCTATTGAACAGTAGCAATCCTATTTAAATCAGCAAGACCCCAAACTGGTATATCCTCTCTTTGTGTTCTGGCCTTTGGGAGTCACCGAAGAAGAAGAAGCTGTCAATCTTCTTAAATCATATCCTTATTTAGTGTGGTTATTGTATCCATGGTCACTTGGATATGTTGGATTTTATATTTTATGGAAGAAGCCTAAATTGGTAAGGATGGAATTTCCTACTATTCTAGAGTTGGCTTTTTTCAGTATATGGATTAGAGCTGGGTATAATGTTAGAGTTATTATTGTACATCAATGGTTATCGTAGGGGGACTTCTGGCAGGTCAACCCAAAATGCACTTGACAGCCTGAGTACAAAAGATACAGCATGTGAAAAGCACAAGTAATTTTAACAGTCATCTGTGATCCAATTGTGAAGAGTAGCTCCCAAATGGTTGGTTCCTATGGCCCGTCAGGTACTTAAAGAGAAGGTCTAGCCTCCTTTAGAAAAAAATTAAAAGTCAGCAGCTACAAATACTGTAGCTGCTGACTGTTAAAATTAGGACACTTACCTGTCCAGGGATCCCGTGATTTCAGCATTCCAGCCGATTTTTCAATCGGCTCTCGGGTGCTGCCAACACAATTGCTTGTAAAGGAGTTTAGAGTTACCATGGGCCTCTTGGCTGCTTCTCTGATGAATGCTCTCCTTGCCCGGCCGGTCAGTTTAGGTGGACGGCCATGTCTTGGTAGGATTGCAGTTGTGCCAAACTCTTTCCATTTTCAGGTGACGGATTGAACAGAGCTCTGTGAGATGTTCAAAGCTTGGGACATTTTTTTATAACCTAACCCTGCTTTAAACTTCTCCACAACTTTATCCCTGACCTGTCTGGTGTGTTCCTTGACCTTCATAATGCTGTTTGTTCACTAAGGTTCTCTAACAAACCTCTGAGGGCTTCACAGAACAACTGTGTTTATACTGAGATTAAATTATAGTAAATATACTATTTACTAAATAGGTGACTTCTGAAGGCAATTGGTTCCACTAGATTTTAGTTAGGGGTATCAGAGTAAGGGGGCTGAATACAAATGCACCCCAAACTTTTCACACATGTATATGTATTTCAGTGAATAATGTGAATCTAAATACTCTTTAAAGCATTACCTAATATATTAGAGCTTTACAACTGCAAAAAATATATTATTGTAACAGTAGGAGTTATGAGTGAAGCTTCCACATTTATAACAAATTCAACTGAAATGTTACCTCTTACCTGTCATGCAGCAGGAAGAGAGAATTAACATTTACAATGCATTGGAAAGTGTCTATTGCTTCTTTCTTAACTTAGGTTCACACTAGTGTTGCTGCATAACCGTACATTTTCAGTGCATTTTTGTAGCACTTTTTTATGCATTTTTACTAGTGGCGCCTTGTGCTCAAAATTTTGGGGGGCGCAAACAAACTGAAAAATTCTGAAAAATACTGAGAAAATACATCTATTGCAGCCTCCCTGTGCCATCAATTGCAACCCCTGTGCCATCAATGACAGCCATTGTGCTATCAAATGCAACCACTGTGCCCATCAATTGCAGCCAGTGCCCATCAATTGCAGCCACTGTGCCCATCAAATGCAGCCACTGTGCCCATCAATTGTAGCCACTGTGCCCGTCAATTGCAGCCACTGTGCCCATCAAATGCAGCCTCCCTGTGCCTTCAATTGCAGCCACAGTGCCCATCAAATGCAGCCACCGTGCCCATTAAATGTAGACACTGTGCCCATCAATTGCAGCCCCCGTGCCAGCAATTGCAGCCATTAGCCATGAAATGCAGCCACTGTGCTCTTCAAATGCAGCCACTGTGCCCATCAATTGCAGCCACTGTGCCCATCAAATGCACCCAGTGTGCCCATCAAATGCAGCCAGTGTGCCATCAAAGGCAGCCAGTGTGCCCATCAAATGCAGCCAGTGTACCATCAAATGCAGCCAGTGTCCCCATCAAATGCAGCCAGTGTACCATCAAATGCAGCCAGTGTGCCCATCAAATGCAGCCAGTGTGCCATCAAATGCAGCCAGTGTGCCCATCAAATGCAGCCAGTGTACCATCAAATGCAGCCAGTGTCCCCATCAAATGCAGCCAGTGTACCATCAAATGCAGCCAGTGTGCCCATCAAATGAAGCCAGTGTGCCCATCAAATGCAGCCAGTGTGACCCCCCCCCCGTGGCATTTAACTAGTATCCCCCTATCGCCTGCCCGCTGTCTGACCGACACTTACCCCCATCTTGGTGGCAGCGGGTGACAGCCACGAGCTGTGAGACGGGCAGTGGGTCAGACGACGGCTTATGTGTCCTCCATGCTTCCGTGTGTCTCTTCTTTCTTCCTGTTAGGCATCCAATATGATTGCCTGACCATTCAGTCAATCGGGAAACGGTAACATACCCATGCTTCCCGATTGGGGAAGAGAAGCAATCTATAAAATATTTTTTAAAGCGGAGTTCCACCCATTTTTCTTATGTACAATCATTCTCATACCCATCCGCAATGCTATTCGAAATGCCAATTTTTTTTTTTAATCTCATGAAAAACAAAGTCAGCTTTTTCTACCTTTTTAAATTATTCATGTAGCATTGTATACCTGGGTAAAATATTCCCAAACCATCTCCTTTGGTGTTTTATTAAACCATACAAAAGCATGTCTAATCCTTGAAATGGATTCCTAGTGGTATGGAAGTACAAAACAGTGCAGAAGCATAGAAAACGTGACATAACGTACTAAACCAAAAAGAAGTTGCGCAAAAGTGTCACCATAAAACTAAAATAAAATAAAAATATAAAAATACCTCAGTGATAGCTGCACTCATTGTCCCATATGTAATCATAGAAACCAATAAATCTGTAATTGTGTTGCACTATCAGAATAAAATGCATATAGTCATCAGAACAACCATTAAATTAAGGTGAAAATATTATATACAGTATCTCACAAAAGTGAGTACACCCCTCACATTTTTGTAAATATTTTATTCTATCTTTTCATGTGACAACACTGAAGAAATGACACTTTGCTACAATGCAAAGTAGTGAGTGTACAGCTTGTATAACAGTGTAAATTTGCTGTCCCCTCAAAATAACTCAACACACAGCCATTAATGTCTAAACCTCTGGCAACAAAAGTGAGTACACCCCTAAGTGAAAATGTCCAAATTGGTCCCAAAGTTTTAATATTTTGTGTGGCCACCATTATTTTCCAGTACTGCCTTAATCCTCTTGGGCATGGAGTTCACCAGAGCTTCACAGGTTGCCACTGCAGTCATCTTCCACTCCTCCATGACAACATCACGGATCTGGTGGATGTTAGAGACCTTGCGCTCCTCCACCTTCCATTTGAGGATGCCCCACAGATGCTCATTAGGGTTTAGGTCTGGAGCCATGCTTGGCCAGTCCATCACCTCTACCCTCAACTTCTTTAGCAAGGCAGCGGTTTTCTTGGAAGTGTGTTATCATGTTGGAATACTGCCCTCCAAAGTGAGGGGATCATGCTCTGCTTCAGTATGCCACAGTAAATGTTGGCATTCATGGTTCCCTCAATGAACTGTAGCTCCCCAGTGCCGGCAGCACTCATGCAGCCCCAGACCATGACACTCCCACCACCATGCTTGACTGTAGTGTCTTCAGCAAACTGTTTGCGTGTTTTCTTGTGCATCATCTTTAGAAGAGGCTTCCTTCTGGGACGACAGCCATGCAGACCAATTTGATGCAGTGTGCGGCGTATGGTCTGAGCACTAACAGGATAACCCCCACCCCTTCAAACTCTGCAGAAATGCTGGCAGCACTCATACGTCTGTTTCCCAAAGACAACCTATGGATAGGACGCTGAGCATGTGCACTCAAATTCTTTGGTTGACCATGGCGAGGCTTGTTCTGAGTGGAACCTGTCCTGTTAAACCGCTGTATGGTCTTGGCCATCGTGCTGCAGCTCAGTTTCAGGGTCTAGGCAATCTTCTTATGGCCTTGGCCATCTTTACATAGAGCAAAAATTATTGTTTTCAGATCCTTAGAGAGTTCTTTGCCATGAGGTGTCATGTTGAACTTCCAGTGACCAGTATGAGAGCGTGAGAGCGTTAACACCAAATTTAACACACCTGCTCGCAATTCACACCTGAGACCTTGTAACACTAACGAGTCATATGACACCAGTGAGGGAAAATGGCTAATTTGACCCAATTGGGACATTTTCACTTAGGGGTGTACTCACTTTTATTCCCAGCAGTTTAGACAGTAATGGCTGTGTGTTGAGTTATTTTAAGGGGACAGCAAATTTACACAGTTATACAAGCTGTACACTCACTACTTTACATTGTAGCAAAGTGTCATTTCTTCAGTGTTGTCTTGTGAAAAGATAGAATAAAATATGAGGGGTGTACTGTATAATATATATATATATATATGCCGTGTGTATATAATGTATATATTTACACAAGTGTGCCAAGAAAATATCCCCCACACCATTACACCACCACCCCCAGCCTGAACCGGTGATACAAGGCAGGATGGATCCAGGTTTTCATGTTGTTTAATCCGAATTCTACCCTACCATCTGAATGTCACAGCTGAAATTGATACTCATCAGAGCAGGCAACATTTTGTGATCTTCTATTGTCCAGTTTTGGTGAGCTTTTGTGAATTATAGCCTGAGTTTCCTATTCTTAGCTGACAGGAGTCCCAGTTTGTCTTCTGCTGCTGTAGCTCATCTGTTTCAAGGTTTGATGTGTTGTGCCTTCAGAAGTGGTATTCTGAATACCCTGATTGTAACAAGTGGTTATTTGAGTTACTGTTCTCCTTCTATTATCTTGAACCAGCCTGCCCATTCTCCTCTGACCTCTGACATCAACAAGGCATTTTCATCCACATAACTGCTGTTCACTGGATATTTTTTCTTTTTCGGACCATTCTCTGTAAACCCTAGAGATGGAAAATCCTAGTAGATCAACAATTTTTGAGTCTGGCACCAACAAGCATTGCACGTTCAAAGTCACTTAAATTCCCTTTCTTCTCCATTCTGATGCTTGGTTTGAATTTCAGCAAGTTGTCTTCACCATGGCTAGATGACTAAATGCAATGAGTTTCTGCCATGTGATTGGCTGATTAGCAATTAGTGTTACCAAACATGTGTTTCAGTACTTACAGGTGTAGACAGATCTCAGCAGACCGACCTAGACAGGCCCTGTTTGAGCACAGCCTCTTCCTTTTGTGAACAAGCCTACCTGTCCTCATTAAACTACTCGATTTGGTTATCTGTTCCAGGCTGTTAGGCACCCTTTACCTGTCACTAGAGATGAGCCAAACCCCCTACCCTGTACAGTATGCACCAGAACTCCTGAACAGAGAAAAGTTCTGACCCGAGCGATGAACCCTATTAAAGTCTATGGGACCCAACTTGAAAAATCAAAAGTTCCCATTTTGAAGGCTTATATGCAAGTAATTGGCCATAAAAAGGGTAATGTTTTTTCAAAAAGATAGTTTTTACAGGAGTAGTGATTTTAATGATGCTTAAAGTGCAACAATAACAATGAAAAATTATTTTACATATAGTGCCTGGGGGGTCCCCTTAGTCTGCCTGTAAAGTGGCACATCTGAACTATGGATAGAACCTGCTGCAGCAAAAATGACATTTCTAAAGAAAAAATAAATGTGGGGGCGTGGCCTGACGTGATCGTGACCCGGACGTGTGCCTGGAAAGCTCTGCTCCAGCCCAGTACAACCTACAGGAATTCTTGCACAGGAGAAGAGGGTGAGAACAACAAACACCCTAGCCTAACTCTCCATCTCCCCAGCTACATTTTGCACCTTGAATTGCGGGGATCGGCGGCCGGCTTCCGCGCCAATAAAAGTCGAGACCGCGGCTTTTGCGGCCTACCGCTTCCCGACCTGGCGGCACGGTCCCTGGAGCCCCCTTCCTCCATTCACCCCCCATCTGCACCTACAGCATCCTCCTGGGCCCTTACCCTGACAAGGATTGCCCCCAGGCAGTCTTGGAGCCTAAAAAAATACATTAAATAGGGACACGAGGGGCGGCCTGCTGAGGCCTGGAGAGGCCTCTATTGTCACAGGCTGCAACCCTAACATAGTCTATCCCAGGCTATACATAGGAGATTACAGCACTACAACTCTCCAGCCTCCCCTGGGATCTCTTAGAAATGACCCTGATGAACCAAGAGCCTTATGATTGCATCCATCGCTGCATGATGGAAAGTGCACTCGCCTACCCATCACTCCACCAATTCTGATTCCTCCAGATGATCACCGCGTGACCATCATATTTTAAAACCAGCCAAGTGAAAGAAGGTAGGAGACGAGACAGAGAGGAGAAAGATACCTTCTATTCTACCACGGTATACTCTGGCATGAGAGGAAGTAAGAAGGCGCATAGCCGCCGCTCCAACCAACACAACCTCACTAACTACCTGTTACGCTCGGCTCAAAAGGGGATGATGAGTCAAAATGGCGCTAAAAAACAGGCCGTGGCCTCTCCTTCTGCCCCTAACGCACATCCAAACAGCGAAAATTCCTCTCAACTCACAAAAGCTGACCTTGATGAGAGCCTTATAATTATATATGAAAAACTAGCAGCTAAAATACAGTCAGAGGTGTATAAATCCACCAACGCTCTCTCCTCTGAAACAGCAGCCCTGGGCAATCAGACAGATCTCCTAGAGACCAAACACTACGAACTATCTCTTGCCCACAACGACCTGAGAAAGGACTTTGAATCACTTGCGGAAAGTTTCTCTTTTGTTCAGGCCCAAATGGAGCACCTGGACAACCGTAACAGGCGAAATAATCTGCGGATCAGAGGGGTAGCGGAAAGCGTAACTGACTTGACCCCAGCTATGAATAAATTGTTTCACAGCTTGTTGCCAAATACACCAGTATAGGCCTTTAAATGTGACAGAATCCACCGAGCGCTTAGGCTCAAGCCCCCAGCCGACAAACCACCCTGAGACATTATAATGTGACTGAAAAATTTTCTAGTTAAGGAAGAAATCTTACACACTTAAAGAGGTACACCCAACATCGAATTAGATGGATGTAAAATTCAATTTTTTCCTGACATCTCTCCAGCAACATTGGAGAGAAGAAGAAAAATGAAAGTGGTGACCTCAGTCCTTCAATCAGCCAGGATAAGATACTGCTGGGGCTTCCCCTTTAAACTCACCGTGCCTCACAACGGTACAACCTGCATGGTGTTTAACCTGAGGGAAGGAAAGGAATTGCTAATAAAGCTGGGTTTGCTGGAACCTGACCCGCCACTCAGACTACAAAATACTCCACTGTCTTCACCTATTTGGAACACTCCGGCCTCCCGCCGCGATCAACGTAGATGGCGTCAATAATACAGAGATATCGAAGCTTAATCACATTGCGATTCTTCCTTTTTGATCCATGTTGTTTTCACTGCAGTACAGGCCGTGATGAGTAACTGATCTTTTTCTAGCTTCACTGTGGATCAACATATTCGCCACTGTTGTATGGCTACAGGTTTTGACAGTTCAAGGTTATTATTTTTCTCCTTTTTCTTTGCAATTTCATTTTCTTGGTATTGCGACCGTGAGTTGCTATTGAAGACTACGGAAAGGCTATGTTAAAATATATTTACCAGATGCATAAGCTCTTACTAACTGCATTAACATTTTTCAACGATAGATGGCAGTAAAGTACAAACTATATTTTCCTACTTTGTTTAAATTCAAACACTTTTTTACCATACTAAACATAGCCAGTAGTAGTCTATGGACTATCCGGATTGAACCTTACACACTGGCTACTCCTGAGAATACTATTTACTCTTGCACTTTTCATCTACAGATATTATCGGAATATCGGAATTATCGGATGCATCTGCACCCCTCCCCCCCTTGGGAAGATCTGATCACAACCTGGTTCATCTCCTACCTGTGTACAAACCCCTTGTATGCAGGCAACCAGCTACCTCCCGCATAGTGACGACATGGTCTGATGAGACCAATGAGGCTCTGAAAGACTGTTTTAAAACTACTATGTCGGAGGAATTGTGCAATCCTCATGGGGAGGATATTGACAGTTTAACGGACTGTATTACTGACTACATCAACTTCTGTGTGGAGAATACTGTACCCACCAGGACTGTACGGTGGTCTCGGAGTAACCAGAGTAGTCTGGTACAGCAGTGATACGCCCTCCATCGACCAACGGACGTATGTTCCCCAAACATGTGTCCATCCTCTACTTGGTCCAACACTAGTCTAGAAGGGTTCCCCCCCTCCCCACGTCTACGTAGGCTATTAAGGCTATAAGGCTATTATAGACATCTACTTTTCACGTTCTCATTTATCATAAGAGTCCTCATCGGTCACACATTCCAAGTTAGGCCTATCAGGTATCTGATGATGACCGATACAAATCATACCATTTTTTCACAAACTTAAATTTGTTTCATCCTTTTATATCAAACATGAAATGAC
>BLSH010433815.1:107323-121642 GCA_018402905.1 Glandirana rugosa | reverse complement strand
AGCAGTATACAGGGCCACCAGAGAGCAGTATACAGGGCCACCAGTGAGCGGTATACAGGGCCACCAGTGAGCGGTATACAGGGCCACCAGTGAGCGGTATACAGGGCCACCAGAGAGCGGTATACAGGGCCACCAGAGAGTGGTATACAGGGCCACCAGGGAGCGGTATACAGGGCCACCAGGGAGCGGTATACAGGGCCACCAGGGAGCAGTATACAGGGCCACCAGGGAGCGGTATACAGGGCCACCAGGGAGCGGTATACAGGGCCACCAGGGAGCGGTATACAGGGCCACCAAGAAGCGGTATACAGGGCCACCAGGGAGCGGTATATAGGGCCACCAGGGAGCAGTATACAGGGCCACCAGGGAGCGGTATACAGGGCCACCAGGGAGCAGTATACAGGGCCACCAGGGAGCGGTATATAGGGCCACCAGGGAGCGGTATACAACCACCCCCCACCCAGCCACCCCCCCGCCTCTGGCGGGGGCGCCGGGCGGCACTATCCTGACACCACACACCCCCTGCACTTACTATGTGTAGAGCGGCGGTGTGTGGAGAGGGCAGATGGACGTTCCGCTCCTCGGGTTTCCTGTTCTTTGCCAAAGCGCCTAGGCATCCAATAGGATCGCCTGGCGCTTTGGGCAATCAGGAAAAAGATCTTATTGTAGCTAGGTGAGGGATACCTGGGTTTGGCGCCCCCCCTGGCCTGGCGCCGTAAGGCAGCTGCCTAAGCTGCCTTATGGTGGCGCTGGCCCTGTATACACCTACCTCTTTGATTGTACTGTTAACATATTTTGTATGTTTTCTTTGTACCCACCCTTCCAATAAAGCATTTTGTAAACCAAAAAATAAAGAAAACAATAAATGAATGAAATGACATTTAAATTGCCAGCAATACAATACCATTGGTGGCAATAGAAAAATGTTAAAAAATAAATGGCGTGGGGGTCCCACCCAATCCATACCAGGCTCTTCGGGTCTGTTATGGATTTTAAGGGGAACCCCACACCAAAATTTAATAATAAGGGCCCAGGGTCCCAGCCAAACCCATTGTGTTTTATTAAAGCGTACAAAAGTATGCCCAATTCTTGAAATAGATTGAAGTAAACAATTCCTAAATTAATTCCTAGTGGTATGGAAGTACAAAACAGTGCAGAAGCATAGAAAATGTAACATAAAGTACTTAACCAAAAATAAGTTGCGCAAAAGTGTCACCATAAAACTAAAATAAAATAAACAAAAAAATATGTCAGTGATAGCTGCACTCATTGTCCCATATGTAATTATAGAAACCAATATCTGTAATTGTGTTGCGCTATCAGAAAGAAGTGCATATAGTCATCATAACAATCATCCAATCAGGTGAAAATAGTATACACAGTACAACCCTCACATTCTTGTAAATATTTTATTCTATCTTTTCATGTGACAACACTGAAGAAATGACACTTTGCCCCACTCAGTACAGAGGCACAGACAGAGGGATTTCTTCAGAACAACAAAAGTGACAGGCGAGCGGCACGCTGGGCGAAAATTCCCAGGAGACCGATAAATCTCAGGCGATAAGTTGAACGATAGCCAGAAGGTGAGATGTCCAGAGCCACTCAACCCACCTCCTAGATTGGAGGCAATACACGAAAAGAACCATGTGCATCATGTGACCAGTGTGAAGGCATCTGAGAAAAGGTTCCTTCACCTTTGATCTTTGATGTGGAGTTTATGAGCGAGCGGCTTGTAGGAGTGGGTATCAGACAGTTCATTCTCCCTTGGGCAGACCAGAGACCGAGATTACTTGTGAAAAAAGCATCCACTGACCCCCCATAATAGGTGGTCATTGTGCTGAGGTAAGCGCATATATTGACTATTTTGGTGGTGGAACAGTCACAAATTTTTGCCAGATATCACGGTGATGTAGTGATATGAAGTTTGCTCATTAACCTTTGGAGCCCATCACACTGTTTTTACTTTGGACTTTGGTGGACTACATTTATTGGATTACTCTTGCACTTCATGAAATGTCAATTTGCAAATATTATGAAATGCCTTTGATTTTTGATTTCATGGGTCAATTCAATCAATGTCCATTCATTTATTTATATGCTATTTTGCACATATTATGAAACTTTGCACATACCTGTTGGATTTCTGATTGTTGATTGCACAGATTTTCAATCACTGCATATGAATTTTTATTTATTCAGTCAGTTTTTCAGCGCAACGCTATTGTTTACATATTTATCTTATTTGTGGTGCAGCTATTAGGTTGTTTCTTATGTATCACAAGTGCAGTATTATTCCTTTTTTCACACAGCCATTAATGTCTAAATCACTGGCAACAAAAGTGAGTACACCCCTAAGTGAAAATGCTCAAATTGGGTCCAAAGTGTCAATATTTTGTGTGGCCACCATTATTTCCCAGCACTGCCTTAACCCTCTTGGGCATGGAGTTCACCAGAGCATCACAGGTTGCCACTGGAATCCTTTTCCACTCCTCCATCATGACATCACGGAGCTGGTAGATATTAGAGACCTTGCGCTCCACCACCTTCCGTTTTAGGATGCCCTACAGATGCTCAATAGGGTTTAGGTCTGGAGACATGCTTGGCCAGTCCATCACCTTTACTCTCAGCTTCTTTAGCAAGACAGTGGTCATCTTGGAGGTGTGTTTGGGGTCGTTATCATGTTGGAATACTGCCCTGTGGCCCAGTCTCTGAAGGGAGGGGATCATGCTCTGCTTCAGTATGTCACAGAACATGTTGTCATTCATGGTTCCCCATGCATCCCTAGACCATGACACTCCCACCATCAAGCTTGACTGTAGGCAAGACACACTTCTCATTGTACTCCTCACCTGGTTGCCACCACACACGTTTGACACCATCTGAACCAAATAAGTTTATCTTGGTCTCATCAGATCACAGGACATGGTTCCAGTAATCAATGTCCTTAGTCTGCTTGTCTTCAGCAAACTGTTTGCGTGTTTTCTTGTGCATCATCTTTAGAAGAGGCTTCCTTCTGGGACGACAGCCATGCCACCAATTTGATGGGGGCTGACCCTCCACCCCTTCAACCTCTGCAGCAATGCTGGCAGCACTCATACGTCTATTTCCCAAAGATAACCTCTGAATATGAGGCTGAGCATGTGCACTCAACTTCTTTGGTCGACCATGGTGAGGCTTGTTCTGAGTGGAACCTGTTCTGTTAAACCGATGTATGGTCTTGGCCACCGTGCTGCAGCTCAGTTTCAGGGTCCTGGCATTCTTTTTAGGCCATCTTTATGTAGAGCAACAATTCTTTTTTTCAGATTCTCAGAGAGTTCTTTGCCATGAGGTGCCATGTTGAACTTCCAGTGACCAGTATGAGAGAGTGAGAGTTATAACACCAAATTTAACACACCTGCTGCCCATTCACACCTGAGACCTTGTAACACTAATGAGTCACATGACACCGGGGAGGAGAAATGGCTAATTGGGCCCAATTTGGACATTTTCACTTAGAGGTATACTCACTTTTGTTGCCAGCGGTTTAGACATTAATGGCTGTGTGTTGAGTTATTTTGAAAGGACAGCAAATTTACACTGTTATACAAGCTGTACACTCACTACTTTATATTGTAGCAAAGTGTGATTTCTTCAGTGTTGTCACATGAAAAGATATAATAAAATATTTACAAAAATGTGAGGGGTGTACTCACTTTTGTGAGATACTGTTTGTGGGGGTGTAGTGCTGCTGCTCTAGGCCATGGCTTATGTGTGTAGAAATCCAGCGCTAGCTGTTTATCAAATAGACATTTTGGACAGGCTTCATATATATGGATGTACTAAATCATAAAGAGCTTGTTCTCTAATGATTGTGAATTTGTTCTCTTGGCAGAGTCTCTTGCCTTTTCTGGTGAACACCCTTACACACATCCACAAATCTACACCATCTGGCCACGTTTCTGTGCCCCCTCACCATAAATCTGCTACGCTCCCCAGTTTCTGTGACCCCTCATGATGACTCGGTATCCCTCTTCAGTTTCTGTGCCTCATCACCACCTCCTTGTACCCTTCTCTGATCCATGTGTCACCTTCTCACCTCATCTCCGCATCTCTACATCTCTCTTGAGTCTCTGTGCCCCCTTTTCCTTGTTGCTCATCCCTTTCTAGTCACCTAAGCATCTCATATACTCTCTACATTCTTTTCCAGTCAGTGTGGCCCCTCACTACCTCTGTACCCTCTCTACTACTTATGTTCTCTCTTCACCTCTGAGCCCTTTCTACTTCTCATGTTCCTTCTTGACTCCAGCACTGCTTCCCCAGTCTTGGTGTCCCTTGAGCACCCCATTCCCAGTCTTGGTTACCTTTCTCTACCTCAGCACTCCCTCCCCAGTTTTGGGGACCCCTCTCTACCTCACTACCCCCTCCCCAGACTTGGCACACCATCTATACCTCAGCATCCCCTCCCCAGTCTTGGTGCACCATCTATACCTCAGCATCCCCTCCCCAGTCTTGGGGCCTCCTCTCTACTTCAGCACTCCCTCCCAGTCTTGGTGCCTCCTCTCTACTTTAGCACTCCCCCCCCGGTCGTGGTGCACCATCTATACTTCAGCATCCCCTCCCCAGTCTTGGTGCCTCCTCTCTACCTCAGCACTCCCTCCCCAGTCTTGGTGGGCCATCTATACCTCAGTAACCCCTCTCCAGTCTTGATGCCCCCTCTTTACCTTAGCATCTCCTTTCCAGTCTTAGTGCCTCCTCTCTACCTCAACAGCCTTTCTCCTGTCTCTGTGCCCCCCCTCCAATTTAGCACTGTCTTATCAGTCTCTGTGCCCCCTCTGCAGGTAGTCCCATCCTGCTTACATGTACAAAATCATGCATGAAGCCAAAATTGTTGAAGGCAGCTGAAAACTGCATACTAGACGTAATGCACAATAATAAGTGCATACTAGATTCTTTATTATATAGTATGGTACAGGTGAGACGTGTTTTGTATAGGAATATTGATTAAAGTGTAAGAGTTCAGCAAGCGAGCAGTGTCAATCTGATACCACCACCAATCCCTAGAAATTACAATACCAAAAAGAGGACCCCTATGGGTGGGACTTTAAAGGTAGAGGAACAGAAAAGGTCGATACCACATCTTTGTATACATCAAATCCACATTTATTGCCCACAAGTACAAAATATAAAATATAAAAAATGTATATATGACAAATAGACTAGTTGTTATATAACATATCCTGTTAAAATCATGAACAGATCGGATACAGCCGGCTCACACAAATCTGAGTGTAAGTTCTTTTACATCATTCTGCAGTCCTACGAAAGAGGAAAAGAGCCCGACACGTTTCGTCAGGGGCTTGTAGCAGAATGCATTCACGTACCTAAACGTACTTTATCTGGAACAAAAACAGAAGAAATAATCACACATATGTCGTGGTGAACATGGGAACCTAGCCCCCAGGGAGCACTGTGAGCACTGTGAAGCGTTGTGGAGTGTGGAGGAATGGGAAAAAAACAAAAAACAAAAAAAAATCAAACAACACAACAAAAGGATGTATATATGGCCATTCCATAACTAATCCCTTGTTGGGTAAGAATTTTAACTAGGATGTATAATGTGTAGATCATACCTACCCAATAGTAATACTTGAAAGGACTTCACCTTCAGAGCTCAAAATATACAGATTCCGGAGCCATATGCGGGTCAGGGAGCTGCTGTAAGGGTAATTCTGGTTCCAGCTTTAAAGCGAATACCAATACCCTTTATATGTTAAAAGGGACAGAGAAAAAACAACAGGGAAAAAGAGGTCCATTATTTCATATGTCCCAAAGGAGGATGTCATGCATCCCATGTGAAACATAGCCATAGGAGGTCCTCAGTAAGTTTATATAGGAACAGACACAAGCGAACTGGGGGAAAACATCCCCACAGGGTAAGGGGAGGACCAGAGACAGAGAAAGACCTAGAATATAACCCTATATGTCCACACATATACTGACCTTACTGCATGCTCAAATCAAATGTTCAAGAGTGAGCTTTGCCTCAGTGGTGGAGGAGGGAGGCACCAGTGATTTTCCCACTATTTCACACCAAAACATATTGCTTTTAGGTCTGCGTTGTGCTATTTCCATATTCTAATCCAAGGCGGACAAAAGTGTCAATAAAGGTTTACGGAAAACAAACGACGGGATCTGCCCTTGTATGTTGAAGGGGAAATACCTGAAAGTAGCAAACGGCCAGAAGAATTATGAGAAGGAATACAAAAATCAGGCCCCACCCCCCAAAAAAAACAAAAAACTTTGAGGAGCTACAGCTCCTAGGAGGCAACTCCTGGGCTACCCTCCCCACAGGCTCCTACAAAAAATCATATATTGTATGGGACCAGATGTCCCCAAATTGCCATCACATTTCCTTAGGGGTTCATAGGGACAATCTCCAAGTGAACATACCTCCGATTCCTCCTATCTCTTTGGATGCCGTGCCAGTGATGTCAGAAGGCTCCACAGCAGTTAAATAGCCGGCGTGGAATGCCGGCACAAGCGCCGTAGTGATCCCCCCTCGCGCCACTCATCGGCGTCATAAGCCGGCGCCATCTATGGACCCAGATATGTAGGAGAGACCGCCCGTATGTACATACTACCCGTTGATGGGGACAAGGGCCTCTTCCCGACAACCCTGGACTGTGGTCGCCGGTGTCTGTGGGTGGGGGGATTATCAGAATCTGGAAGCCCCTTTAACAAGGGGGCCCCCAGATCCTGGCCCTCCCCCCCATGTAAATGGATATCGAGTACATCGTACCCCTACCCATTCACAAAAATTGTCAATAAGTAAGAAACAGAGGAAACGGTTTTTGATAAGTTCTTTATTAAAAAAAAAAAAATAGTGTCCCTCGACGACATCCATCGTCAATCACGACACCCGAAAAATAGCAAAAAAAAGCACTCCTCCTCCTGGGAGACCACTGGCCTCTCTGCTTTGACAGTTCTTATATAGGCAAGGAGTGGGGCCACCCAGTTACGTCTCCCGATGGCACCTCCCCTTATGACGTCACTTAATGTCAGAACGGGCGATGTCAATGGGTGACGTAGCAGGGTTGCCCCACCCATTGCCTATATAAGAGCTGTCAAAGCAGAGAGGAGGCAGATGACTGAAGGCCTCCCAAGAGGTGACAGCGGCTTTTTTTTTCTATTTTTCGGGTCCAGCCGGCGTCTTGATTGGCGATGGATACATCAAGGGACACTATTTTTTTTTTCTTTATTTGTAAAGGACTTGTCAAAAACTATTGCCTGTGGTTATTACTTTTGGACACTTTTTTGGGGAATGGGTAGGGTACGATGTGCCCGATACCCATTCACATGGGGGGGCCAGGATCTGAGGTCTCCCTTGTTAAAGGGGGCTTTCAGATTCCAATAAGACCCCCCAACTGCAGACCCTGACAACCACCGGCCAGGGTTGTCAGGAAGAGGCCCCCCAAAGCACCCTCCCCATGATAAGGGCAAGCGGCCTGGTATTATCCAGGAGGGGGCGCTTGCTTGTCCCCAGCTTTCCTGGCTTGCCAGGCTGCATACTCGGATAAGGGTCTAGTATGGATTTTGGGGGGACGCCATGCCATTTTTTTTAAATTTTGGCATGGAGTACCACTTACAATTTATACCAAACCCAAAGGGCCTGGTATGGACCCTGGGGGGACCCCATGCCGTTTTTTTTCTTAATTCTGTTATAGGGTTCCCCTTAACCACTTCAATACAGGGCACTTTCACTCCCTTCCTGCCCAGACCAATTTTCAGCTTTTAGTGCTCAATGACGTCTATGGGAAATCTTGTTCAGCTTGTACACTACACTGACTGCACTAAACTGACGGAACACACTATCCACTAACTAGCTGCCTAATCTCCATTATCACACACTATACACAGCAGCCATGTAAGCAGCAGCCTTAAAATGTGGGGCATGGACTTAGCCCTTGAGCCATGATTGGCCAAAGGCACTCTGTCTTTGGCCAATCATGGCTTTCACAGTACATTGTGCTGTGATTGGCCAAAGCATACAGGTCAGGTGCATGCTTTGGCCAATCATCAGCAACCAATGCACTGCGAGAGCTTCCCACTGAGCGTCCCTTTCTTCCTGTGTTCAGCAAACACACGAACAGCTGATGTTCAAGTCGAACTTATGTTTGACTCAAACACACGGCCCATCCCTACTGCGTGGGATTTGTCTGGATGGAGAGTGGGGAAGAGGCCAGTAAATGCTTAATTTAATGACCCCTTCCTCTTAATGTATAGAGTCAGTGATCCACACCGATCACTCATAACAGGCATAGTAGATTGTGTGTACTCAATCTCCTTTCTCTGTCTCAAAGTTGAAACATCAGAGGTCTGTTTAGCCCCTGATATTTTACCAAAGCCCCCCAACAGGGCTCCTAAAAAACTGCAAAGAATTATAAAAAAATAAAATTGTAAATATAAATAAAAAATAAGATGGTAAAAAATAATAAAAAATAAAATAACAAAAAATAAAAAATACTGACAGCAGTGGCAGAACTACCAGGGCCGCAAAGGTCACACTAGAAACCAGGCCCTGGCATTCCGCTAGTGTAGGGAGGCCCTGGCTGGAGGTCAGGGGGGCCCTTTATGGTTTCTTGAATCAGGGCCCTGAAAGTTCTTGTTACGCCTCTGGGAACATGGTTGCTCTATGGTTTCCTGGGACCCTGGGTGAGCTATCTGGTTGGATGCTGTCATCCCATGTGACTCCAGTGGCCATATTGGATCAGGTAGAGCCTATTTAGACTCTGGCTCCGGGTTTGGCAAGCATTTTTGTGTGTGGATAGCGTAGAGACAGGTCAACCTCTTGACAAGGACAGTGATTAGCGGCAAGGAGTGGTGTTCTCTAACGAGTGGTTCAGTCTAGAGTGCTTAGTTTTAACCGTGTAACAAGCATGGCCACAGGCAGAGGCATAACTAGAACCTTCAGGGCCCCCGGTGCAACAAATTATGAAGGGCCCCCCTGGCCAGGGCCCTTCCTTCTTCCCGCTGATACTGGGGCCCTTTACTTCCATCGCGGGTCCCTTTATTACGGTCCCGCAGCGGCACCCTTTCACAAGTTCTGCAGCGGGCCGCCTTTCTGCCATCTTCGGGCCTTCCCATGGTGGCGAAATGTCAGGGCCCGGTCCCAATTGCAACCTTTGCAATCCTGATAATTCCCTCACTGGTGTCAGTAGTTTTTAATTTTATTATTTTTTTACCATTTCATTTTATTTCTTTTACAATTTTATTTTTATAATTTTTTACAATTTATTTTAGGAGCTCCGTTGGGGGGCTCTAATGAGATATCAGGGGTCTAAACAAACCTCAGCCCCTAATCTTCATCTGTGTAGCCTCAACTGCACAGAATGAATGGACAGGAATAGCTGTGCACCAAGTCTACCATTCATTCAGAAACGGAAGTATAGTAAAAACAGATTACTATAATTAAGTTATGAATGAACCAATTGGTACCAATCACTGACTCTGTCCATTCAGAAAAGGAAGGAGCCTGTAAATTATAAATTTACCGACCCGTTCCCATCTCTCCATCATGACATCTTCTACAGCAGCTGGCAGGAGAGAGGAGGGGGAAGACATGAGCTCTGTGGGGAGACACAGGAACCCTTGGAACAGCAGAAGACAAGTAAACTGGATAGGAGGGGAGGAGGGGTAGCGGGGGCAGCATATAGAGGAACCAATCTCCTCCATTAGCTCTAAATGCCTCCCCCGCCATCCTTCCTTTCCAGGTGTACAAGGGGAGGCACATGGGCCCCCTGGAGCATGGGGCCCGGTTGCAATTGTAACCCCTATCATTACGCCCCTGGCCACAGGTTACAGAGATTTAACTGTGCAAGTGCTGCTCGCTCCTGAGTTTGGCATAGACGAGAGGCGGTGGCAAGAGAAATAAAAACCATGTTGGAGTTAGACGTGATATGGGAGTCCCACAGCGCCTGGTGGAGCCCTATTGTACTGGTCTCAAAGCCCAATGGCACTATCCGGTTCTGTAATGATTTTAGGAAGCTGAATGATGTGTCTAAGTTTGACGCATACCCGATGCAGCGGGTTGACGAACTTGTGGATAGGTTGGACATAACAACCCTAGACCTAACTAAGGGATACTGGCAGACTCAGAGTCAGCAAAGGAAAAAAAGGCCTTCTCTACCCCAGAGGGGTCCTTCCAATACAAACGAATGCCGTTTGGTCTGCATGGGGCCCCTGCATCTTTTCAGAGGATGATGGACAAGACTTTGAGGCCGCATCAGCCCTATGCAGCGGCCTATCTGGATGATGTTGTCATCCACAGCCCAGATTGGGAATCACATCTGCCCCGGGTGCAGGTAGTGGTAGATTCACTGAGGGTAGCAGGTTTAACAGCCAACCCGAAGAAGTGTGCAATAGGTCTCGATGAGGCCAAATACCTTGGGTATGTGATTGGTCGAGGTCTGATTAAGCCCCAAACCAATAAGATTGAGGCCATTCAAAAGTGACCCCAACCGGTGAACAAGAAACAGGATTGGCCCTTCCTGGGGATTACAGGGTATTACCAACACTTCATACCCAACTTCACCACCATTGCTGTCCCTCTGATCTGACAAAGGGTAGAGCGTCAGGAATGGTTAAGGGGAATCCCGAAACTGATAAGGCCTTCCAGAAATTGAAGCAAGCCCTTTGTGTACAGCCGGTGCTCATGACCCCAGACTTCACATAGGAGTTTGTGGCTCAAACTGATGCCTCTGAGGTGGGACTAGGTGCTGTTCTGTCCCAGATCAGAGATGGTGGTCGTCTACTTAAGCAGGAAGCTTAAAAGACAAGAAGAAAATTATGCCATTGTGGAAAAGGAGTGCCTGGCTATCAAGTGGGCCTTATAGGCCCTAAAATACTACCTGCTGGGAAGGTCATTCAGGCTGGTCATCAACCATGCCCCCCTTACGTGGATGTGTAACAACCGGGAGCAAAATAGCCGGGTGACTAGGTGGTTCTTGGCCCTACAGCCGTTTAAGTTCTCAGTGGAACACCGGGCTGGAAGGCTCCAAAATAATGCCAATGGTCTTTCCCGGGCCACTGCATGGTGCTCTGCCTGAAGGGGCTTGAGCAGAGGGGGAGGAATATGTGACATTATGCGAGGCACCACAATTCACGGGCGATACTTCCCGCCTCGCATGCGATCATTTTGAGGCGACTAGCGGGAGTCCGACCCAGGTTTTGCCAGCCATGGTGGCAGAGCTGGTTCCGGCCCGGACTTTCTGGTCCACTCAAACCCCTCTCCACCTGCATTTAATGACCAGGAAGAGAACAGAGGAGAGCTTGATCCTGGATCTCAGAGGTAGAAAGCTGAGAGAGCTCTGTGTGCTAATTTGGACTGTAAGAACAATATTTGCAATGTGCTTTTGTTTTGTGGGTGTCGGGGACAGCCCCACATTGTATAGAGAGGAATCTGTTTGTGTAGTTTAGCGCCAGACGGCGAGGTTTTGTTTTCTGTTTTTTGTTTGTGTTTTGAATTTGCAAACCTGAAATAATAAACCTGGCAAGCCACCAGATTTTAAGAAACTGACATTCATGCTGAATCTTTTCCCCTGAAAAGTGATCCCCACGAGCTAATCTCCCACAGAGTGTATAACAAAAATATATGAAACGTAAGAACAAAAAAGCAAAACAAAAAAAGTGCATATGATACAATAAGCAACCACACAAAGATGGATATGCATGCATAGCTAGAAAAACATATAATCTATCAAAAATGATGTCTCCAATCTGGATAGTATATTTATGATTACAGTATGCTGCATGTCATTGTTGTGTGATTGTGTGATTGTGTCACACAACGATGACATGCAGCATAGTGTAATTATGGTAATTATGTGCATTTAAAAAGCTTGTGTTGGGGCCATATCTGTGTTGTGATCAAGCACGAATACTCGTGTGAAACGCGTAAACAGTGTTCCTGTGATGTTCGTCTGGCATGGTGACAATAAAGAAACTTGAAAAGCATTCATCTCGTTGTGGTGTGTGGCCACTCCCTTCTTTCGTATATCTGCTGTTGGCGGTGGTGAGCTGGGGTGAGTGCCTGCAGCGGTCTGCTGACCGTTTGATTGCTTGAGTGGTGTGCGCACTTTTGTTGCACTTTCTATTGTTCACAGCCAAAACCATTGTCAATACCAGTGCCGGATTATCAAATAGGTGGAGCAGGCACTGGCCTATGGGCCCCACCAAGTTTAAGGGTCCTGTGACAATCAAATGTGACATCAAATGTAACGGATCATTATATTGATTTGATCTTAAAAGAAAATTACAATGAAGCTTTCCTAAATTGTTTACAAAGATAGAAAAAAAATAATCAACCCAAAGAAACAAAAGCGTTACATTAAATACTCCATAGAGAAAATACTGTATGAATGTAATGTACCCAATAACAACTTAACCGCTTGCCGACCATCCCACGAAACCTACGGGTTGGAGCAAGACAAGTGTCCTGTGCCGAAGAACTGGTGGTGGATATTAGCGTTCTGCCCTGTTAACCTTATAATGCTCTGAAGTCTAGTGCTAGGACAGGTAGGAATAAACCCATGTCACCAGTAGGAGAAGAGACGTGGTCCTTGTGGTGTGAGGTTTGGTGGGGTGGTCTGATAAATGGTTATGCGCAGGTGTTAACTCAGACATCTTTTGTTTAATTGAATTAAATATTAATTTAATGTAGTGGGACAAGCAACATGTGTAGCATGGTTCCCCTATATCGTAGGGCAGTGGTGACCATTTGGTAGCCCCCATCTACAACATGCTGTCATACCCCCTGCATTCCTCTCTTGCACATTCTGTCAGCTTGCATACCTTCCACACATGTAATGCAAATTGTGTTGTCAGTACTTTATGTTCCACATCAAACTCAGTATGGGATGGAAACTTAGGATGAACTCATAGGGGGTTATTTACTAAAACAGGACTATGCAAAATCTGGTGCAACTCTGCATAAAAAAATCAGCTCCCAGGTTTCATTAACAAAGCTTAATAGAACAAGCTGAAGTTAGAAGCTGATTGGCTACCATGCACAGCTGCACCTGAGTGAGATTCTGAGTGCTCCAATTTTAGTAAATCTACCCCAAAGTGTAGTAATTAAAAGTTCACACTTTCAATGAAGGTTAAAACTACTTACAACAGACAGGAGTATAATCGCAGTAGTACTGTCGTACACATGTAACACCCCATCGGGTGTGATGATGTCACCGCTGTAGCTCCACCCGACGCATTTCGTTCAATAGAATGTCATCAAGGGGTAAAGGAGTATTTCCTTTACTCCTTTACCCCTTGATGACATTCTATTGAATGAAATGCTTTGAGTGGAGCTACAGCGGTGGCAACATCACACCCACCGGGGCGTTGCATTTGTATGATTGGGCTACATGCGAATATACTCCTGTCCATTGTAAGTATCTTTAACCTTCATTAAAAGATTGAACTTTTAATTACTACACTATGAGTTCCTCCTTTTTTTCCATCCTATACTGAGTCTGATATGGATCATCTTGGCCATGTGGCAATCCCTCCTGGAATTCCGGCTCATGATATCCATCCATCCCACTGGGATACTTTTATAAGGCGCAGCCAGGCCTTCATCTTGGGGTCTTATTATATGGTAAGTAGCTTGTGAGTGGGGTGTGCACTTTTGGGTGTGAAGAATCTCTCACTCACATTGGAGTATGGAATCCAGATGACACGGATGTCTATATATGAATTTTCTGCACAGAGCACTTTCTTTCCTCTTGTTGATGGACTTTTTAAGAATTTTTGTATTTATATCTTCATTTGCACATATGTTTTTTGATCTATTTATACTATTGTCACATGATTTGGATGATTGTTATGATGACTACATGTACTTTATTCTAATAGCACAATTACAGATTTATTGGTTTCTATAATTTCATGTGGGACAATGAGTGCAGCTATCACTGAGGTATTTTTCTATTTTTATGGTGACATTTTTGCGCAACTTCTTTTTGGTTTATACACGTTTACTTCTATATTTATGTTTTTAAGAATTTTTCAGGTAGTTGTTCTCCTTTCTTTCACGAGACACGTCTTTTAAGTATATATCTGTAGGCACAGTAGACCTAAGGTATGAGGTTACACTCACTCTCTAAGAAGTGTGGGTTTTCACGTGTGGGGTGAGTGTTCGATGAATGGTATATTATTCTGGGGTTCTACTTCCGGACCGACGCGGAATATTTTCATAGGGTCACCCTACCTACCTATAGTACTCGGCCTTAAGGTCCTCCCTAACGGTGTACCGGTTCTACTAGGTATAGTCTGAGTCATATC
>BLSH010433815.1:53212-69704 GCA_018402905.1 Glandirana rugosa | reverse complement strand
GTGTGTGTGTGTGTATATATATATATATATATATATATATATATATATATATATATATATACAGTCTGCATTCCAGACCGGGACATAGAAACATAGAAAAGTGACGGCAGAAAAAGACTGAGTAGTCCATCGAGTCTGCCCCTTTTTATTTTTATTTTTTTTATTTATTTTTTTTTTTTACATTAACCTTGTTGTCTGACTATGGATTTATGTTTATCCCAAGCATGTTTGAAGCCATTTACTGTTGACTGTCTCACAACCTCTGTTGTTAGTTTATTCCAATCATCAACCACCCTTTCAGTAAAATAATACTTTCTAAGATTAGTTTTGAACTTCCCCCCAGTTAGTTTGAGGTCCCCGTGTTCTTGATTTTGGTTTCATATTGAAAAGACTGCCCTCCTGAACCTTATTCACCCCCTTGAGGTATTTAAAGGTTTCAATCATGTCTCCCCTCTCCCTTCTTTCCTCCAGACTGTACATATTAAGTTCCTGAAGTCGCTCTTGATATGTTTTATCCCCCAGACCTTTCACCATTTTTGTTACCCTTCTCTGAACTCGTTCTATTTTATCAATATCTTTTTGTAAGTGAAAATACCTGCTAATTGCAGAACTGCACCCACCCTGTAAGAGACCCGGGGCTATGGGCCCCAGACTCGGGGCTATAGCCCCAATAGCCACCCCCTAGCAACGCCTCTGGATCCCTGTAGAGGGCCTAAGCACCATATTAAAACTAGTGACTGCTTCACTCTGTTGGGACTCATAGCAGATGCTGATGTCATCAGCAAGCCACCTGGCTGGGGTTGTCTGCTATAATGCGTTTGTTTATTGCAAGTATGTCTAGTGAACCTCCGAAGGGTCTTTTACCCATTGTTTATTGTGCTAATTAACTCAGCTATTTCCTACTAGCACCCTACCCTTGTGGACTGTGTGTATACTTATAATGTGGATTGTGTCTTCTGAGCTTGAAGACTACAAGTCTGACCTGAAGGGTCAAACCTCTGAGTCACCTAGGCTGGTTAAATGACTAGTCAATTAGCTCATGTTAATTATGTTTCTGTTTACATTTGTATTAGGGTAAAATGATCTTGTCTTTCTCAAGTGTATAAAAGCATGTATACTTATTTCAAATAAACAATTCTATTTCTGGTGTACTCCAAAGCAGGCGTTGCCTGTTTCTTGGGGTTACTATAACCAGATCCATTGGTCTCGTGTTCCAGGACTTGGGAAGCAGCTTCTTGGTGGAAATACCCAACAGGGTGTCTGGAGTCCGTCACACTAACCACAACATACAATCAATTCACAACTCTGCCCCGAGCTACATCACCAATCTCATCTCCAAATATCACCCAAACCGTCCTCTCTGCTCCTCCCATGACCTTTTGCTCTCTAGCTCCCTCGTCTCCTCCTCCCATGCTCATCTCCAGGACTCCTTCAGAGCCTCTCCCATAGTCTGGAACTCTCTAGCTGCCTGCAGGTGATCCCTGAAAACTAATGTCTTCACGGAAGCCTATCACACCTCCAACTAATCTTTTATCACTTCCGTTAGCTTGTTCTCTACAATTACTAACCTTTTGTACCACCTGTCCCCCCCTATTAGATTGTAACCTCTTCTGAGCAGGGCACTCTTAAAACTTTTACAACTTTCCACCATTTTTGTAAGTATGGGTGCTGTCATATTAGAATTCTTTGCATATGCTTGTTCTCGACCAACACATTTCCTGGAGCAACATCCACTTTTTCAAAGGCACATATGCACATTACACAATAATAGAAATGCCTGGTGGTTACAGGTGTCACCTGTTCTGCCCCAGTTTCATGTATTCTTTTCTGTATTGTACTGAACTGGATTATGTTGTTATTGCTTTGTAGGATGCTGACATCTAGTGGCAGTTTTGGACCACTGCAACTGGTTTACTAATGTGATTTTGGTATCTTCCTCTATAGCCCTCCTGTTTAGTGCTAGTTAGTTTATTCTCAGTTAGACCCTCCCCATTTTCATGCTCTCTCATTCAGTGTTAGCCATTCACAGAGACAGTGCTTATGTGGTTAAATTATTTTTATACGAAAGTGGAACTATGCTTTCCTCAGCTCCAGCGATGTGCCATCTCTGAGCTCCCCTGCCCGGCCTGTAGTAGATTCAATCCGGCAGCTCAGTGTAGTCTGTAAAATCCAAATCTTTATTGGCTGCCTACTGAAACTTACTGGTAACAAACAAATGCGTTTTGGCCTCCCCACCAGGTCACTGACATCTTTGGGAGGTTGATTTCTGGGTCCCGATCGTCAGCCACTCTCATTGGCCGGGCGGGCGTGACATCATTCCCGCGCATGCGCAGGAGTTCAGTCAGATTGGGCATTGCTGAATTTGTGCAGTGAACTGCACGTACACGCCTTACTGTATGGGGCGGACAGGCAAATAAGTAACTTTAATGCAGAAGAGACAAAGGATATCTCTTCTGCATTAAAATTCCTGCCTAAATTTCCTCTGTAATGCATTATATTCATTCAAGTGGTTGTAACCTCAAAACAAAAGAAAAATGATCCTGTTCTTTTAAAGCACGATATACAGCATAATGCTTGTGTGGAGTAATTTGTTCCTCTCTATGCTGTAAAATACCTGGTTGATCCTGCCTGTTCCTGTGTCCCCCTTTGTGTGCTGACCACGGTATTCATGACTGCTGATCCATGATACCATGGTCAGTTTACGTGCCTCTGTCAGCCTGCAGTATCTGCCTCTCCCCCTCTCTCCCCTCCTCCCTGCCTGTCAGCTATTGAGTCAGTGCCGATCTGCTCCCTGCCCCTCCCCTCCTGCTGCTATTCTGTGAAAGGTAACTGTGCCTAATAACTAGAATTCCCTCTGTTATATGAAGCTATGTTGCACAGTGTTTTTGTTTTATAAAAATTATGCAGCTCAATACCTTATTTCAGAGTGCTGCTGAATGGTCACGTGACCGCCCGCCACTTTCCTCCTTTTCTCATAGCTGACATCAGAGGGAGATCTCAGCTCCTCCTGCTGTAGTCCGCAGATCAGGGAAGGAGAGCAGCGGGACATCACGTGACCGCACAGTGACACTGTGAAATAAGACATTGTATAATTTTTATAAAACAAAACACTGTGCAACATAGCTTCATAGAACAGGGGATTCTAGTAATAAGACGCAGTGACTTTACAACCACTTTAAGGTAAAAAACCCTCTGCATGCAGTGCCCTCCCTTATACTTACCTGAGCCTGGTCTCGATCCAGTGCTGTGCATGAGAGCAGAGGCTCTCTCTCAGCTTTCTCCCTTTTCATTGGCTCCTGTTGCTGTCAATCACAGCCAGTAAGGAGGGGACAGGCGTGGGGCCAAGCCGCACTCTGTCTGTCTATACGCTCAGAGCCGACTCGGGAGCAAGCCTGCATGAGTGTCCCCATAGCAAGAAGGCCGCTATTGGGATTTCAGCAGAGGGGGAGGAGTCAATAGTGCCAGCAGAGGAAAATCAGGGCTGCTCTGTGCAAAACAATTGCACAGAGCAGGTAAGTTTAACACGTTGGTTATTTTTAAACAATAACATTGAAACCTTTACAATGATTTTAGGGAAGTCATTGTCTTCTTACACTTCAAAAGACTGGAAAACATTCTATGTAATGCAATTAGCTGAAATAAAATTGTGTTGGGTTCAACTTCCTTTATTGAAGAGTTAAGCTGCCTATGGATGATGCCAAGTCAGCAAGTTACCATGTCTGTAGGTGTCAATGCATACAGTATTGTGGCATTTGAAGAAGAACATATCCCACAAAAATGCTGCTTCCCTTCTCCTATTACTTATCCTGCATTGCCTGGATAAAATAGAGTAGTGTACATACATTTTTAAACGGGTCCGGTCAGGTGATCCAGTAGCTCCAACTTCCCCATATCAGATAGCAGCTGCTGCAGTTAAGGGGAGGGAGTGCCAACAACAGCTGGGCCATGGGAACCGATGGGTGACATCATGACTCTGAGAGCACTATCTTAGTGATGAACTCCTATCGCTGTCACTCTGCTTTCTTATGCAATAAACATATTTCTTGTCAGCACATGAACTGATTGGAAGTAAAGTAGATGTGTGGCACTTACCTTGGTAACTCTGAAGGGAGCTCAGACTAGTGAAAAGATTGGCCTTCTGACATCTGTGAAATCACAACAGCAAATCCCGGTGCTCTTAGTTATTAAGTATCCAAATACAGAAATCCAAGAAAACAAAGTCCAGGGGCGCTCACAGCAATTCAAGAAAATGAACTGATTGGCTCATTGTGCTGCTTCCTCCTCTTACACTCCAGCCCTGCTGTACAAGGACTGCAAAAGGGTGATTCCAGGTCAAATTCCGGTACCTACACTGCTTGCATGTAGAAAATATATGTAACTATGAATTATTGATAGCAGAGATGCAATCATTTGTTTCTTTTATATTTGTTTAGATATCAGCTTTAAACTAATTTTAGGACATCATCTGCATGGAGTTTGTAGGTTGCCCTTTCGTGTGCACAGTCAGTCTCAGGGAGCTCCAGTTTCCTCCCACAACCAAAAGCTATACAAGTTGAGATGCAAAAAAAAAAATGTAATATATTGTAGCTTAACAGTCCTTAGATGAGATGCCTGCATTAGACTTTTCTGACTTGTTTCCCCCTTTCGTTTTCACCTTATAACTCTGTGATTAACACAGTTCCTATCAATGGGTGACAACGCTTACTACTCCACTCTATCTATGGAGAGAGCCACAGTTGCCACCCAAGCTGGACTTCAACCATGTCTGCCTTTGTCCATCTCCATTACACAGGGGATGGGGAGTTTAGTAGTATGCACAAGAAAGATAACATTGTTTTTGCTGTAGCTGTTACTACTGCTTTCCCTGTTGGATCAGTGCGGTTGGCCATGCCCTCCTTTCTATGGTGGGTAAATATTTCTGCTGCCCTGGCGTCTCAGAGTGCACTCTTATCCCTTTACCTTGTTTGGCCTGACCAATATAGGATTTAAGGACTGGGTTGGTTTTAACCGTTATAAGATGATTATTATATACTTCTCACTGACATTGATCAATGTGCTTCCCAGAGGAAGTAAGAACACTCAAAACACGTTGGAAAATTACAAAGAAACACAGATGATTTAAATATGTACATCTGTTTACTACACATGCATTGTTTGTTTGCCTTTAATCATTTTGTTCCTACCTCACTCCATAGCTAGGAGATGCTCTATGTAGTTAGTCCCAGCCTTCTTCTTCATATGTAAGCCTACATTCACCACATGTACTATATTCTGCTGGAGCTAGACACACTATGATTTCTTGACCTATCTGATGTTCATCTGTTATGATCTGCATACGTTTTTGGATTAAAGCTTTCTATGATCTGCAAGATGTCGTTTGAATCATTGCCACTGTCTGCCAAGCTACTGAGCAGTAGCGGCCCATCCATTGAGGGCGCACCGGCGCTGCCCCTCCTGTACATGCTGCCGCTCCCCATCCATGCGTCCGGTCCCTTGCAGGATGCCGGGTGCATGGATTCCAATGGCGGGGGTGTTTTTTTGAAGCACTGATTACAGCCAAAGGCTCTCATAGGCTTTAAAATAGGGTGTACTTGGGGCGCAGAGAGTGCGCTCACAGCCCACCCAGGTATGTTACAAAAGCAAATATTCGCTATTCTAACACTAATCCTTCTCCTGGCCAATCAGGAAGTGGGTCTAAAACCCATCACCCGATTTGCTGAAAGGATAGGCGATCATATTGGATGCCTAGGAGGAGGGGAGGAGACACACAGCCACTGTGATAGAGGAAAAGACACAGGAGCCACTGCCCAATACTTGCTGCCCACTGCTTGATGCCCGCTGCCTGATGCCCAGTGTCCGCTGCCTGATGTCCAATGCCCGATGCCTGCTGCCCGACACCTGATGTCTGCTGCCTACATGGGATAAGTGCTGGAATGATCAGCTGACTGGGGGGGGGGGGGTTGTTTGCCATCCCACCCAAAAAAAACACCAGCTGCCACTACTACTGAGTTAAAGCTTTCTCACCACAACTGGACCAGTTATAGAGATCATACTTTCAGTACTTAAATTGTGGAAGTAGGACAAGATAAGTATAGGCATCATTGTCAGCGTTTCAGTCTACATTTGTTTTTACTTACTTTCTTTTAATCTGTGTAGCACTACTCCTGTAGGATTTGCTGATGTCAGGGTTCCCCACTGCTGCACAGCCAGTTACACAGCATTTCCTTCCAGGTCCTGAAAACAGTCCTTTGGCCCTCCCTATTTACAGATTCCTCTTCTTCCTTCCTCCTTCACAAACTTGTTTCCAATGGCCGCTGGTGACATTTTAGGATGGGGGGGCACCAGACCCTGCCCTTCCTTTTTGACCCCTCCCACTTCTCATAAGCCTCACCGCTTATAGTTTCCACCCATTGTGTCAGGAGTATACAGCCCAGCATCACCAGATAGGGTATACAGCATCACCAGATAGGAGTATACAGAGCCCCAGATAGGAGTATACAGAGTCACCAGATAGGGGTATACAGAGCCCCAGATAGGGGTATACAATGCCCCAGATAGCAGTATACAGAGCCCCAGATAACAGTATACAGATTCGCCAGATAGGAGTATACAGAGTTACCAGATAGCAGTATACAGAGCCCCAGATAGGAGTATACAGAGCCCCAGATAGGAGTATACAGAACCCCAGATAGGAGGTGTATACAGAGCCCCAGATAGGGGTATACAGAGCCCGAGATAGGGGTATACAGAGCCCCAGATAGGGGTATACAGAGCCCCAGATAGGGGTATACAGAGCCCCAGATAGGAGTATACAGAGCACCAGATAGGAGTATACAGAGCCCCAGATAGGGGTATACAGAGCCAAAGATAGCAGTATACAGAGCCCCAGATAGCAGTATACAGTCACCAGATAGGAGTATACAGAGCCCTAGATAGGGGTATACAGAGCCCCAGATAGGAGTATACAGTCACCAGATAGGAATACACAGAGCCCCAGATAGCAGTATACAGAGCCCCAGATAGAAGTATACAGAGCCCCAGATAGGGTAGGCTGGCCGGCGCGCATGCAATCACCCCCCCAACCGGGGCCACCGGGGGCTAGAAGCAGTGGGCACTGACAGCTGCTATCCTCTCCTGCCCCCCCTCCCCGCCGGAGGTCGGCAGGACTGACATTTTCTTGTTCAGGGCGTGCAGTGTGGTGTGGTGTGCTGAGTGCTCTCCTCTCTTCTTCTCCTCCTCCGGGGTTTACAGGGAGCACCATCTCTGGTGTCTCTCTGTCCCCTTCCATTGCGCCAGGCATCCAATGGGATCACCTGGCTCTTTGGCCAATCGGGAAACAGGTCTCACCGACCTGACTCCTGATTGGCGGGGAGGCACTGCAGTGTGAAAATAGCAAAAATGCATTCGCTATGGTCACACAATTGGGCCCACCCTTTTTCTCTAGTCAGGTGCTTAAAAAAAAAAACAAACACGCCCCCGCCATAGGAATCCCTGTGTCTGGCGTCCTGAAAGGGGCCGGGCGCATGGATAGGGGGCGTCAGCAGGGATAGGGGGTGGCGTCCGTGCGTCCTTAATGCACGGACCGCCACTGCTTGGTTCCCTATCATACAGCTTCTGCTGGCTCACTCCTGGACAAGCTAACAGTCTCTTGTTGGCTCAGCAATAGCCAATTACATGCTAGGAACTCTCAGTCCCTTAGAAAATTAGCACACAAGGAGTGAACAACATCTCACTCAACCTTCTGCTTTCCTGCAGACACTGATCCCAATTCCACTGCTTACACCTGGCTGCTTTCTCCTCCCAGTCCTCCTGACTGACACACACATGGCGACCCCAGGGCAAGGTTGGATGAAGACATGGCACACTTCTGTCTTCAAGAGAGCACTGCTACAGCTGGCAGTCTCTCCCCTTGTGTGTCCTTGCACCGTGCTGATCTATTCACTGTCTCTCCTTGCTCTCCCGTTAGGGTCCCTCCAACTGCCTCCTGTGGTGGGACCCTTCCAGGCCAGCCTCCTGAGTTCCAGCCTGAGGTAAAACCCCTACCCGGCAGGGGTCCCACAAGGGCCACTGACAGCCTTTCCTGAGCGCTGCTTCTCCATCTTCCACCCGACTTCCCTGCTGACATGCTCATCCAATATTTAAAGGCTTGTTTAGTCTCCTACTAGGCCCACGCCTGGAGATTGGCTAAAGGCCTTTAAATATGCAGAGCAGCTCCTTCTAGGTTCTGCCCACTATATCCCAGAACGTTCTCTAACATTCTAGAATCAGGGAGAGACACCAGAGAGCTGCCTGGATGAGTGTACCTATATTGGTCCAAGTAAGTACTTTACACTATATATCTGCGTGATGTGCAACACTTACTTAACCTGCCTGCCTTATCGGCCTATTAATACTTTGCGCCACCTAGCAGGTGTGAGATGGTGCCATCTGTATCTAAATGCTCAAATGGTCTTTGTTCATTTTGGGCTACCCCTACTGGGCTAGCCCTATTTCTTGCATATATACTACATTGATAGACTTATGCATCTTTTCAGTATTTGCCTGGACTATTTGCGTCTCCTGCAATGGCATGGTTCTGGGCTCCCACCGTTGAGTGAGGGGTACTATTTGGCTGATTTCCTTTGAAAGAGATGTGTGGGTACTGCGCTTAGGATGAAGAATCAAACAAAGCCTGCTGCCGCCCAAAGGAATTACTTCTTATTGGAAGGGGTAACTTGGATGCAGAAATTGGATATGGTTGGGCTAGGCGCTACTTTATGGAGAAGAATGAATTATAAAACCTTTAAAATTAAGGATTCAGGTATCCTTTAATGGTGCACAATGATGGTGCAGTAAACGTTATGTGTATCCACAGCAATAAGGTAATCAATAAAATTATTCAAAAAACTCTGTGACCTGTGTATTATTATAAAACATATGAAGAATGTACCAATGTATGTTTCTCTTAATTAATATAAGTGCAATGGTTTCTCAAAGTGCTCGTGCAATAAATGAATAAAATATAGAGGCTGATATATATATATATATAGACTAAAAACTCATAAAGAATACCAAAATAGCAGATACTAATAAAAATCATTCATAAATAGTAAATTAACTACTAGATAATCTCTTAGCAGTGATACAAAAAGTGCACTGTGCTCAATATGTTAGTGAAGTCTCTTGTTAGTACAAGTTAATATCCCAATCTGGCTAGTTGCAGTTTCTATTTAGGTAGAGTAGATAACAAGTGCTTTATAACTGTGTTGCAGGTGCCGGATGTATGTGGGTCACTCGTGTTCCCCCAGGTGTACCCCACTTACCAAATGGCGTCACCCCTGCAGGGGTAAAACACCTAGATGCCTTTCTGGCAGTGCCTAACAGATCCTTGGGGTGCCAGGATAGGTGATTATAGGGATCCTATGATGGTTCAGATGTCCTCAGTGCCGTGATGGGTGTCCATATGTAGAGGAGAAGAAATAAGGAATGCCCATAGTGTGTACCATTTAAAACCAATGTCTTTATTTTGCCAAGATTCCAGACATAAAACGTCAACGGTAAATGCTACAGCTCTTAAACCAAGCCCTCTTGCATTAAAAGACCAGTGTGTGTATGGCCATCTCTTTCCAGGGCTAAACGCCGGCTGTTGAGCAAGTCCCTGTGTGCTTCCTGGGGAGGATAGCATGCGTTCCACCTGCCGCTCCTCCAAAACTGGACGTGACGTAAGCAAGTGCGTGAATCTGGCTCCAACTGACGTGTTTCGTCATAGACGTCCTCTGAGAATATAAACGCAAACTACTCACTAGGGGGGAGCCTCTGGGGGAATCTAGGATGGAAAAGGACCTATTGGTCCTAGTAGAGAACAGGCTCAGCAATGTCATGCAATGCCAAGCTGCGGTAAGCAAAGCCAACAAAATATTGGCATGCATCCAAAAGGGGATAAACTCCAGGGATAAATCAATAATTCTCCCCTTCTACAAGTCTCTGGTGAGGCCGCACCTGGAGTATGCTGTCCAGTTCTGGACGCCAGTCCTCAGGAAGGATGTCCTGGAACTAGAAAGGGTTCAGAGAAGGGCAACAAAGCTAATTAAGGGACTGAGGGACCTTAGTTATGAGGAAATATTACGGTAACTGAACTCGTTCTCTCTCTGGAGAAGACACACTTGAGAGGGGATATGATTTAAATGTACAAATACTATACTGATGACCCCACAATAGGGATAAAACTACTCAGCGCAAGGGAGTACAAAAAGAGACGCTGCAATTCATTAAAAATGGAGGAAAGGTGGTTTAACCTTAAGCTGCGGGTTCTTTACGGCAAGAGCAGTAAGGATGTGGAATTCTCTTCCACAGACAGTGGTTTCAGCTGGGAGCATAGATAATTTAAAAAAACTATTAGATGGGCACCTAAGAGACCACAACATTGAGGGATATATAATGTAATACTGACATAAAAACACACACATAGGTTGGACTTGATGGACTTGTGTCTTTTTCCAGCCTCACTAACTATGTAACTGTGTACAGGCTGGGGCAAAACAAAAAATAATATCCTCAGAAAATTCATTTTGAGTTTCCATTCTGCAATAAGTTTAGGATGTCCAAAAATTCTCAACACAACTTTCAATAAGCAAGAGGCAGAAAGTCTTTAATAATTTGTAAAAAAAATTGAAAACACTTCTAAAAATAAAAAATAGAGCACACTGTTTTGTACTTATTTCTTTATTGTGCCCAGGGGAAATATACAATTTATTAAATAATATTTACAGTATCTCACAAAAGTAAGTACACCCCTCACATTTTTGTAAATATTTTTTTCTATCTTTTCATGTGAGAACACTGAAGAAATGACACTTTGCTACAATGTAAAGTAGTGAGTGTACAGCTTGTATAACAGTGTAAATTTGCTGTCCCCTCAAAATAACTCAACACACAGCCATTAATGTCTAAACCGCTGGCAACAAAAGTGAGTACACCCCTAAGTGAAAATGTCCAAATTGTGCCCAATTAGCCATTTTCATTCACTGGTGTCATATGACTTGTTAGTGTTACAAGGTCTCAGGTGTGAATGGGGAGCAGGTGTGTTAAATTTGGTGTTATGGCTCTCACTCTCTCATACTGGTCACTGGAAGTTCAACATGGCACCTCATGGCAAAGAACTCTCTGAGGATCTGAAAAAAAAAGAATTGTTACTCTACAAAAAGGTAGCCTAGGCTATAAGAAGATTGCCAAGACCCTGAAACTGAGCTGCAGCATGGTGGCCATAGAGACCATACAGCCATTTAACAGGACAGGGTCCACTCAGAACAGGCCTCGCCATGGTCGACCAAAGAAGTCGAGTGCACATGCTTAGCGTCATATCCAGAGGTTGTCTTTGGGAAATAGACGTATGAGTGCTGCCAGCATTGCTGCAGAGGTTGAAGGGGTGGGGGGTGAGCCTGTCAGTGCTCAGACCATACACCGCACACTGCATCAAATTGGTCTGCATGGCTGTCCTCCCAGAAGGAAGCCTCTTCTAAAGATGATACACAAGAAAGAAAAAAACAGTTTGCTGAAGACATGCAGACTAAGCACATGGCTTACTGGAACCATGTCCTGTGGTCTGATGAGACCAAGACTTATTTGGTTCAGATGGTGTCAAGCTTGTGTGGCGGCAACCGGGTGAAGAGTACAAAGACAAGTGTGTCTTGCCTACAGTCAAGCATGGTGGTGGGAGTGTCATGGTCTGGGGCTGCATGAGTGCTGCTGGCACTGGGAAGTTACAGTTCATTAAGGGACACACCTCCAAGACGACCACTGCCTTGCTAAAGAAGATGAGGGTAAAGGTGATGTACTGGGCAAGCATGTCTCCAGACCTAAATTGTATTGAGCATTTGTGAGGCATCCTCAAACGGAAAGTGAAGGAGCGCAAGGTCTCTAACATCCACCATCTCCGTGATGTCGTCATGGAGGAGTGGAAGAGGACTCCAGTTGCAACCTGTGAAGCTCTGATGAACTCCATGCCCAAGAGGGTTAAAACAGTGCTGGAAAATAATGGTGGCCACACAAAATATTGACACTTTGGGCCCAATTCGGACATTTTCCCTTAGGGGTGTACTCACTTTTGTTGCCAGCGGTTTAGACATTAATGGCTGTGTGTTGCATTATTTTGAGGGGACAGCAAATTTACAGTTATACAAGCTGTACACTCACTACTTTACATTGTAGCAAAGTGTCATTTCTTCAGTGTTGTCACATGAAAAGATAGAATAAAATATTTACAAAAATGTGAGGGGTGTATGCACTTTTGTGAGATACTGTATTTCCTAATAAGATAAATATGAAACATTGTATATGAACAGACTAGTATGGCATTTGAGTGACAATCTAGTATTCCGCACCTCATCCCATGAATTATACATAGAACAGTCAAGAACCTATTTGGGATTCTTAGGGTGCCAACAAACATAAAGGAATCAACTTTATAAAATCAATTAAGTTTATTATCATTGGTTAAAAAAGAGAAAAAAATGATTCAGTAAAAATACATTGAAAGTGTATACATATCACAATACAGGTATATATCCTCGTACATAACATCGATGGTCAGAGCAAGATGTTTGATCCCAACATGTTTCGCCAACTTTGGCTTCCTCAGGGGATATCACAGACCATAGTTTATCACAAGACTCCAATAAAGATAAAATCCAAAATCAAAAGATGTTCACAAAATAATCTTTTGATCATCTTTTGATTTTGGATTTTGTCTTTATTGGAGATTTGTGATAATCAATGGTCTGTAATATCCCCTGAGGAAGCCAAGGTTGGCAAAACATGCTGGGATCAAACTTCTTGCTCTCACCATCGCTGTTATGAACATTGTGTCTGAACATTTCATATTAGCAGCCAGATAGATCTACGGGCTCATTTTCACATGTTTAATCAGACTAACTGACTGTTTTACTACAAAAAAAATTGTTGTCTACCAAGCTTAATAGCTGAAGTTATACACACTGCTGAAATAGATAGAAAAAGTGACTCGTCCTCTTGTTCTCTCTGATTCATACTACTTTATACTGGCTGTCAATTAGAGACAGTCTAAAAGCAACCTGTTTCTGTTGTCCTTTTACCATTAGAAAACCTACAATAACCGTGTGCACCCAATATTAAATTCACATATTTTTAAAATAAATATTTTATATAAATAGTAAAAAAAATATATATATATATATATATATAAATATAAATAGAAGTATAAAACATTTTTTAACATCATCAACTTAAAAAATAAATAAAATTGATCCCACCTGACCATAATTTCCTTATAGGAACAAAAATGGTGAAAGGTCTGGGGGATAAAACATATCGAGAGCGACTTCAGGAATTTAATATGTACAGTCTGGAGGAAAGAAGGGAGAGGGGAGACATGATTGAAACCTTTAAATACATCAAGGGGGTGAATAAGGTTCAGGAGGGCAGTCTTTTCAATATAAAACCAAAATCAAGAACACGGGGACCTCAAACTAACTGGAGGGAAGTTCAAAATGAATCTTAGAAAGTATTATTTTACTGAGAGGGTGGTTGATGCTTGGAATAAACTACCAGTAGAGGTAGTGAGACAGTCAACAGTAAATGGCTTCAAACATGCTTGGGACAAACCTAGATCTATACTCAGACAATAACGTTAACGAAAAAAACAAAACAAAAAAAAAAACAAAACACAAAAAGCAAAAAAAAAAAAAACAAAACCTAAAAAACAAAAAATGGGCAGACTCAGTCCTTTTCTGCCGTCACTTTTCTATGTTGCTATGTTACTTTTGCTATTCACCATGAAAAAAGTGAAACGTCTATTATATTCATAATTCATAATAATATACAAATCATATGTTGGTTCTGCAAATAAAAATGATTTTATATAATTTGCTGGTAATTTATATATATATATATGTGTATGTAAGGAATACAAATGGCGCCATGAAAACTATTAAAATAAATACTTACAAAAGCAGCGTTAGCATTTAAGTCCCCATATTGGCACCTATAAGAACACCCTCTCCATAAGATATAGAGGTATTTATATCCTCCCAGGTTCCCTGAAGATTTTATGTTATTGACCCTTTTTTATATTACATATAGTGTAGTGGAAGCAGCACATTTTATTTTAAAATAGTTAAACAATTACAACTGGGTTGACATTGTCATGAGAGGCCACTTAGGAGATCCCAGGAGGTTTACCATCTGTATTTCATGTGTTTGCACCATTTTATGTTATGTAATAATGAGTCTCCGGAGTACAAGCTGATGTTTTGTAGAATCTATAGTCATTAGAGAAAAATTCTAGGGCTGTTAAGAAATAAACAATCTCCTCCTGATAAACGACATACAGTAAATTGCAAGGATTTCATCACACTTGTTTGCAGATTTCCTTTAAAAATACATATAAATAAACTATTAACCAAGTAATGCTGGATTCACACTCGAGCTTTAAAAGGTTGAACTCAATTTTTTTCCCGCTACAGTTGGTTGAATTGGGTGCAGATGCCCGAGCTGCCATTGCGCTTTTGCTAGCCATTACGTGCGTGACCATAGGCGTGCACACAGGGTGTGCCTGGGCACACCCTAATCACCCTGCACTGGGGCAGATTGCACCTGCTCAGGGCCGGCTCTACCACTAGGCGGAGTAGGCGGCCGCCTAGGGCGCACTGCCGCCTAGGGGCGCCTGGCCATTGTTGATCTGTCACTGGTTGCTCTGCATTGATTAATGTAAAAACTAACACTGTCTGACTGAGATAATGAGATTGTATTATCACATGCCATTTGCAAATGTATATAGAAATAGTGACTGATCTGCCAAATACCCCCCTCTGCCCCCGTCCCCCATGAGGCTGTATTTGATGGGCACAGGTGAAGCTGTATTTGATGGGCACAGGTGAAGCTGTATTTGATGGGCACAGGTGAAGCTCTATTTGATGGGCACAGGTGAGGTTGTATTGATTGGCGCTGGTGAAGCTGTATTTGATGGGCGCTGGTGAGGTGGCATTTGATTGGCGCTGATCAGGATGGGCAGGGGAAAGTGAGTGGAGGCAGGGGAGGGGTCAAGGGGGGTGGCAAAATGAGGTTTCACCTAGGGTGTCAAAAATCCTTGCACCAGCCCTGCACCTGCTGCTTGACTGCAGAGAAAGGGACTGGGAAATCTATATCCTCACTCCCTTTCTCTGTCTCAAAAGTGAGACATCAGGAGTCTGCTTAGACCCCTGATAATTCACCAAAGCCCCCCACAATGGGGCTCCTAAAAAAATAGTAAAAAAACAATAGTATAGCACAACATAGTAAAAAAAAAAAAAAATTGTAATAAATAATAAAATTGTAAAAAAAAAGTAATAGTATAAAAAATAAACTGCTGACACCAATCTCTGCCCTTCTGACACTGTCCACTGCTCTACTGACACTAACCTCTTCCCTACTGACATCGTCCACTGTTCTACTGACGCTGTCCATTACCCTACTGAGATATATATTCTAAAATAAGTTTAGGATGTCAAAAACTTTTCAACACAATTTTCAATAAGCAAGAGGCAGAACGTCTTTAACAATTTGTAAAAAAAAATTGAAAAATAAAAAATAGAGCACACTGTTTTGTACTTATTTCTTTATTGTGTCCAGGGGAAATATACAATTTATAAAATAGTATTTCCAGTATCTCACAAAAGTGAGTACACCCCTCACATTTTTGTAAATATTTTATTCTATCTTTTCATGTGACAACACTGAAGAAATGACACTTTGCTACAATATAAAGTAGTGAGTGTACAGCTTGTATAACAGTGTAAATTTGCTGTCCCCTCAAAATAACTCAGCACACAGCCATTAATGTCTAAACCGCTGGCAACAAAAGTGGGTACACCCCTAAGTGAAAATGTCCAAGTTGGGCCCAATTAGCCATTTTCCCTCCACGGTGTCATGTGACTCGTTAGTGTTACAAGGTCTCAGGTGTGAATGGGGAGCAGGTGTGTTAAATTTGTTGTTATCGCTCTCACTCTCTCATACTGGTCACTGGAAGTTCAACATGGCACTTCATGGCAAAGAACTCTCTGGGATCTGAAAAAGAGAATTGTTGCTCTACATAAAGATGGCCTAGGCTATAAGAAGATTACCAAGACCCTGAAACTGAGCTGCAGAATGGTGGCCAAGACCATACAGCAATTTAACAGGACAGGTCAGAACCATTAGAAGAATATCGGATCCGGTAGAAATACATCTCGTTGTTAAGAGAAAAAGTCTAGGGTCTCTCAAGAAACGGTACTTCACGGTACAACTTGAAGGTCACTGGTCATACTCTCTCACTCTCGCTATTGTTGTTTAAATTGTGTGGACGAGGGGTAAGTGTGGACTCTGGAACATTGTGATTGCTCAGTGTACTGTGGCACCTCCCTTTTACCGATTAACCCGGGTTGAACCTGTAAAAGTGAATCCCCACATGGGTGAAAACAACGGTCGCCAAATCTGTAATTACCGACACACGACTCAATAAAAC
>BLSH010433815.1:37332-48853 GCA_018402905.1 Glandirana rugosa | reverse complement strand
CCCCCTAAACCCTGCACCCCGTACAAAGCTCACCTATAAACCCTGCACCCCATACACAGCTCACCTCTAAACCCTGCACCTCGTACACAGCTCACCTCTAAACCCTGCACCCCGTACACAGCTCACCTCTAAACCCTGCACCTCGTACACAGCTCACCTCTAAACCCTGCACCCCATACACAGCTCCCCCCATGCACAGCTCACCTCTAAACCCTGCACCCCGTACACAGCTCACCTCTAAATCCTGTACCCCATACACAGCTCCCCCCTAATCCCTGCACCCCATACACAGCCCCTTTTACACTTTTCAACTTTTGTTGTCTGATTTCCTTTAGATTTACCAAAACTATGTAGTGCAAGGACCTGACTGATTGCATACAAATTGAATCTCTTAGGCTCCATGCACACTGGACGCTCTCTGGGCTCCCTGGTCGTCGGGCAAGAGACGCTGCTTAGAAAAACGCCAGACGCCAATAAATGGCTGTTTACCAGCGTTTATGAGTGTTTAGCGGCGTCCAGTGTTTTTTGTGGTCAGAAGAATGACTTTTGAACACCAATTCTGGGTGTTCAAATAACAGCCCAAATACGTCACTGCTGTTAATCGAGAATTAACGTCCATGTGTGCATGGACACATAGGATAACATAAAGGGGCGTTTATGGGCTGTTAAAAAAAACGCCCAAACGACCAAAAACTGTCATTTATCAGCTACAGTGTGCATGAGCCTTAAGGTTTAACCTCATATTATACAGTTTTGGTAAATCTGAAGGCAAAAATCTACAGAACATTGTATAGTGTGTATCCAGCTTTAATGTTGTCCAGTTGGGATTGATGGTGATAAGTTGAATCCCCAAACCAAGCTGAAGTTATGGAGAATGAATACTTAAATGGAAACAAGTCAAGTGGATTTCTGCATTTAATACAATCTAACTGAAAGGGATAAACATGGATCTTGATTTACATTTGTTTGTATGAGCATGTGCTTGTTACTTTTATTCAATTTATTCCTTTTTTTACAGTGCATTTTATAGTATGATGACTGATCCTGGAAGGCCATTCATGTTTCTGATTGTGCATGTATTATACAGTATAGTGCGGTAGCGGCCATTCATGCATGACGCACAGGCCCCACCCCCCCATCCTTGCATCCGGCCCCCTAATCTACATGCAGGGTGCCAGACGCATGGATTCCAATTGGGTTTTTTTTGAGGCTCTAATTGGCTTAAAAAATAAGGGGGTGCTCGGGGCGCAGTGCCAACTCATGCAGTGCCCACTTGTGTGACAATGGCAAATTAATATTCGCTATTGTCTTCCTGATATTCCTCCCGGCCAATCAGGAAGCAGTTCCTGAGACCCGATATGCCAGGGAGTCTTAGGACCCACTTCCTGTGTGGCTTGGAGGAGAAGCGATGGCCCCGGAGTGAGGAGCTGCAGCCAGGATCCATGTCTGCCTCCTTCCTAAGCTAAGGAGGCCTCTGATCGCTGTTACATTCCCATCCATCTCCCACGGGGGGGATAGCCACATTCCCACCCATCTCCCGCCGGTGGGGGGGTTCCCGCATTCCCGTCCGTCTACCATCAGGGGGAGGATCCCCGCATTCCCATCCGTCTCCCATGGGGGTGGGGGCTGGCGTTGGCGCCCCCCCCCCCCCCCCCGCCTCCCAAAATATTGAGCACCAGCCACCACTGGTATAGTGTGTAGTAATGGTGACATGGTCACTATGGATACTTTAATCACGTGGGATACTACTTCAGGTCTTTCATATATATCAAATATTTTCTACTAGTTGTAATGATAAGCCTGAAGAAGGATCTTTCAATCTGTGCTGCATTTTGGATATACAGCAATTCAAGTGTTTGTAAAGGCTCATGCTTTAGAAAACAAAACAAAAAAACAAACATGTTATACTTACCTGCTCTGTGTAATGGTTTTGCACAAAGTAGCCTCGGACCTTCATTCCTCGTGTCCTCTGCCGGTGCTTTGGGCCCCTCCCCCCTGCCGAGTGCCCCCACAGCAAGCTGTTTGCTATGATGGCACTCGTGCGTGCTCACTCCCGAGCCACCACCGCTCCCTCCTCACTGGCTGTGATTGACAGCAGCTGTGTCTCAGCCAATGAGGAGAGAGATATGGGTCTGGATCTAAGGAGATATGTCATTGCATTTATCGGCATTTGTAACAATACACATTCTGATTCAAAATCCTTTCTAACATTGTAGCCATGTGCTCCCTCAAGATTGGCTGGTAGTTGTGGTCCACCTGCCGGCTGCCCTCAATCACACAAATTCCACACGCCCGGAGTCACTGAACAGGCCGGTACTTTGTTTTGTTGCTTTATTTAGGAGTGTGAACTTGGATAGGGATTAGGGATGATTGGGATGCCCAGTAATTAAACATGGAACCTTCTATATACATCTCCAGTATATACACTTCTCCTCCAGCACACTACTTGCTAACCATTACTCTTCTCCTTTCCTCTCTTCAGCACACTACTTGCTGACCGTTACACTTGTTTCCCTGGTCTGGAAGGAAATTTAACAGACCTCTATGACACTTCCTCTTCACCACAGCTAGCACTTGGTGAGGCCTACTGCAGCCTCGGGCAAGGCCTCAGAACCACCCTTTGTGGGTAAGAATCGCAGGTTTCCTTCCCTGAAACCGTGGCCTCTCTGTTGAGTAGCTAAGTATGTTGGTGCTAGCTGGGCCTTGGATGAACTACTACTCCCAGCCCATCCATCTTGCAGACCCATCCGGTCTGTCCTGTGGTCTAATGGCTCTCCTTCCCCTTGGTTGGCTCCTCCCGACTTCTACAGGCTGCTCTCTCTCCTCCCAGACTGTCTCAGCCTCCTCATCCAACTCCCAGGGGCCGCCACTCACCAACTATTTGGTGGATCCTTTAAAGAGTCTCCTTCCATTTAGAACTCAGCTGCTCTCCTGCTTCTCCTGTGCCACTCCAGGAGCCGACTCCCGCTCCTGGCTGCACCCAAGCCCCAGGCCTCAGGTTCACCCCCCCCAGACTGGGGGATCCCCTCCCAGACGAGGCCTGATCCACAGCTCCAGCTACATTCTCCACTCTTCCACCCGACACTCTCTTGACACCTGCTGGCAGATTGCTGTATAAAAGGAGGCCTGCCCCCTGCCATCCCAGCCTGTGGATTGGTCAGGGCTCCTTGTCATACATCAGGAAGTGACATCTTCTGCTCCATCCCCCTTCTAGAGCTTTTCTGGCTCAATGGGAGGAATCTCCAAGAAGTGCCCCTTCCCTCCATCTCCAGCCCCACCCCGTACACAGTTCCCCCCTAAACCCTGCACTTCGTACACAGCTCACCTCTAAACCCTGCACCCCAGGTGTCCTAAGACTCACTGGCATATCGGGTCTCAGGAACTGCTTCCTGATTGGTCGGGAGGAATATCAGGAAGACAATAGCGATAAAGTAACTACACTATGGGGGCGCTACAACATTCTGCTATCTCCCTGTAAAGTGTTAACTGTGTCTCCCAAGAAATAATAAATGGGAATAAAATAAGCAAGGTTTCATATTGTGTCCAAGTACGGTAAGCAAATTTTTGGTCCTACTCACAGCTTTACTGTCAAATCTAGAGGATTTAGTAATGTGTTCCAAGCAGTACAATAAAATAGTATACCATTCCTTTGACTGGTCATTGGTGGAGTCAAAGATAGTGCACAGTGCTCTTGGGTTGCTCCACCGTCTAGTCTCACCTCTAGTCCTAATTCTAGAGAGCTTTTCATGGTCATGACCCTGACAACAGAATGTTTGTAAGACTCTGGGGAAAAAAACGGCATTCAAAGAATGATTTAACAGTAGTGGCACACTGTGTGACATCATTATTCACCAAATTTTGAATGTGAGGATAGCACTTTGTGTGTACAAAATTGTGTACAATATGTTTCTTTTGATATGGGCCTGTACCCCATTATAGCTCACACTTTGCACTCACGATTTGCATCACCATGAAATGAGTCAGCGGGAACCCACGTTGCTTAGCGTGAAAGTGTGTTCCCGCTGGCGTTCTTAAAAATAGCGATTCACATGCATTTCCGCATGCCGTGCTTTGGACATCTCAGTCAATTGGATGTACTGCCTTTGAAAAAGTCACATGACATGTGATGCTATGCGTCAGGGTAGAGCTTGGTGACATCACTGCCTGTACTGTGAACACAGGCTGTCAGCGGTGAGGAGGAGCGATATCTATGCTGTTTGGAAAGTTTTATATGAAATGCTACTGAACAAGATGTGGAAAAGTGTGAGTTTACAACTGTCAGATTTTATTGAATAAATTGTGGATTTTTAAATGTTATTGCGCAATGATCTGTCCTTATACTATTGCGGAGGGGATCTAGGAGAGTTGGACCATTGGCGGGAGATGTGCTGGCTGGATGATCCCTCCCCAAAACAAGTCTTATATTGCAAGTATTCACTGTGACCAAAGGAGATCCTTACCAGCTGGATAATCATCATTTGGATCCAGGGCTGGTGCTACCACTAGGCAAACTAGGCAGCCGCCTAGGGCGCACTGCTGCCTAGGGGCGACCGGCTGCTGGTTTCCCTCCGCAGCATGTAACTAACTCAGTCTCAGACAGCTGCTCTGTCCGACCGGTAGTGTAATTAGAGGAGCAGCCCTGGTGCCAGCGCTAGAGGAAGCAGAGCCAATGCCTTCTGTATAATGCCACCTCCTGTCATATGGGCAGGTGAAAGAGGGTGGAGCCAATGGGGGCGCCAAAAAAAAGGTTTCGCCTAGGGTGTCAAAAATCCTTGCACCAGCCCTGTTTGGATCTGAGCTTGGCTTTCTGAATGATCCTTTCCAAAGACCCATACACACAAGGCTTATAGCAGGGGTAGGCAACCTTGGCACTCCATTTGTGGTAAAACCAGGGCTGGTGCAAGGATTTTTGACACCCTAGGCGAAACCTCATTTTGCCGCCCCCTTGGCTCCACCCCTTTGCCCTGCCCGTATATACCCCACCTTGTTGGGGTGCTGCCAGCCGCAGCTCTCCAGTGACACGATCGAGGCAGAGCGGCCTCTGGGGGGGGGGGTAGACAGTCGCGGCTCTCTTGGCTGTGATGACATGAATGATCCATGCAGAGCAGAGAGCAGTGACGAATCAACAGCGGCCGTGTGCCCAGGGTGGCCGTGCCCCTAGGCGGCCGCCTAGTCCGCCTAGTGGTAGAGCCGGCCCTGGGTAAAACTGCACGTCCCATGAGACATTGTAAGACCCTGACAATCACAGGCATGACTCCTAGAGGCAGAGGCATGATGGGGTTTGTAGTTTCAACACAGCTGGAGTGCTGAGGTTGCCTACCCCTGGCTTATAGTGACCCTGGAGGGTCTTTACTGGAGGTGAGCGGCCATTTCACATAGAGGTGAACGGTGGAGGTTATCACCATATATATTTTTTGGACTTTTATGTTTGCATTTTTATTTTTCATACATTATTTATATTTTTTTGGACCATTGTTCGTTCTTTTCAATCAAGAAGAAACACAGATTGCAGAGTAACGTGTTTATTGAACACAATATGCACTTTATATAACTGTTTACACATTTTTTTGATGCACAGTTTTACAAGATAATTAAGGAGATTTTCAGAGATTGTTGAGGAACCAGTTGTTCTGAGCACAAATGCACTTTATATATATATATATATATATTTACACATTTCATGCAATAATATTGATGCATATACTTTGCAACACACTTTTTATGTATGAATAAGCGCACCATTGCATTTGCACTTTAATAGTTTTTTGTACTGGGAGTTTGCTGCTATTCTCAGATTGGTTTATTAACCCATTGTTTTATATCTACCCTCAGTGAGTACTAATATCCATCAGAACAGCGCTTAAGTGTGTTACACACAACTGCCATATGAGTGTTTGTCATGCCAAAGAAGCTCAGGGAACCAACCTTGGTCGTGAGTCAGGTGCGATTTTACACACACATTTTGTCGTGATTCCTGTGCATTTTGTCACAAACAAGAAAGTGCATTAAATTTGCGGGGCCATTCAGGATGAATGGCACCCAAATGTGCATCGAGTGTTTTGCCATGAGTTAGAATCGCTTCTGCCTGCGATACCTAATTGCCCAAATGTGAATGGGGCATACATACTTGTGTTTATATTACTGCTCATGTGGGTTAGTGCCACCTCATGGCTGGAGGCCAAATCACTCCAACAGGCCCCACTAACAGAAAGATCATGTCTGCTTACCTGCCCTACAACTAACTAAGGAAACACTGGGTGCTGATTGCCCTCCGCCAGTTTTTCACACTTTGCTCGATACTTATGTCCAGCCCTGAAGGCAAAGAAGGGAACCACCACACTTGATTTGTGAGGCCTTGCACACACTTGGTTCCAGGCCCAGTCTCTAGGAGGGTTCTGCTGCCCAGTAGTGCTCCAAGTGCCAGGCTACCCCTACCTACAGAACCTCCATTACTAGCCACTATAAATTCTCTCTCACAAGCAGCTGCGCGCACACTTGGTTCCAGGCCCAGTCTCTAGGAGGGCTCTGTCCTGAAGTAGACCCTTATCTAGGAACCCTGCTGCCCAGTAGTGCGCCAAGTACCAGGCTACCCCTACCTACAGAACCTCCATTACTAGCCACTACCATTCCCTCTCACAAGCAGCCTCGCACACACGTGGTTCCAGGCCCAGTCTCTAGGAGGCTTCTGTCCTGAAGTAGACCCTTATCTAGGAACCCTGCTGCCCAGTAGTGTGCCAAGTACCAGGCTACCCCTACCTACAGAACCTCCATTACTAGCCACTACCATTCCCTCTCACAAGCAGCCTCACACACACGTGGTTCCAGGCGCAGTCTCTTGGAAGGTTCTGTCCTGAATTATTCCCTTATCTAGGAACCCCGATGCCCAGTAATGCACCAAGTGCCAGGCTACCCCTACCTACAGAACCTCCATTATTAGCCACTACCATTCCCTCTCCCAAACAGCCTTGCACACATGTGGTTCCAGGCCAAGTCCCTAGGAGGGTTCTGTCCAGAAGTAGGCCCTTATCTAGGATCCCTGCTGCCCAGTAGTGCGCCAAGTGCCAGGCTACCACTACCTACAGAACCTCCATTACTAGCCACTACCATTCCCTCTCCCAAGCAGCCTTCTGCTCCTCCTTGCTGCTCCTAACTCCATTACCTCCATTGTACCTTTCCCTTCATAACCTTTAGGGTTAATCAGTATTATGTGCTGCATTCTCCAATACACTGTAAAAGCACATACTTGTTTCCCCTTCCTCAAGTAACTCAGACCAGAAAATTCAATTAACCAGTGACCACTTTTGTAGGGGAAAAATATTGCAAATAAAAAAAAATAATAATATAGTGTATACAATTGCAGCACAAGCCATATTGTAATTTAATGTTATTAAAAATTGCTTTTCCTTTTCAATGTGCAGTTCTGTAATTTTCTGTAACGTTCAATGCAATATGGCTACCTGGAGGTGTTCTGTACACAGATGGTATACACAATGCCCCCGGAAATGTAATTTCCTGCTTGTGTGATTGGCTCACTGAATTCTGCAATAAGAAATAAGTCAGCTTTTAGGCATCTTCTGCAACAAAAAGTTCAGTTTTGCTGAGATTCTGCTAAAGGGTTAATCACTGCTAAAGGAAAGCAGACGCTGACACTCTCCTCATTGGAGCACAGCAAGTGCATCAGCTCGCTGGTTAATCATGAAAGTCACTCCCATTTAGATGCAGTTTTGCAACATTTTCATAGTAGTACATTCAATATTTCATCCAGAATAAAACACCTTTCCTTAATAATCACACTGTTTAGGTTGTGCTGTGTGGTGCTGTTGATACACTACAAAGAATTGCTGCTTCCCACAAGATGATATCAAGAGCCTAGTCCTCTGAACACATCCCAGTGTCACACTGTGGGGTTATCCTCCACAACTCTGTCTCGTATTCTGGAACAACAGGATCCCTGTTTGCTGTCTCTCCAAGCGGCCAATAATCTACCTATCCTGGTCGAAAGCATCACTTGGGTAAGGATTCAAATCGAGGACCAGGTGGTAGAATAGGTCAGAGTAGTTGTGACATGCGGCCCAGTTAACTCAACAGTGCCCATCATGCTGGGCATGAATGTTTTGAAGGAGTTGGATTTGCCCTGCCTGCTAGCCACATATGAACATTGGGGCCGAGGGGTCCGTAGCTGTGGCCTGTGGGCCGCATGGTTCAGAGTACTCCAGGCTTACAAGGTACATGAAGAGCAACAAAAAGGCAACTGGAGCAAGTGGGGGTGGTCCGCACACTATTAAAGCAAAAGTTAATATTGGCACCCCTACAAGAGGTGGTCTGGTCCCTCCAAGTGGGGGCTCACAGGAATCTACAGGGGGATACCGTTATGGTGAAACCCTGGAAGGACCCCATGATGCCAGGAGAATGGTTGGTGGGCCCTACCCTATCAAAGGTTCACTGTAGAAGAGTGTTGGTACAGCTTGTCAATCTAGGGACAACCCCCATCTCGCTGTCCAGACATGCCGCTTTGGCTGACCTATACGCTGTACCTCGTCATTGCATCTCCAAGGCCCAGCCAGGGGTTTAAAGTGGCGGCTATGGCTTCTTGGAATGTGACTCAATAGGAGTCCCTATCGGAGCAGCTGGACATTACCGTTAAAGACTTTTCCTTACCTCAGTATAGACTGCTCCATCAGCTACCGGAAAAGTACTTGTTAATGTTCGCCACCAGTCCTGAGGACTATGGGTTACTGGAGCCATTGCCCGCCCTATTCATATGGTGGAAATGCCGCCCATTCAGGAGCAGTACCGTCACATTCCCCCAGTGTTGTGCCAAGAGGTCAAGGAGTTACATCGAAATACGTTACAAAGTGGGGTGATCCAGGAAAGCCACAGCCCCTGGGCCACTCCCATTGTACTGGTGCACAAGTAAGGTGGCAGTCTACGGTTCTATGTGAACTATTGCAAACTTGGCACATGCAGCCACTGGGATGCTTATCCTCTTCCTCAGGATGAGGAATCCTTAATGGCCCTTGGACAAGCCAAGTTCGTTTCCACTTTGGACCTGGTCAGTGGTTACTGGCAAGTCCCAGTATGGGACCAAGACTGGGAGAAGAGCGTTTTTGTCCAACCACTGGGACTGTTCGAGTTTAATTGCATGCCCTTCAGCCTCAGTAATGCCCCCAGCACCTTCAAGCTCCTAATTGAGAGATGTCTTGGGCATTTCAATTTCGAGACTGTACTAGTTTACCTCAATGATGTTATCATTTTCTCCAAGACTTTTGTGGAACATGTGAACAGTGTTGGCAATGGTAAAGAACACTAAGCCCACTAAAGGAAGCAAGCTGCAGCTCAAATTGGAGCACACCCAATACCAGGTAGTGGGGCAGCCTTTTCCACCTAGCCCAGTCTATGACCTTGTCTCGGAATGGGCTGGCCCCATGAAAAAGAGACTGCATCAAAACATGCTGAGACCTTATGTGCTAGGTGGTGACTGCCCCAGGAGGCCCACCGATGACTGGGAGGCATTTGACACCACAGAACTTCCCCCCGGTGCATGAAGCTCCAACTGACTGGTTCCTGTTGTTGCCCCTCATACTTAAGGCTCTGGCCTCCCAAAACTTAGAGCATGATGACACTGACATCTACCCTATTCAGTACCACAGACTGTACTAACTTGATCAAGTATTTAACCATGGACTCAGGTGACGGAAATGTAGAAGAAACACCTGGTCCTTTGCCACTTAGACCCCAGGCGAACTACTTGCTGATGAACCTTTGCCAAGTAACTCTACCAAAAATCAAGGGAGCCGGCGCTCTTTGCCTAATCATGGGTGGTTACCTGCAAGATATTTTATTATGTTGTCTGAATTTGTTTACTTTTCTGCCTTAACTCTAGTTGTCCTTTGATATTATTACCATGTTGTGATGCCAAGGACAGCATCTGTTAAAGGGGGGAGTGTGTCCAGGTACAGTCTACTTTCCTCATTGCAGGTGGAGCTCAACCGCAGTGACCTTGCAGTTGGAGAGGAGGTCAGGAGGAACATGGTTCCTCCATGGTTTCCTGGGTCACTGGGGAAGCTATCCGTTTAGATGCTGCTGCCTCATGTGACTTTGGCAGTCATCTTGGGTCAGGCAGAACTTTTTTAAGGCCCTAGCGAACAGGTTTGGTGCTCATTTGCGAGTTGGTGGAGTAGGGACAGGTACTCGACCTCCTAGGGACAGCACTAGTGGTTGCACTCCTCTGGGAATCATCCCGCTTGGGCACCAGACAGCCAGGCTGCATTCTGCTCTCTTACCAGATGCTGTCAGTCTGGCTGATGCCTGCTCTCTTCACATTACTGAAAGCCATGAGTGCAACCGGGTTGGGCAGCATTCCCACTGGGTTTGTTGTGAACTGTTGCTGTATTATTTCAATACAAGTTTTTCATTGCTGCACCCCAGCTACAGGCGTTCTGATTTACCTGCAAACCTATTTGTTGATTATAGAAGCTTGGTGCCTTCTATGAAAGAAAGTAGGACGTGGAAGGGCAGGAAGCGAATATGCCAGATCCAGGAGCATTCTAAAAGATGGAAAAGCACACATGCAGGTATGTATTGTTGTAAGCTTTATGTCTTAACGCCAGGTCTTGTTGTTTAGGTTTATTTTGATAAAATGTTCCTGTTGTGATCAGTGGTAAGCATGGTACACCATTTTTCTATAATGATACAGAAACTGAGAATAGCAACCCTTTTCCCTAATATGCAGGTCCTATGTATAGCTGGCTTTAAAGCTCAATTCCAGGGAAACCATTAAATACACACACTCATAGGAGTTGATTAACTAAACCTGGAGAAGGCAAACTCTGGTGCAGCTGTGCATGGCAGCCAATCAGCTTCTTATTTTAGCTTGTTCAATTAAGCTTTAACAAAAAAACCTGGAAGCTGATTTCTGTGATAGACCCAACCGGGACAGAAGCTTTTGGAGGGGACTAGGGGCAAGACTCCTACCCACTGATTATGGCCCATGGAGGAGATTTTGTCTGCTTCTTTTGGTCAGATCATGTTGAAGCGCTCAGTTCAGCCTCTGATTCCATGGAAAATGAGGATCATTCTCTAATGATGGACAACAACGTGATGAACACTGAGAGCAAGGCTTGGATTAATTCTCTGAATAAGGACAATAAAGCTTCCCTTTTGAAGTGGATGGAAAGGTGTAATATTATTCTTGTACAGGTTAATGGTAAGAGGAAATATGGTGGCCGTAATTGGACATGTTCTTATTATAATGTGGAAAGGTAGGTGAAGTTTTCCCTTCGAAATAACAGGAATAAGTCTCTTAATTAGGTTCGGAACGAGAGTCACAAGTAGTGCAACAACAGGTAGTAATCTCTTACTAGGAGTAAAAGGTACCTTAGTCTCCGACTTGACTCGCGAAGTTGTACTAGACTGGTTTTCTTCGTCTGTTTTAGAGGAGGTACCCGGTATTAGTCACCCATCCTCAGAACGGGGATCAGGGGAGGTTTTCGAAGACAGGGCCAACCCAGATAGTGTCTTT
>BLSH010433815.1:18404-32017 GCA_018402905.1 Glandirana rugosa | reverse complement strand
TCTCTGACCATATCCTGCATCATGTCTGCAGTCTCTGACAATCTCTTGTATCATGTCTGCAGTCTCTGACCATCTCTTGTACTATGTCTGCAGTCTCTGACCATCTCCTGTACCATGTCTGCAGTCTCTGACCGTCTCTTGTATCATGTCTGCAGTCTCTGACTATCTCCTGTATTATGTCTGCAGTCTCGGACCAGTTCCTGTATCATGTTTGCAGTCTCTGACCCTCTAATGTATCATGTCTGCAGAGTCTGATCATCTCTTGTATCATGTTTGCAATATATATATGACCATCTCATGTACCGTGTCTGCAGTCTCTGACCATCTCTTGTACTATGTCTGCAGTCTCTGACCATCTCCTGCATTATGTCTGCAGTCTCTGACTATCTCCTGTATTATGTCTGCAGTCTCGGACCAGTTCCTGTATCATGTTTGCAGTCTCTGACCCTCTAATGTATCATGTCTGCAGAGTCTGATCATCTCTTGTATCATGTCTGCAATATATATATATTTGATTAAAAAAGCATTGGCTAGAGACAATTTTATAAACAGTGAATTCATAGTTCATAGGATTTAAAACGCTAAATATTTGCAATTTATACAATTAATTTTTATCACTTTAATTATTTTTTCCATTATGGGTGTGAGTGGGGCCTCATGTCTCAGATTGGCCTAAGGCCTCACAAAGTCTAGAGCCGCCTCTGTATTGTGTGTGAGTTTACAATAAAGTGCGTTCCAGTTTGCACCTAAGCTAGTGTAGTCTAGTCCTTGGTGCAATATTCAGCTATAATTAGAGTTGAGCGAACACCTGGATGTTCGGGTTCGGTGGGTTCGGCCGAACTTCGCGACAAAGTTCAGGTTCGGTACCGAACTTGACCCAAACTTGACCCCGAACCCCAATGAAGTCAATGGGGACCCGAACTTTTCAGCACAAAAATGACTGTAAAAAAGTCCTAGAAAGTGCTAGAGGGCTGCAAAAGGAAGTAAAATTATTTTAGAACAATAATCTGTCCCTTACAGCAACAGCAGGAACCTCTACCTATAGAACTAGGAGATGATGTTAGAACAATAATCTGTCCCTCTAAGCCAGGGGTCTTCAAACTATGGCCCTCCAGTTGTTCAGGAACTACAATTCCCATCATGCCTAGTCATGTCTGTGAATGTCAGAGTTTTACAATGCCTCATGGGAAGTGTAGTTCCACAACAGCTGGAGGGCCGTAGTTTGAAGATCCCTGCTCTAAGCAGTAGACTCTACCTAGTCCAGATTGTTCTGTAATGCAGGATGAGTTGTTATTAGATCTGCAATCTGTCCCTAAAAGCAGTAGTAGTAGTAATCTCTACCTAGTCCACAAACAGATTGTTCTGTAATGCAGGATGAGATGTTATTATATCTGCAATCTGTCCCTCACAGCGCCGGCAGCATCCTCTCCCTACACTACTCTGAGAGCATGTGACATGCAACACTGTGACTCCAGCTTATAAAGAGGCTGGGTCACATGATGAACTGGTCAATCACAGCCCTGCCATTAGTAGGCATGGCTTTGATGGCTTCTAAGGGCAAACCAGTGAAACACTTGTTGATTGGCTGCCCTGCAGCTATTCAACAGGCGGGATCAAATACCCGAACCCAGAACCCGAACCCAAACTTTTTTTCAAATGTCCGGGTTCGGGTCCGGGTCACGGACACCCCATAGTTCATACGAACCTGAACTTTACAGTTCGGGTTCGCTCAGCTCTAGCTATAATACCTGGTTCCTGATTCCAAACTGGAGGAAGCTGTATACTGATGGAAGCACCCAGAAGGGGTGCCAAGCGGTCCGTCACAGTTTTTGTGCCAAGCTTTACCAGATTTTGCGCTTTCCAGTCTTAGTAAATCAACCCCTGATTGTCCACTGATGGGCTAGGGTTTTTTTATGTTTTATGTTAACCACTTGCCGATCGCCCGCCGCAGCGTGATGGCGACAAGGTGGTTCATTGTCGCTAACCGCCGTCACAGGACGGCGGCCGTGATAACTAGCTCACTGTGTTCGGGGGGAGCCAGGGAGCGGGTAGGGCGGACTCGACCGCCGCCCGCTTCCCGCGATGGCTCCCCCGCACGGAAAGAACGGAGGTCCGTGTATGTAAACACAGACCTCCGTTCTGTTGAAGGGGGAAGGGCGATGATCACAGCCTTCCTGTAAGTGAAAGCTGTGATCATCCCCTTTCCCCAGCTAGGGCAGTCCCCCCACAGTTAGAACACGCCCAGGGAACACTGTTAACCCTTAGAGCGCCCCCTGCAGGTTAACCCCTTCACTGCCAATGACATTTACACAGTAATCAGTGCATTTTTATAGCACTGATCACTGTATAAATGCCAATGGTCCCAAAAAAGTGTCAAAATGGTCCGACATGTCCGCTGCAATATCGCAGTACCGCTAAAAATCGCAGATCGCCGCCATCACTAGTAAAAAAAATAAAAATAAATAAAAACCCCAGAAATTAATTCTCATCATCCGTAAACGCGGCAACTTTTGCGCAAACCAATCAATAAACGCCGATTGCGATTTTTTTTACCAAAAATATGAGGAAGAATATAAATCGAACAAAACCGATAGAAAAAAATGTTTTTTTATTTTTTTTTTTGGATTTGGATTTTAGCAAAAAGTAAGAAATGTAGGTTTTTTTGCAAAATTGTCGCTCTTCTTTTGTTTATAGCGGCGATCAGAAATGACGCAGCGGTGATCAAATACCACCAAAAGAAAGCTCTATTTGTGGGAAAAAAAGGACGCAAATTTCGTTTGGGTACAACATCGCACGACCGCGCAATTGTCAGTTAAAGCGACGCAGCGCCGAATCGCAAAAAGGGCTCTGGTCCTAAAGTGGGAAATCCTTCCGGGGCTGAAGTGGTTAATTAATCTATAGCTGGATTAGGAGCATTTTATTTCTGGCTTGAGTTCTGCTTTAATCACGTAAAAAAGTCCCCTTGTAACAAATAGAGGTGCAAAAGTTTTGTGCATGTTTACGGAAAACATTATCTCTTATCCCGTAAATGAGAGGACTGGTGAACCTTGGAATGCACATAAAGAAGAAGAAGTTGATTGGCGGAACAAAGTTGTAATCCTTTCTCAGGTATAAGTCTGTGAAGGTGGAGGAGAAGGACATCATGCACAAGAAAAGCTGAAATGCGTGGAGCAGGACTGTTTTCCCAGCCTTGAAGGCAGAAGACTGACCGGAACGAATTTTTTGAGCAGCCAGCATGACCTTGATATAGGTGTACAAGATTATGAGTCCCACCATGGAGAAGCTGAGGATGATGACCAGAAATCTTATGGTGCTTTGTACCTGGTTCTTTGAAAAAAATATCCAGTTACATATTATATAGAGAGAGTAAAAGTCTCTGCTAATGGAGAAATTCATAGCGATAAAGTCAACAGCAATGGGGAATAACGCCAAAGCCCACATTAGAGCAATCATATAATTACACCAGCGGGCATTGCAAGTCTCACCATGTCTTAACGGGTAACAGATGGCTATATAACGCTCTACTGACATAATGGCCAGGCTGTAAGGCGTGACGTGAAAGGAGGAAGTGGTAAAAGCAGTGATGGCATAACACACGGACGCTGGGATATAGAAAAGGTTAATATTAGAGACAAACATAAAAAGAGTAATCAGAAGATAGAACATATCGTTGAGAAGCATGTGAACAAAAAGCACATAACGGGCCATTTCTTTTAGATGCGGCGAGGTGAAGTAGGCATGGAGTATCATGGCCAAACAGGGGTAGAGAACTATGAAAGATAGAACACTTAGGATTAAGAGGATCAGACTTGTAATTTCTGGCTTAATGTATGGAGTGGGTCCTTGATTAACAATACTGTAATTGATTGACAGGTTGACCATGTCTCTGTGGTTGCAGATCTTCTTGGCTTGTCCTTGTGTATTTGCAATTTTGAGGCTTAAAAAGAATAAAAAGATTGATTTTAAAACGATAAAATGTAAAATGCAAAAATATTTTATTTTTAAATACAGTATATATGTGGATGGAATCACCTGCTGCTTCCTTAGCAACCACTGACAGCCAGAAGCTATCACGTTCACAAGGTTAATGTGAAAACAAAAAAAGCAAAAACAAAAAAACCCCCAAAAAAAAAACAAAAAAAAAGAGTAAAAAGAAACAAAAAACAAAAAAAATGTGGATGAGAGCACCTGCTGCTTCCTTAGCAACCACTGACAGCTGGAAGCTATCACGTTCACAGGGTTAATGTGAAAACAAAAAAAGCAAAAACAAAAAAACCCCCAAAACAAACAAAAAAAAAAATGAAAAAGAAACAAAATAAAAAATGTGGATGGGATCACCTGCTGCTTCCTTAGCAACCACTGACAGCTAGAAGCTATCACGTTCACAGGGTTAGTGTGAAAACAAAAAAAGCAAAAACAAACAAAACCCCCCAAAAAAACAAAAAAAAATTAAAAAGAAACAAAAAACAATGTGGATGAGATCACCTGCTGCTTCCTTAGCAACCACTGACAGCTAGAAGCTATCACGTTCACAAGGTTAATGTGAAAACAAAAAAAGCAAAAACAAAAAAAAACAAACCCCCCCCCCCAAAAAAAAACAAAAAAAAAAGGGGCAGACTCGATGGACTACTCAGTCTTTTTCTGATGTCACTTTTCTATGTTTCTATGTTCATCGATGCCGAGCACCAAACAATACTGAGCTCATCTCAGTAGGAACCAGCAACTCTTGACAGGATAAACACCCCGTTCAGAAACATGTAATATACGGCACAGCTCACAGAGTACAGTGGTCAGAATACACTATATTGTCAAAAGTATTGGGACGCCTGTCATTAGGAGAGGGGTTCAATATTGAGTTGGCCCACCCTTTGCAGATATAACAACTCCAACTCTTCTGCAACAATTTTAGCAGTGTGTCTATGGGAATGTTTGACCATTCTTCCAGAAGTTCATTTGTGAGGTCAGGCACTGATGTTGGATGAGAAGGCCTGGCTTGCAGTCTCTGCTGTAATTCATTCCAAAGGTGTTCTATGGGGTTGAGGTCAGGACTCTGTGCAGGTCAGTTAAGTTCCTCCACCCCAAACTCGCTAATCCATGTCTTTATGGACCTTTGTGCACTGGTCAAAATCATTCGGTGGAGGGGGCATTATGGTGGGGGGATGTTTTTCAGGGGTTGGGCTTGGCCCCTTAGTTCCAGTGAAGGGAACTCTTAAGACATTTTGGACATTTTCATGCTCCCAACTTTGTGGGAAGAGTTTGGGGATGGCCCCTTCCTGTTCAAACATGACTGCGCACCACTGCACAAAGCAAGGTCCATAAAGACATGGATGAGTGAGTTTGGGGTGGAGGAACTTGACTGTCCTGCACAGAGTCCTGACCTCAACCCAATAGAACACCTTTGTGATGAATTAGAGCTGAGACTACTCGTCCAACATCAGTGCCTGACCTCACAAATGTGCTTCTGGAGGAATGATCAAACATTCCCATAGACACTCCTAAACCTTGTGGACAGCCTTCTAGAAGAGTTGAAGTTATTATAGCTGCAAAGGGTGGGCCAACTCAATATTGAACCCTACGGGCTAAGACTGGGATGCCATTAAATTTCATGTGTGTGTGTAAAGGCAGGCGTCCCAATACTTTTGGCAATATAGTGTAAGCACATACAATGCAGGGGCCAGGAATATGGACGCACAATGTAGCTGATTATTGGTAATCAACGGCCGTAAGATACTCCCTCCCCAGCATTGGTAGTCAGTGGCAATGAGAATCTACCTCCCCAAGCACTGGTGGTCAATGATCGTACGGCCGTGCTTCTAATTTTTGTCAAAAGTGCGTGTCCATGATTTTGTAAAGCATACTGACTATCCGAGAAATTTTTGTTCGACCAAACTCAACGTCAGAAGTGACGTAATGTTTTGAATATTTTTGCATCTGTTTTTTCCTTTCTGAGCATGCGTAGTCTCGGTCGTACGATTTTTTTTTGTACAAAAACGAACGGAACGAAAATCGGACATGGTGTTGTCATAGCACAAAAAATTACTAGTCTGCATATCCAGGTTTTGTCTGACGAAAAATGTCAATCGGCTGTCGAAAGGAGCGTACTAATGGTAAGAATCTCGGATGACAAGCTGTCGAATGACAATTCTCATCCGAAATTCACACCGTGTGTACGGGCCTTTAGAATCCCCCCTTCCTCAAGCACTGGTGGCCAATGGCACTAAGAATTTCATCTCTCCTAAGCATTGTTGGTACCCCCCTCTCTTAAGTATTGGTGGTAAGCATGGGCGTCCGCAGGTAGGGGCAAGGGGGGGCAAGTGCCCCCCCCCTGGAATCAGGAATCGCAAGGTGTCTGCGCAGATTGTGAACAGGTGCTGGAACACTCCATGTACCAGCTCCCAGCACAGGAAGGAAGATTACACTGTGGACAGCAGCCGGCAGGGCTTTCCATCGTCCGGTGTTAAGACAGCACTGACCTGCAGAGCCTGCAGAAGCCTGTGCCAGGAGCCTGACCTGCCAATGTGAGTTAAAGACAATTCTTTTATGTGGGGGGAAGAGAGCTCTGTGCGGGGGATTGGATATGTATACTGGCATAGCACACTCCTGGAATCTGAACCCTGTACATAGCACATGCCTGGAATCTGCACCCTGTACATAACACATGCCTGGAATCTGAACCCTGTACATAGCACATGCCTGCAATCTGCACCCTGTACATAGCACACTCCTGCAATCTGCACCCTGTACATAGCACATGCCTGGAATCTGCACCCTGTACATAGCACACGCCTGGAATCTGCACCCTGTACATAGCACACTCCTGCAATCTGCACCCTGTACATAGCACACTCCTGCAATCTGCACCCTGTACATAGCACACGCCTGGAATCTGCACCCTGTACAAAGCACACGCCTGGAATCTGCACCCTGTACATAGCACACGCCTGGAATCTGCACCCTGTACATAGCACACTCCTGCAATCTGCACCCTGTACATAGCACATGCCTGGAATCTGCACCCTGTACAAAGCACACGCCTGGAATCTGCACCCTGTACAAAGCACACACCTGCAATAAAGTCTGCCGTTTCCCTCTTTAAAATAAATAATTGCGAGTTGCAGCTAAGCCCCTCCCCGTCATGACATTGTCGAAAGGGGCGGAGCATGGGTGACCTTAAAATGATGCCCCCCCCCTGAAAAAAGTTCTGTGGAAGCCCATGGTGGTAAGTTGAGAGAAATATGTGATACCACAGCCAGAACTATGTAGACTCTCTCAAGCAGCAGATAGTTCCAACCAACAGCAGCAGGACATGTCCCAGATTCTAGGATTTTGCCCAAACCTCCAGGAGACTGGACAGATGGAGGGTATAAATAGGGATGAATAATGGTTAATAATAAGAAAAACATATATAATATTATCCAAAAGTATACAATTTTAGGCTTTTTTTTAGATAAAGGAGCTGTTGTCAGCAAAGGCAGGCTCTAGGCTTTGTGAAGCCTTAGGCAAAACCTAGACGTGAGGCCCTACTCACGCCCATAATGGGAAAAATAATTCAAGCAATAAAAAAATGTGCTGTATAAATTGCATTTAATTAAGAGCTTTAAAGTGCTGGTGTCAGTACTCTCTATCTCGGTGCTGGTGTCAGTGTCAAATTAGGCAGTTGTGAGACCCCCGTGAGTGTGAGGCCTTAGGCGACCGCCTAATTTGCCTAATTAGAGAGCTGCCTCTGGTTGTCAGCACTCCTGATTCAAAGAGCAGAACCTGACTGTCAAACTCACAGCCCACCCCCAAAAATTGAGGATAGCAGATCTCTCTATGTTATCTTCCAAGCACTTTGGTCTGTTTGACAACCAGTCCATCTCCCTGAATCAGTCAGCATCTGTGCCCTAGTACAGGGATCTCCAAACTATGGCCCTCCAGCTGTTGCGGAACTACATGTCCCTGAGGCATAGTAAAACTCTGACATTCACAGACATCACTAGGCATGATGGGAATTGTAGTTCCTGAACAACTGGGGGGCCATAATTTGGAGACCCCTGCCCTAGTATAACAGGGTTTGTAAAGTGGTGTAGGCAGGGCTCAGAGAATAGGTTCAATTACTCCCCCCTTCTTGAAAGCTAACTGCTTCTAGCAGGCCTGTACTGGCCGTCGGGACTACCGGGAGTTTCCCAGTGGACCGATGGCTCAGTGGGCCAGCCTCGCAGTCACAGGGGCCAGTTATTTTGTGGTGAATTCCGCGGCGATCTACCCGTCAATCACCGACAGGTGACATCTGACGGGTAGATCGAGATTCAGCCAGCATGCAGATAGCGCATGGAGCAGCGTGACATGCGAGAGGAGTTATTACAGACTATCTGCAAGAAAACGTCTAGTAAACAATGTGCCCTATTCTAATGTGCCCTGATGCCTTACTCTAATGTGCCCTATTCTAATGTGCCCTGATGCCTTAATTGAATGTGCCCTAATCTAATGTGCTTTAATCTAATGTTCCCTGATCTAATGTTCCCTGATCTAATGTGCCCTATTCTAATGTGCTTTAATCTAATGTGCCCTGATCTAATGTGCCCTATTCTAATGTGCCCAGATCTAATGTGCCCTGATCTAATGTGCCCTATTCTAATGTGCCCAGATCTAATGTGCCCTGATCTAATGTGCCCTGATCTAATGTGCCCTATTATAATGTGCTTTAATCTAATGTGCCCTGATATAATGTGCCCTATTCTAATGTGCCTTAATCTAATGTGCCCTGATCTAATGTGCTTTAATCTAATGTGCCCTGATCTAATGTGCCATATTCTAATGTGCTTTAATCTAATGTGCCCTGATCTGATGTGCCCTGATCTGATGTGCCTTGATCTAATGTGCCCTATTCTGATGTGCCCCATTTTCCATGTGCCCTGATGTGCCATGTGCCCTGATTTGCCCCATGTGCCCTAATGTGCCCTGATGTGCCACATGTGCCATGTGCCCTGATGTACCATGTGCCTTGATGTGCCATGTGCCCTGATTTGACCCATGTGCCCTGTGCCCTGATGTGCCATGTACCCCATGTGCCATGATGTGCCCCGTGTGCCCTTTGCCCTGATGTGCTGTGCCCTGATGCACCCTAATCTAATGTGCCCTGATGTGCCTTAATGTGCCCTGATCTAATGTGCCCCATGTGCCCTGATGTGCACTGTGTGCCATTATGTGCCCTGATGTGCCCTTTGCCCTGATGTGCCCTAATCTAATGTGCCCTGATGTGCCCTAATCTAATGTGCCCTGGTGTGCCCTAATGTGCCCTAATCTAATGTGCCCTGATGTACCCTACTCTAATGTGCCCTGGTGTGCCCTAATCTAATGTTCCCTGATGTGCCCCATGTGCCATGATTTGCCCTGATGTGCCCTAATCGAATGTGCCCTTATGTGCCCTAATCTAATGTGCCCTGATGTGCCCTTATGTGCCCTAATCTAATGTTCCCTGATGTGCCCCATGTTCAATGTGCCCTGATGTGCCATGTGCCCTGATGTGCTGTGCTCAGTAGTCTGATGTGCTGTGCCCTGATGTGCTGTGTCCTGTACCCTGATGTGCTGTGCTCTGTAGTCTGATGTGCTGTGCCCTGATGTGCTGTGCCCTAATGTGGCCTGGTGTGCTGTGCCCTGTACCCTGATGTGCTGTGCCCTGTACCCTGATGTGCTGTGCCCTGGTGTGCTGTGCCCTGTACCCTGATGAGCTCTGTACCTCGATGTGCTGTGCTCTGTACCTCGATGTGCTGTGCTCTGTACCCCGTTGTGCTGTGCCCTGATGTGTTTTGCTCTGTACCCTGATGAGCTGTGCCCTAAGCCAGTCTGGATGAAGTCCAGGGCCAAATTTTTGTCCCAGTCCAGTCCAGCCCTGGCTTCTAGTTTAACAAGAAGATCTGATGGATTGTTTTTACTTGCTTTGTGATTTTTATCTCACATCTGACACACTGTTTATGTTATTTGTTACATTATTATTAATATTATTACATTATTTGTTACATCTTTGATCACATTGCACTTTTGGGTTATACTTTGCTTGCTACATTGTTTTTTTATATAGTAAACGGCAGTGTTTCTCAACCTTTTTTTCAGCCACCTTTAAAATTCTGCACAATCTTGAGGCACCCCATCTACACACATAGGACACCCTAATGTGGGGCTGATTTATTTTTTCAAAGCAATAAACCTTTGCACACTGGCACTGACTAATATTCAGAGTTTCTCTTCCTCATTCAGCTAATGTGACCCCCCAGTGCTAATGGAGAAGGGCAGGAGAGGGGCAAACAAGAAAGTCATCAGGCACCCGATGTCCACCTCATCAACCTATAAAGTCAGTGGCTGTTTGGATGCTGGCGGCTGACCCACACGGTGCCCAATGCTGTACAATAAAAACCTGTGATGTTGTGTAATAATACCAAAACAAATAATAGCGAGCTTGATCCACCTGCTGACATTTTTTGGGCAATTTGGGGCAACTTTTAAGCATTTTGCCAAGACACCCCTGAAGAGCGCAAAAGGCGCCCCAGACTAAAAAAAAAAGCTGGTAAAGGGCACTTAGGTGTTTGAGGAATATGCTGAGCGCTGCATTGGGGGATATTTGCTTTGTTTACTTCTTTCACCTATATTTGAAGGTTTTCTAAATGCAGCAGCGTCATGTATAATAGTATGTATATATACTGTATATACCCACTAATCCTCAAGACATGGGCGTCCACAGGTAGGGGCAAGGGGGGGCGCTTGCCCCCCCCTGGAATCTGGGGTTCCCCACTAGGTCCTTATCCTCTTGAGCCATGTATGCGGTTTCTGACAGTCTCTTGGGCTATGTATGCAGTTTCTGATTATCTCTTGTGCTATGTCCGCAGTCTCTGACCGTCTCCTGTACTATGTCTGCAGTATCTGACCAACTCCTGTACCATGTCTGCAGTCTCTGACCGTCTCCTGTACCATGTCCGCAGTTTCTGACCATCTCCTGTATCATGTCTGCAGTCTCTGATGTCTCCTGTACTATGTCTGCAGTCTCTGACCATCTCTTGTATCATGTCTGCAGTGTCTGACCATCTCTTGTACCATGTCTGCAGTCTCTGACCGTCTCTTGTATCATGTCTGTAGTCTCTGACCATGTCCTGTACTATGTCTGCAGTCTCTGACCGTCTTCTGTACAATGTCTGCAGTCTCTGACCATCTCCTGTACCATGTCTGCAGTCTCTGACCGTAATCTGTACAATGTCTGCAGTCTCTGACCATCTCCTGTACCATGTCTGCAGTCTCTGACCGTTTCCTGTACAATGACTGCGGTCTCTGACCGCGATAATGTGATAATGACATTGTCAAAAAGGGGCAGAGCATGGGTGACCTTAAAATTATGCCCCCCCCCTGAAAAAACTTCTGCGAACGCCCATGCCTCAAGATATTATATTTAGATATAGGTACCTACATCCCGATTATGCAGAGAGACAACAAACAACGTCCCATCAGTGAGAATGGGACAAACCAAAGGGGGGGCTGCGGGACTTTGATGGTACCGTAATAGGCTCACAAACTCAACGTATATAAAAGCATAAGAATTTTACAAAAGTACAAAACATACAACAATAATGTTTAAAATCACAAATGTGCATATCCAACCCAAAGGTGGAAGACAGTTTGATCACGTTCTTATAGTCTGTTGATAAGTGCTTCCCGACATGTTTCGCGGTATGACCGCTTCTTCAGGAGAATGCACAATATCTAATGTGTACTAAAATAGATAACAAGCATTCATTTAATTTCTAATATAGTTATCATATACTGAATCATAAGTCACATAATGGTATTATAATCAATGTGCGCATATCAAATATCATGCCAGTAGCCTACCTGTGAAGCCAAACAAAGCCACCGAGGCCAATCAGTCTAGAGTTGTTCCCCCGGGGCGAGCATAATGCGTATATATATATATATATATATTTTAGATGGAGTTGGGATGTATATAATGTTATGTCATGTAGACTTATACAGTTACATATTTATAAGGGTTCGATGTCTACCTACTGTCAAGTTGTCCCTCCAGTGAAGCAACCTCTGTTCAGAACATTCGCTCCTCTTCTGTGATGCGACTTGTATATATATATTTCTATATACATGCATGGCCTGTAGATATATATTTGCTTGTGTTTCTCTTACTCTTAACCTCCTCAAATTTATACCTTAATAACTCTTGTCTTGATATTTTTAACCAATTCTCAGGTGGCCTGAATTGTCAAGATGGCATATTTGTTGATGTAAAATTTCTTGACCTTCCCAATGGGCTTCACGCACGAAATGGTTTGATGCATTGTACTTAATTATGCCCAGTGCACATGCTGAGGAATCTTCTAAACAGAAAAAAATTGCTGTGATCGAGAAAAATATACAGGTGCCTCCAGTACAAAACTTCCTAAAAACCAAACTTACACCAAATATATGCTAAAAAAAAAAACAAAACAAAAAAACACAGCGCTATAAATGCATTATAACATAATTTGTGCGGATTCATAAATAAATATATACACTCACCGGCCACTTTATTAAGTACACCTGTTCAATTGCTTGGTAACACGGATTGCTAATCAGCCAATCACATGGCAGCAACTCAGTGCATTAAGGCATCTAGACGTGATGAAGACGACTTGCTGAAGTTCAAACCGAGCATCGGAATGGGGAAGAAAGGGGAATTAAGTGACTTTGAATGTGGCATGGTTGTTGGTGCCAAATGGGCTGGTCTGAGTATTTAAAAAACTGCTGATCTACTGGGATTTTCACACACAACCATCTCTCGGGTTTACAGACAATGGTCAGAAAAAGAGAAAATATCCAGTGAGTGTCAGTTGTGTGCCTTGTTGATGTCAGAGGTCAGAGGAGAATGGGCAGTCTGGTTCCAGATATTAGAAAGGCAGCAGCAACTCAAATAACCACTCGTTACATCCAAGGTATGCAGAATACCATCTCTGAATGCTAAACACATTAAAGCAGATTGTCTACAGCAGCAGAAGACCACACTGGGTGACACACCTGTCAGCCAAGAACAGGAAACTGAGGCTACAATTGGCACAGGATCACCAAAATTGGACAATAGGAGATTGGAAATCTGATCTGGTCTGATGAGTCTCCATTTCAGCTTCGACATTCATATGATGGGGTCAGAATTTGTTGTAAACAACATGAAAGCCTGGATCCATCCTGCCTTGTATTACTGGTTCAGGCTGGTGGTGGTGGTGTAATGGTGTGGGGGATATTTTCTTGGCACACTTTGGGCCCCTTAGTAGAGTTGAGCGAACCTCTGGAAGTTCGGGTTCTGCTGGTCCGGCCGAACTTCGGGACAAAGTCCGGGTTCGGGTCCAGACAGAACCCGAACGTTCGCACGGACCCCGAACCCCCATTGAAATCAATGGGGACCCGAACTTTTAGGCACAAAAATGGCTGTAACAATGTCCTGGCAAGTGCTAGAGGACTAAGACTGGGGTAGTATACTTACAGCTTCGACTTTACCTCTGAGTAGTCTGGTCTAGTCTAAAGGTTAGAGGATAACAGGTTAAAACCACTAGGACACGGTTAACATCGGAGTCAAAGGACAAGAACCGACTGTCCACACAGTG
>BLSH010433795.1:3102649-3128153 GCA_018402905.1 Glandirana rugosa | reverse complement strand
GACTCCTACTCCACATCCACCCCCCTTCCCATTTTTTAAATTTGATTTTAATTTATTTTCCCTCTCCCCATTTTTTGTAGGGCACTTGCCCTAGTTTGAAGATGATTTTAGAACAGTTATATGGCTTCTACCGTTAATTAATACTTTTCAGACACAGTTTGAAGATGATCCACATTCACCTCCATTTTTGCATTTTTTAAGTTTTTATTTTTTTAAAAATATTTAAAGTTATTTCCCTGTCCCCATTTTTTTGTAGGGCACTTGCCCTACCCTTACCCCCATTTTACTTCCTTTTGCAGCCCTCTGGGGCTTTCCAGGACTTTCCTACAGCCATTTTTGTGCCTAAAAGTTCGGGTCCCCGTTGATTTCAATGGGGTTCGTTGTCCGTGCGATCGTTCGGGTTCCGTCCGGACCCGGACCCGGACTTTGTCCCGAAGTTCGGACGGAGCAGCAGAACCCGAACTTCCAGGTGTTCGCTCAACTCTACTCATTACACCATTGCTCATATGGTGTAAGTAGAGGTGGGGTTGGTTTGCTTTTCCAGATGGTCTAGAGAAAATGTTGGATTTGGTGTAAACAGAAATGATCAGAGTTTGGTAGATCAAGCTTGCTTATGTAGTAGCCCAGAGAGACAGGGCCTGTAGGGGAGAGGAAGTGTCCAATCCGGTATAGCCCCTTGTCTAGCCACCATTGAAAGGCTTTGATATCTAGCCCAGGGGGGAAGTGCGGGTTATGGAAGATATGCGAAAGGGGGCGAGTTTCCGAAACTAGTGAAGAGGATAGTCTCATACTATCCCAGAGAGACAACGATTGTGAGAGGGTGGGGGAGAGGATAGCCGGGCGCTCTTTGGGGGGGATCCATAACAGATAATCTGGAGTGTATGAGGGTGCCGCCAGTCTTTTGTGTATTTGGAATAAACTGTAGAAAGTTGAGCTAGTCTAGCGGCTTGATAATACCATTGGAATCGCTGAAGACCTAGACCTCCTCTCAGTTTGGGTTGAAATAGTGTTTTCCGGGAGATTCTAAAATTCGACCCACCCCAGACAAATTTTATTACTTTGTTTTGGAATGTGTCTAAATGGGCCTTCTTGATTGAGATAGGGAGAGCACGGAACAAATAAAGGAGTCTGGGGAGAAGAGTCATTTTGATGGCAGAAATCCTTCCCAGCCAAGAGAGCTCCTTTCTATCCCAGTTCGTCAAGTCTGCTTCAAGTTTTTTATACATAGGAGGGAAGTTGTAAGAATAAAGGAGTTCCATCCTGACTGTGAGGGATACCCCCAGGTATTTGATCGAGGATTCACTCCATACAGAGTCAAAGGAATTTTTAAGTTGAGTAGCTGTGTCCTCAGGGAGGGAAATGTTAAGGGCTTGTGATTTGGCAAGGTTGACTTTGAGGCCAGAGACAGAGGCGAAGTCATGGAGCGTTTCGAGTAGATTAGGGAGGGTTGTTAGGGGAGAAGTAATGAAAAGGAGGATGTCGCCTGCAAAAAGTCCGCACTTGTGAGTCTGTGAACCGCATTTGACCCCCTGGATATTAGGGTTATTACATATTGCGATTGCAAGGGTTTCTATTGCGATCGTGAAAATCAGGGGAGAGAGAGGACATCCTTGTCTCGTGCCCCTGGCTATTGCTATGGGTTTGGAGTAGTGTCCTTGTATGCGCAAGATGGCCTTCAGGGTAGAATATAGGGTGTGGAGTACCCCCAAGAAGTGTTGGCCTAAACCCCAGCATTCCAAGAGTGAGAAGATATATGGCCATGAGACCGAGTCGAAGGCCTTTTGAAGGTCAAGTGAAAGTATCATTCCTTTTTGTTTAGTCATTTTCCTTTTTAAGCATTTTTTCTTCTATTTCCATCTGCTGATCTGGCCAGTAAGTCTGTTGTTTTTCAAAAGAACAAGCTCTCCAGGAGAATGTATCAGTTACAGAAATGAGACAATCATTAACATTAGTAGGGTTGCTTACAGTGATCAGTTTTTATTTATTTATATAAAACCTTTATCCCAAAAGAAAAAAATACTGTGTGCTGTAACTGATTATAAAGTATGAACTGGAGTTTGTCTTCAATTTGTTAGTGTATTTAAATATGCTAGTACATTTAACACTCCCCTCTTCCAAGTAAGTCTGGCAATGCTGCTGTCTAAAGTTGCCCCTGTACTTCGCCATCCAGAGTAGAGGCACTATAATACTGGAGGCGTGTTACTGGCTAGATCGCCAGGTGAAAACAGAGGGAAAAAAGCCTAAGAAAAAAAAAAACACCACATCTAATGATTGGTAAGCTACAATATATTACATTTTTGGTTTTGGGTTTAATACTGCTTTAAAGTGGTTCTAAAGGCAGAAGGCTTTTTATCTTAATGCATTCTATGAATTAAGATAACAAACCTTCTGTGTGCAGCAGCCCCCCTAATACTTAGTTCAGCCCCATCTCAATCCAGCAATGCGCCATTGGCTCCCGCTGCTGTCAATCAAAGTCAGTGAGCAATGAGGAGAAAGAGGGGGTGGGGCCGAGCCACGGGTCCGTGTCTGAATGGACACACAGAGCAGCGGCTGAGCTCGGGTGCCCCCCATAAAAAGCTGTTTGCTGTGGGGGCACTCGGCACGAGGGAGGAGCCAGGAGCGCTGGCGAAGGACCCAAGAAGGGGACGATCAGGGCTGCTCTGTGCAAAATCACTGCACAGAGCAGGTAAGTATAACATGTTTATTATTTTTAACCACTTCAGCACCGGAAGGTTTAACCCCTTTCCTGACCAGAGCATTTTTTGCGATAAAGCACTGCGCTGCTTTAACTGACAATTGCGCAGCCATGCAACACTGCACCCAAATAAAATGTATGTCCTTTTTTTCCCCCAATTGAACTCTTCTCTTTTGGTGGTATTTGATAACCTCTGCAGTTTTTATTTTTTGCGCGACAAGCAAAAAAAGAGCAACAGCTTTGAAAAAAAAAAAAACCAATATTTTTACTTTATGCTATAAAACACAATAAAAAAAAAGTAAAAAATCTGATTTCTTCATCAATTTAGGCCAATATGTATTCTGCTACATATTCTTGGTAAAAAAAATCCCCAATAAGTGTAAATTGATTGGTTTGCGGAAAAGTTGGCGGTGATCAGCACTTTTTAGCATGACTGTGACATTGGGGTGGGCAAATCAGACACTAAGTGACACTTTTTGGGGACCAGTGACACCAATACAGCGATCAGTGCTAAAAAAAAATGCACTGCCACTGTATAAATGACACTGGCTGGGAAGAGGTTAACATCAGGAGCGATCAAAGGGTTAAGTGTGTTCCTAGGGGGTGCTCTCTAACTCTGGGGAGGGGGGGGGGTGCTGACACTGGAGGAAAAACAAAGATCCATGTTTCTGCTTAGCAGAAACATAAGATCTCCATTTTCCTCTCTGGCAGAATGGCGGTCTGCCTTGTTAACATAGGCAAACCGCCATTCTGTCTCTGTGAATGATCTCCGAGTTCCCAACGGACATCGAGTCCACCGAACCCGCTGATTGGCTCCCACTGTGCCCAATAAAGCCAGGGGCGTTGTTTCGCTTAGCCGGGCCGCCCTGCCGTCGTATATATGCGGTGGGTGGTCCAGAAGCGGTTAAACAAAAAAAAAAAAAAACAAGACTTTAATATAACTTTAATGAGACACATTATTGTTGCTTACTTTACACCATTACCCCTTTATATCACAACCAGCCTAATGGAGTGTACTTTTTTTATTTATTTGCTTTTTTTTTTTTTTTTTAGATCCAATAAAGTGCATTTATTCTAGAATTCATTATCCTGGTGCCCATCCATTTAGTTTCCTCTGTAACATTTACAGCATGCCATGGGTGTTAAACATGAATTTATTGCCAGGCCATAATTTAATGTTTTATTATTAGATTAAAAGGTGTTATTTCGCATGTCTTCAGATTCAGCTTCCCGTCAGCAGATGGACAGTAAGAGCTGTGCGCCTTTACAGCATATATAAATAACACCTTACAAATAGATCCATTCTTATTTTTAACATGTAAAAAAAAATACAGCATAATGTTTAATTTTATTAAGCGCACAGCTAGTTATAAATTCTTGCCGAGCTTTGATAGACACAGCCGGTATGCAGATGTTGATGAATATCTAATAAGGAGGTTCTTGGAGCAGAATGTAGGACATCTACTTTCAGCTAAGTTATGTTTATAGATCTCTACTTTTACAGTGCATTAGAATAACATTTGCTGCAGGTGCACTCAATTTATTTTGATTGAGTTTGGCTGACAGAGAATTTATGAGATTATTTTATGCAGAAGGGAACAACATTTTTTTTTCTCTCTGTGGTTGGAGAAAAATGCAGCTGAAGTAACAAGATAAGTATTCATCCAGTTAGATTAGCCGGGTTCACAGTCATTATGACAAACTTCAAAGAGAGACAAGAATTACATTTTCACCTACTGTTTTGCAGGAGCCATAAAAGGACTAAACATGGAAAATGATGCCTAACGGAAAGACGTACTGCGATGTATATGTGACGGATACACTAATGGGACGAAGGACAAGATTGCGTATGTTTTAGTTGCGTGATGGCAGGTTTATGATGCATTATTTAACCCCTTTGTTCCAAGGCCTTGCGTTGGAACTGCACAGGGAAACCTATTTTCCTTCTGCCACAGGCTTGCGCCCCTGCCTGGTGACTGGGCTTCCACATCGCTGGGAATCACATCGCTGTTTTCATACAAAAACTTGAGGCCCCCGTTCAGCCCTTGGGCTGCTCATTTTTCATAAGATGCGGTATTGCTTGTTTGTTAAGAGCCATAAACATGAGTTATGAGTTGTAATATAGAAAAACTATTAAATGAAAAGTTCAGCCAGAATAAAAAAAAAAAACAGTAAGCGTACCTAAAATCCATTAGGTATAACTTTGTTTCTTTCTCTTTGCAATGCGCAGCAGTATATGCAGTGCTTCATAACCCTTTATGATCTGGGATATTTTGTGCCTTCATTAGGGATTCCTGTCAAAAGTCTTTAAAGCAGTAGTAAACTCGTTTTAAAAATAAAATAAAAGTTTCTTCCTGCAAGGCAATATCATAATGGCATAGTACTGGCACTACATACTAGCACATCATGAGAGACTTAAGGCCCGTATACACGATGCGACGGTCATACAACAGCTTGTTGTACGATCATCCGACCATTAGTACATGCAATTACAACAGCCAACGTTCAACAGTCATACAACAGAAGTTGGATGAGCAGACTAGAAAACTTTTGTTGTACAACAAGCCGTTGTACGACCGTTGTATCGTGTGTACAAAGAAGTTGGGCCAACAAAGCTGTACGTGCAAAACACGCATGCTCAGAAGTCAGGAATGCCCGGAAGTGTCCGTTCGTGTAAACCTACGTTCCTAATTCACAAATCACATTCACCTGAACTTCCTCTTTATACGCTCTTAATACGTCACTACGTTTGGCTTGTTGAAGCTTTGTTGTATGATTACTTGACTCCTGTCAGTACGCTAGACACAACAGCCAACAGCTGATTTTGGGAAAAGTTGAATGTGCGGTCATATGACCATTGCACCGTATGTACGAGGCACAACCTTGAAACGAAGCCCTCCAGCGGCACCCCATCACCACTGCAGAGGCTTCCATCTTGACCGGGTCTTCCTTTCAGGTTTGCAGGCTGCTGTGGCTTGAATGGCCAAGCCGGGTGACTTCACCTTCTTGGACCAGTCTTGGCCCACGGCACACAGCTCTGAAGGAATGGCACACGTATGCCGTTCCTTCAGAGTGCATGCGCCGGTGACGCCACCGGCTGCTGCTCACTAGAATATCTCTTAAATGGTGCACATTTAGGAGATATTCATTTTACCTACAGGTAAGTTTTATTATAAAATGTTAAAAATAAATGAGAAAGTTTACTACCAATTTCCTCCACCCCAAACTCACTCATCCATGTCTTTATGGACCTTGCTTTGTGCACTAGTCCAAATCATTTGGTGGGATTATGGTGTGGGGTTATTTTTCAGGGGTTGGGCTTGGCCCCTTAGTTCCAGCGAAGGGAACTCTTAAGGCGTCAGCATACTAAGACATTTTGGACAATTTCATGCTCCCAACTTTGTGAGAACAGTTTGGTATTGGCCCCTTCCTGTTCCAACATGACTGCGCACCAGTGCACAAAGCAAGATCCATAAAGACATAGATGAGTGAGCTTGGGGTGGAGGAACTTGACTGGCCTATGCACCTGACCTCAACCTGATAGAACACCTTTGGGATGAAATAGAGCAGAGACCACGAGCCAGGTCTTCTCGTCCAACATCAGCGCCTGACCTAACAAAATCGCTTCTGGAAGAATGGTCAAACATTCCCATAGGTGCACTTCTAAACCTTGTGGGGAGCCTTCCTAGAAGAGTTGAAGTTGTTATAGCTGCAAAGGGTGGGCCAACTCAATATTGAACCCTACGGACTAAGACTTGGATGCCATTAATGTTCATGTGCATGAAAAGGCAAGCGTTCCCAATACTTATGACAATATAGTGTATGTGCAGGTTTGACACGTTCTGATAAAATAAAATGGTGACACCAATGATGTAAACAGTGGGGCAGCCATAGCTGTGCAATGGAGATGGGGTGTAGCATGGTGCAGCGTGGTGCAGCAGAATAACACACTTAGTCCCAGTGCAATGAAAGAACTTGTATGAAATAATGCAGAAAAAGTTCACAAATAACCCAGTGGGAAAGCAGCTCAACCTGGAGCACTCACAGTTCCAAAAGTGTGCAGAGATCAGAGTGCAGCCAAACTGTCAACATCTGTAGAGAGGGGAAGTCTGGCCGTCTTGTGCCCAACAGTCAGATGTCCAGAGAAGTTGGGAACCTTATGCTTTCCCTCCTCAGAAGGAACCTTTCCCTAATGCAAGTACTGTCCCTACCAGATGGGGTACCTGTCCCTAGTCTACCAACACACAAAAGCACCCAAACCTGGGAGGCAGGGCCTTAAATAGGCTCTGCCTGACCCATGGTGGCTGCCAGAGTGACATGGGGTAGCAGAATCCAATTGGATACACCTCAATGACCCAGGACACCATAGAGAAACTGTGTTCCTTTTGACTTCCTCTCCAACTGCAGTGCAGCTACCGAAGAACACCACCTGCAGTGGAGAAAGTAGACTGCACCTGCCTAGGTGAGCAGCTGGGTTGGGAGGGGCCTAGTACAGAATAAAGCCAAAGAAGACAGACAAGCCACTCCAGGTGGAGGTGAGTCAATGATTTCCAAATCACAGGTGCATGTGTGGGTCCGTGGACCGGAGCATTGAAGAAAACCTGGAAGTATGACCGCACTCCGGATGAGGAAAACAAAAGTGTTTTATTCCATAACACAAAAGTGACAAAAATAATGCAAAAAACTTATTGCAGTAAAAGGCAGATGCAGGTGGGAGCCCGAGGGCTAGGTTAACGCGTTTCACAGACTTACGTCTGCTTAGTCATAACGATACGAGTACAGAACAGCATAGAAGGGCTGGAGAAGGGATGGGGGAAGGAGAAGGGTGACAGTTAGTTTCTGGAAAAGTAGACATGCCTTTTAGAGCCCAATTTTGTCATTCTTTTAGTCATCTGAGTATGGAGGGGTTGCAATCTCTGTCAACATTTTATTGCTGTGTTTGTCCCTGTTTGGGAGATTTTTCTTAATCTCCTATTTGACAAGATGGAGAAGAGAGGAAAGATCTCTCCAGTTTCTGTCTATTCAAGGAGCGTAAAAAAAAAAACAGGAAGTAAGGGGAAAACTCCCCAAAGGGGACAAGAGTAATAATAAAAATAGATTTTTGAAGCATGCAGAGGAGTGGAGGGAGCAGTGACAACAGAAGGGCCACAGGAGCCTATGGGTGACATCACCATGCCAGGCTGTACTAGCCATTGTCGGAAAGCACTCTCCTTGACCACTGGGTGACACAGGGGAGAACACTTGAACTGGATGGGAGTAACCTCTGGTATATATACATCTTTCTTAAACAGGTCATCAGCATAGGTGTTAGGAGGGGAAGGGAGCATTTTTAAGATTAGTTAGAATACAATGTCCTGGGTGGGGGGGTTCTCTCCATCCACCTTATCTGTGTGGGGGGAGGAACTTGCAGCTATTTCCTTCAGTTGATGATTATGTTTGCTTCTCACAGTAATACACGTACTCAGATGATTGTGTACAGTCTGATAGGTGGAAGTCAGCAGTATATACAGGTGCATCTAAAAAAATATATAATATCATCAAAAAGTTAATTTATTTCAGTAATTCAATTCAAAAAGTGAAGCTCATATATCATATACATTCATTACACACAGAGTGATATATCTCAAGCACTCTGTGTGTAATGCATCTATATAATATATGAGTTTCACTTTTTGAATTGAATTACTGAAATAAATTAACTTTTTGATGATATTCCATTTTTTTTTTTAGATGCACCAGTAATTTGTAGAAAACCAATATTTAGAAATGTGAAAGGAAACTCAATAAGTGCACTTTCCTGGTATCCTAAAAGCTGAACAAAAATTGGAGGAACTAATGAGGAGAGAGTAAAGGGGTAGACTGCCTGTATTTCCTGTTCATGAAGGAAGGGAGTCCTGGCAATCCTTTTGATGTGCTCACTTCTTGCTCATCCTTGCCAATAAATACTAATAGCTGACAGATGTAATTTATTTCCAGGGGTAGTCCCAAGCTTTGTAGACTTGGCCAGGAAATGCTTATGTTAATTTCCTTTTTCAGTTTATTCATGCTACAGGTTATTCATGTTTTAACCACTTGCCGACGGCTGATCGGCAAATGACGGCGACAGAGTGGCTCTGTAACGCGGATCGCCGCGCTCACTGTGTTCGGGGGGGGCCAGGGAGCGGGTGCGGCGGCTACCCGCGATGCCCCCCCCCGGAGTGAAGGAACGGAGGTCCGTGTAAGTAAACACGGACCTCCATTCTGTGAAGGGGGAAGGGCTGTGATCACAGCCTTCCTGTACATGAAGGCTGTGACCACTTCCCTTCTCCTGTTAGGGCGGTCCCCCCACAGTTAGAACACGCCCAGGGAACATAGTTAACCCTTAGAGCGCCCCCTGCAGGTTAACCCCTTCACTGCCAATGGCATTTACACAGTAATCAGTGTATTTTTATAGCACTGATCGCTGTATAAATGCCAATGGTCCCAAAAAAGTGTCAAAATGTTCCGACATGTCCGCCCCAATATCACAGTACCGCTAAAAATCGCAGATCGCCGCCATTTCTAGTAAAAAATAAAAAAAAAATAAAAACCCCAAAAATGAATTCTCATCATCCGTAAACGCGACCACTTTTGCGCAAACCAATCAATAAACGCCGATTGCGATTTTTTTTATCGCAAATATGAGGAAGAATATAAATTGGCCAAAAAACGGTGAAAAAAAAGTTTTTTTATATTTTTTTTTTGGATTTGTATTTTAGCAAAAAGTAAGAAATTTGGGTTTTTTTGCAAAATTGTCGCTCTTCTTTTGTTTATAGCTGCGATCAGAAATGACGCAGAGGTGATCAAATACCACCAAAAGAAAGCTCTATTTGTGGGAAAAAAAGGACGCAAATTTCGTTTGGGTACAACATCGCACGACCGCGCAATTTTCAGTTAAAGCGACGCAGTGCCGAATCGCAAAAAGGGCTCCGGTCCTAAAGCTGGAAATCCTTCCAGAGCTGAAGTGGTTAAGGAGGAAAAAACAAAACTTTTTTAATACATTGTGAAAGGCGATGATTGTAATACAGTATTTAAACAGAGAAGGTAAACAGCTGATGTGTTAGACAGAGAGTAACTGCAACTTATAGTTTATTAAACAGGTGCAAAGTTGGAATCATTAATGCAAATCAGGTTCAGGATGGCAAAGAGCATGCATATACTGCAGAACAATACAAAACCGGTTATGAAAGCTCAATCAATCAGAGATCGGATTGCAACAAGCCCTACACCAACAGATTCTTCACACCGCGCCACAGATGTAAGAGCAGCAATATCAAGGTGAAGCAGCTACTATGTGTATATAAATTGTAGAAGAAACATTCATTACATAAAGCAGTAATTAGCAGCGCTGAGTATAAAGTAGTAATTCATACAGCTTGAATCAAAATCCACCCAGGGAATAAAAGTAGTGGTAATGTCCTGGGATAACACTAAGTCCATGAGTAAAGTATCAGTTCTTTGATCTTCAGTAAATACACATGGATACATTGTTTCATCACACCACGTGATTGATAAAGACAAGCACCTCTCTCTACATAGATGTCCACTCACCGACTCCCAATGCCTTGCACTCTCGTGCTCGGCAACAGCGCAGTTTGTCTCAAATTATAGACATCCATTAACGATCAGCAGAAGTGACTCCAGACCATCATAACATGAGGGGCAGAAGAAAAATGCCAAACATAGTGTGATACCGCTTTAAAATTTTCACAATTTATTTATAAAACCAAAACCCCCTTCAGTATTGTACTTACAGACAGCTGATAAAAATGAAGGGGGATTAAAGTTGGCAAACTCCAGCCATATCCATGTGTATTTACTGAAGATCAAAGCTGATACTTTACTCATGGGCTGGATTTAGTGTTATCCCAGGACATTACTGCTACTTTTATTCCCTGGGTGGATTTTGATTCAAGCTATATTTATTATTACTTTATACTCAGCGCTGCTAATTACTGCTTTATGTAATGAAGGTTTGTTCTACAGGTTATGAAAGCTGCACAAAACAGGTTATAACAGCTGCACAAATATGGACTCTTCACCACAAGGTCTCTTTGGCCCAATTAGGATAATATGGCTGCATAGCACAATCTGTATAAGAGAGTCTAGCTGAGACTACTTTTACTTTAAAACAATTCGCACAAACAAATACTTGTGCTTATCCTCTTAAGAGTATCCCTCTCAGTGAGGCCAGTATAGCTCTGGTAACACAGGTGAACAGCTGGAGGGATCCAAGGATAAACCCTACTGGAAATGGAAGAGGAATCTCACCCCTTCGCTGGGAGGACCAAGCCTTTTCTCTAGAGCATATGGAGATATTTTTAGATACTTTAGTTACTTAGTGAGCCACAGCAAGAGTGTAGGAGGGCATTCCTGCTTCCAAAGAACAGGTATGTAGGCTTTGGCTGTGAATAGTGTAGATGGTATTTAGCTGGGACTGTAGTCAAGTCCAAGTACATGTAAGTAAGTTGCTGGATGGTTTTTCTAACTTGGGACCAAAGAGGGTATACTTACCTGCTATGTGCAAGGATATTGCACAGAGCTGCCCCTTACCTTTTCTCATGGGCTCCCCCAATGGCACTCTTTGTTTTTCTTCTTTTCAAAGTGCCCCTATAGCAAGCCAGCTGCTACAGGGACACTCATGCAGGCATGCTCCCAAGTCAGGCTGTGTGCATCCATAGACACACACAGCACAAACTGGCCCTCCCCTCTGCTTCCTCCTTACAGGATTTGACTTACAGTAGCAGGAGCCAATGGCCCCAGCTGCCATTAGAGCCTCCTGTGAATACAGGGGGAGTGGAGAAGGGCTACTGCATATAGGCACAGTGCTCAGAGTTACTATTGAAAGGTTTTTTACCTTAATGTAAAGATGCATTAAAGAACAAACCTTTTGTCTTTAGAACTGATTTAACTATAGTAAACAATTACAAGTCTGACACAGAACCTTCCCCGTATCCTCTAGAATATGCCACTTACCCCATTTATATCAGAGGCACTGAATGAGGTTAGAAGGCATTTGGAGGATGACACCAATGTAAATGAACTATTTGGAAGCATATTATCTCCCTGCTGCAGTTCTACATTTTCCTACCAAAAGTATACTTATCCTGTAAGGAAGTTTCTTTTGTTCTTTACATGAAACAGAAAAATAGCCTTCTTGTTCAAGAAAATGTGGCTGAAAGTGGAAATTGGATTCAGTGCCCTATAAAGTCAAATGATGTGGGTTTTTACATATCTCTTAAACATCAAATAAAAATCCAATTTCAAATGCACTGCTATTTTTCTTTTCGAACACTTGTAGTCCATGTATGTCTTGGTAAAAACACAGAGTATAAGAGTGTGTAATAAGTTATTACTATAATGTAAAGGGATGTAATCTGAATTAATATGGCAAGCCAATGTTCCTGGGAGTCTAGAGACGTAAGGAATATTCTAGTAAGTAACAAATTGGTTTTATACATAGCTCTATTAGAAAGTTTTTATGTCTTGCCACAATTTCTTTCATCCATATCTGCTTTTTTATAAATAGAAGAGATAGAAATTAAAATGTTTTGGTCAGTTTTGTTTGAAGGCATTTTCATTACAGTTTTGAGCCAATTTTATTTATTATCATTATTATTATTATTATTATTATTATTATTTTAGTTAGTATATTTTTTATTTATTTATTTATTTATTTATTAAATAATAATTTTTATTGATTTATAGAATAACAAAGGAAAAGTGTACATCCAATCCGTATCTGACAAATAATACAGTATAATCCAATGCAATTTCCTTAAACATTAATATAAGGGAGAAAGGACATAGAGAAAGAATTGCATCAATCAGTTCTTTTTAAGTGAACACACATATTAGATTGTTACATAAAAAAAAAAAATTAAGTCATGGCTTCCTGCTCTCACTAGGAACGACCTGCCACCCCACTGGGTACTCACTGTGGACAGGTTCTTAATCGGCTATGGTCACTTACGCTTAATTAAAAAAAAGCATGTTGTCAACCTATAGGTAGAATTGGATGGATGTTTCAAACATAGCTAAAACACTATAGCAACTTAGTAACTTAACATGTTAACTTGTCCATACCAGATCTCTGAGTAGTGAGGTTTTATTGAGTTTGATTAGTTATCATCCCTTTCAGTAGAAATTATCCCGATTGTCGAAGAGTTTAATCCAGCTGTCCCATGTACGGAGAAAGTTTTTAGTATTACCCTGTGCTCTTGCAAAAGCATGTTCATAAGAGCATTGTAATTCAGTTCTATTGATGACTCCATTTATATTGGGAGCTAAGTCTTTCTTCCAGTTACTCATAATTGTCAATCTGGCTGCAAGTAAAATGTGTATAATCACTTGCCTGATTCCTGGTGGGAACCTTTCTGTTGTTAGGTTTAGGATGGCAAGCTCTGGAGATGGCCGGATTATATAGCCTGTGACCTTTGATATAAGTTTAAATGTTTCTTGCCAAAAGCTCATTAGTGACTTGCAATACCATAGGATGTGGAGTAGGTGACCTATTTGCTCACAGTTGCACCAGCACTCCGTAGGGGTGTCTTTGTACATGTATGCCAAGCGAACTGGTGTTAAGTACCATCTGTATGTCACTTTAAAGATATTCTCCCAATGAAGTACGCAGTGTGTTGTTTTTATACTATGATTGAGTGCACTCAGCCATTGTTGCTCCGTATAGGATTTCCCTAGATCTCTTTCCCAGTTTTGGATGGCCTTTGAGTGTTTTATGGGAGAATCTTCTTGAGACATGAGATATATGCGAGAGATTCCTCCTTTGGGATTTGAGTGGTTGTGGTATAGGTCCCACAGATCTTTATCAATATTTATGTTTGGTGACTGGAACATTTTAAGAAGATGTCTTACTTGGTTGCTTCTGTATGTGTCTTTGGTTTTTAGCTCCTCGGAGACTGTGTTCCAGGATGTAAATCCAAGACCAGTCCATGCCTTCATGGAAAAATTAGGAATTAAGATTTGAAAAATCTGAAGAGGGGCTTCAGTGATTTTAATTTGAATAGTATCTCTGTTTAATGCTAATAACTCTTTCCATGCCAGCATGGAGGCCCGGATTGAGGGGTGGTCTTGCATGTGAATTGGTAGTTTAGTTGCTGCTGCTATTAATACATTTTTGAGGCACCTGTTGTTTATCGTGTATCTCTCTATTAAAACCCAGGGTTTAACGGAGTAGGGATCTGTCCATGCCCTAATCTGTTCCAGTAATGATGCTCTATAGTAGTTTATTATTGATGGAGCTCCCATGCCACCTTTGAGCCTGTGTTTGATCAGGATGTGAAGAGCTATTCAGGCTTTCTTGCCCTTCCATATATATCGTTTAAGGTATGAATTAATTGTACTAAAGAACACGTTGGGGATCGGGATAGGTACCGTTCTGAAAATATATAGGATCTTTGGTAGGATCACCATTTTAAATGTTGCTATACGACCTAGCCAGGAGAGTTTTTGTTTATTCAATCTGGATTGTTCACATTGGATGAGTCCTAGGAGCTTTTTGTAATTGGCATCATATAGTGCTGTTGATCTGTTGGTTACCTTTATTCCTAAATATTGAATCTCTGCAGCATCCCAGTTGCAGGGAAATATGCCTTTCAGTTTAATCTTAAGTTTCCTATTTAAGTTTATGGGTAAAACCTGACATTTAGTTATGTTGATTTTGTAGTAGGAGATTTTGCCGTATATTTCAATTAGTTTATTAACTGCTGGGATGGAATGTTCAAGATTAGAGAGGGTTAGTATGACGTCGTCAGCGAAGAGTCCTATAGTATAAAATTTACCTGCAATCTCTAAGCCTGATATGTTGGTGGATTCCCTTATTGCTGTCACCAAGGGTTCCATCATCAGAGTAAAAATTATGGATGAGAGTGGGTAGCCCTGATGTGTACCGTTCGTAATGGGGAATTCTTCTGATATAATGGAAGAGGTGAATACTTGGGCCGAAGGGTTGGAATAAAGAGCTAAAATAGCTGAATTAATAAATCCCGTGAAACCAAATTTGAATAGGGTCGCCTCAATATATCCCCAGTGGACCCTATTAAAAGCCTTTTCAGCGTCTAAGGCTATAAAGGCTGCTGGGTTTTTTCTACTCTCCGCTATTCTCTGCAAATTTAATATTCTTCTAGTGCGTCCGGTGCTTGCCTGTTAAGAACAAAACTTACCTGGTCATGGTCTATTAGAAAAGGGGTTATCGTGGCGAGTCTGTTGGCTATTAGTTTGGCATATATTTTGAGATCCGTGTTTAGGAGGGAAATTGGCCTGTAATTTTGTGGGGAGTCTGGGTTTTTTCCTGGTTTAGGCAAGGTTACAATAATAGCTTTGAGCATTTCCTTAGGGAATTTCTTGGAGGTAGCTAATGTATTACAAAGGTCAAGAAGTAGGGGCACAAGGGTTTCTTTAAAAGAGTGGTAATATTCCGCTGAAAGTCCATCCGGGCCCGGGGTTTTATGTAGTGCTAGGCGTTGTAGTACCACATTTAATCCATTAATTGTGAAGGGGGCATTCAGGTATTCTAGTTGATCCGAAGTGATAGTGGGGAGTTTAACTGAGTCTAGGAAAGATTTGATTTTCTCTTGAGTTGGTTGAGGTCTTAAGATCGGAATTTAGATTATAGAGGGCGCTGTAGTAGTTTTTGAATATTTTACTTTTTGCTTGTTTGATTTGTTTGATTTGGATCTGCCTCGCTAATTTTTTTCCTGCTTTCCCGTATAGGTAGAAAGATGCCTTCAAGTATTTGAGGCATTTTTCGTGATCTTGCATTAAGAGTTTCCTGAGTTCCAGTCTGAGATGGTTAAGCTTTTCTATAGTGGACTGGGATATTACTTGCTTATTTTGCATTTCTAGCTGTTTTATTTGGTCTAGGTGGGAGTTCAAAGTTTGTGTTTTCTTTTTTTTCTCTCGTGAAGCAGCTTGCAAAAGGCTGCCTCTAATAAAGGCCTTATGCGCACACCAAGTGTTAGCAAGGTCACCTTCATCAACCTTATTGAACACAAAAAGTTATTTTAGTTGCTTGTCGACCCCATTTGCCTGTTGGTAAATGTGCGTATTATTGCGCCACAGTGTAGTAGACCCGTCATTATACTGTTCAGATATCGAAATTGTTATGGGGCATGGTCTGACCAAGTGATGCTTTCAATGGATGCTGACTGGACTAAGTAAAGTGTGCGTAAATCTGTGAGAGCCAGGTCAATCCTGGTGTATGATTTGTGAGGTGCTGAGAAAAAGGTATAGTCCTTTTCGCCCACATGGAGGCATCTCCACGTATCATATAGTGATTCTGTGTTTAGGAAATTCTTAAGAGTCGGTCTATGGGCATGAGATTGGAGAGAGCAATCTAGTGAGTCTATCTATCAGGGACTAGGTTGAAGTCGCCAAGCAATAACAAATTTCCCTTACGAACCCGATTAATCTTTTTGAGGAGCTTAGTACATCCCCTTTAAGTCTTTCTGCTTCTGACCAAAGAAGTTTTCTTTTAAAGGGGCTATTCAAACCCTTAACATTCATAGACAAGAACTTGATGGTCATGTGTAGGCCATTTTAATGCTAGTGGACTTAGCTGTGGAAGGTTAGCACAGCGCTTTTAAGAGCCGATCACGACAGTTCATTCGATATAATCAGATCGGACAAGCTCAAAAATATTTCTCGTACAATACCAGATAATACGATTTTCATCAGTACAGATGTCGCTTGAAAGTACAATACAAATACAATACATATACACTACAACACATTACATTACTTCCGATTTTTTATTCTGTTATACGAGAATTTTCGAAACTTTAGTAACCTCTAAATTTTCGATATGTGACTAGCATGCTAAAAAAATAGACAATCTGTTGTCCGATTTTCAGATAGTGTGTACAAGCCATAAGACTGGAATGCCATTAAAGTTCATGTGTGTGTAAAGGCAGGCATCCCAATACTTTTGAAAATATAGTGAACTTACCTGTTAGAATTAAAACCCCTGACAGGTAATGCGTGCTCACCCAGGGCATGTAGTCTAAGTGACAATCTGGTCTTCTTCAGAGCACCCTGCCAGTGACCCTATGGAGGTTTACTTTGCTTTCTTGAATAGAACTGATTGACCATCCTCCAGATATCCAAACTGGATCTGGTGGTCCCAGCATGGGACTGCCCTAGAGGACATGTATCAATGCATAAAAAATGTTTTAAATAGATCGTTTTTTGCAGGAGCAGTGATTTTAATAATGCTGAAAGTAAAAAAATAAAAATGAAATATTCCTTTAAATATCGTGCCTGTGGGGGGTCCCCTTAGTCTGCCTATAAAGTGGCACATCTGTGTGATGTTTAGAACATTGCTGGAGCAAAATGGCATTTCTAAAGAAAAATGTATTTTAAAATTTAATTAATTTAATTTAAAATTGCTGGCGGCTGTAATGTATTGCCAGCTCCCAGCAATATAGATAAAAAATCACTGAAAAAATTTGCGTGCCCCCCCCAGCCCATACCAGGCCCTTACCTGAGCATGCAAACTGGCCAGGCAGTATAGGGGGGAATGAGCAAGCAGCCCCCCCTCTGACCCGTACATGCCCTCAACATGGGGGGTGGGTGCTCTGCACCCCCCACCCCAAAGCACCTTGTCCCCATGTTGAGGGGGACAAGGGCCTCTTCCCGACAACCCTGCCCCCAGATCCTGACCCCCCCGTATGAATGGGTATCGGTTACATCGTACTCCTCCCCATCCACCAAAAAAGTGTCAAAACAGTAAAAATGACAAGAGACAATTTGGGACAAGTCCTTTATTAAAAAAGAAAAAAGTGTCCCCTGTTGTAGTCCATCGTCAATCATGGCACGCGATGACCCAAAAGAAAAAAAAAACAGATCCTCCCCGATGGGAGGGCTCCCGCTGACTGACCTATTTTTGCTTTGACAGTTTATATATAGTCAAGGGCAGGGCCACCCGGTGACGTAACTGTGTGACTCCGCCCCCTCTGAGGTCACATGATGTCAGAAGGGGCAGGATCACCCACTTACGTCACCGGGTGGCCCCACCCTTGCATTTAAATCTCACAATGCATTATGGGGCACTCCCTGCAAGCGCCCCATAATGTTCTAAATTCGGTTGAATGCCTGATGTTCGAGTCAAACTTACGTTCAACTCGAACATCGGGCCCCATCGCTAATTATTATACAGGATTTATATATCGCCGACAGTTTTCACAGCTCTTTACAACATCAGACAGTATAATTACAAAACAATTCAATACAGGAGGAATCAGAGGACCCTGCTTATTAGAGCTTACAATCTAGGTGGGAGGGTCAAGTGATACGAAAGTGTAAAACTGTGGGGGGTGAGCTGATGAAGAAAATCAAAGTGCAAACGTATAAAACAGGTAAAATTCCGCGCTCACTAAAAACACAGTAAAAATATTGATAAGAAATTAGAAAAGATAAATTAAGGGTATTTAAAATGGCAGCACGCACAAAACAATAGATCTATATTGTCCCAAAATGTAGTAAGTAATTATATGCAGCGCCTATAGTATATGAATAATGTCTTTAAATAAGAAGATGACAATTCTGGAGAGATGCTTGGACAAATCAATCCTTCAGCCGTTTATAAAAGATAATGGATGTGAGCTTACCAGATTCTGGTAGGTCAGGCGCGGGTGTTTTTGAAACCAATCCTGGCTTCTAGTTATCCACTCCGCTGGAAGAAGAAGGGAAAGACGTCTGGGGGACCTCCTGGTGGTTCCTAGGTGGATGATCCTCTCTGTTCCAGGTTCACTCTTCTAATAGGGGAAGAAGGAAGAACTCCGGGGGTCTCCTAATGCCTCCAGAGGGATGGTCCTCTGCACCGAAGCTCCTCTCCTCCTGAATGGGATATCCTCTTGTCTTTGGCAAACGAGGATGGGCAAGGAATTGATTCCAGAGGCTAGTGCTCTCTCCTCCAGGGGGAATCCGAAGCTCCAACAAGGTATATGTGAATGGAGAGAGAAAAAAGCCCAAAAATCGTGTGATACCGTTTTAACAATTTATTTCGGGTAATGCTGAATTAAAAATACTCACATGGTAGAAATAAAAACAGAGCTCGTAATAAATGGCAGGAAATGGGAAAAACCCGACGCGTTTCGGCTCAATTGGCCGTCATCTGGGTGCAAAGTGCAGTTGTTAGGTGGAGGTAGGATAGGCTTCTCTGAAGAGAAACGTTTTCAGGGATCGCCTAAAAGTGTATAGATTTGGAGACAGTCTAACAGATTGGGGTAGGGAATTCCAGAAGATTGGAGAAGCTCGGGAGAAATCCTGGAGGCACATATGGGAGGAGGTGATGAGGGAGCTAGTGAGCAGGAGGTCTTGGAAGGAACGAAGATGATGATTAGTTTGGTATTTTGAGACTAGGCTAATAATGTAGCTGGGGGAAGAGTTGTGGATGACTTTGTAACTTATTGTTAGTATTTTGAATTTAATTTGTTGGGCGAGTGGCAGCCAATAAAGGGATTGGCAAAGAGGGGTAGCAGACGCTGAGCGGTTTGTAAGGTGGATGAGTCTGGCAGCAGCATTCATGATGGAATGAAGGGGGGATAGTCTATTTAAAGGTAAGCCAATGAGAAGGGAGTTGCAATAGTCAAGGCGAGAGACAACCAGGCAGTGAATCAGGAGCTTTGTGGTATCATTGGTTAGAAAGGGACATAGTTTAGAGATGTTGCGGAGGTTGAGGCAGAAAGCTTTGGAAAGTGATTGGATGTGGGGCCAAAAGGAGAGTTCAGAGTCCAGAACAAGACCTAGCACCCTGACATGCAGGGATGAGTGGATCGTTGCGCCATTGCTCTTGACAGTGAATTTGCACAAACTGGGTAGAAAAGTTGACCTTTTCACAGGTGCTGTACCTACTGTTGTGACCTCAAAAGAGCTCAAGCAGAGGTGTCCACTTAGATTAACAAAATATCCTATAAAAGTGCGCATACTGCTCATAACTTTAAAATTTCCTGAACACCGATTATGAAAATGTGGCTTGCCTTATGCCATAAAACAGTAAGACATAGTCATGTAACAGTTGTAAATAAATAAAGAATTGCATTTTTATATGTGGAAGAAACCTCAACCTTTTTCCCCATCTAAATAGATTCTTCCACTTTTACCCTTAAGGGCCATAATGACTATCTATGTCTTGTCTCTCTGGCATCCAGCCTCCATAGTGTGTGGATCGTCCTTATCTACTCATTATATTGGCAGCGGAGCAACTACACATACTGCACCCGACAGCTCAGGAGGAGTTTCATTCAACTGGGGTAGTAGCACCTTCCTTTGTTGTTTATAGTGTAAGATAGACCAGCTAGCATTAAGATTGACCTGTCAAGCACCAAAGATCTGCATGGAGACAGATCTATTATCTACAAGTTCAAGTAATGATTGTTTGATCCCACTGGCCTTCAAGCAACCCAATACAACAATGTGAGCAAAGACTATACCATTACTGTGTCTTGCTACATTGAAACAATGTCACTTTTGAAATCAAAATACTTTTTCTCCTTGCTTTATATACCGTTTTCCTTTATATTTTTTTTCTATTAACTCTTGTGTCTACGGTACCTGCTGTGGAACCTTACACACTTGTGAGCATCAGCAAAACAAAATCATTTACGATGTGTTTGTTTGTGATAGGGTTCTGCTAATTTAAAGGAATTTTAATATGGGGTTCTATTTTAAAGTAAAAAAAGTAAAAAGTAAAGTTTTACTGAGCACAGAAGGTATAATTTTAAAGCCAACCTTCTATAGGGGAAATACAGACATGCCATATCTTGACTATTATACTAGTGTGTTACAGCTCCTCTGACTGATTATGCTTTTCAGAGGTTTCCATCTTGAGTATTCTACAAATGTTTCCCAGGTTCTTTTATGAATTGTATATTTAGACATTCCAGAGGCACAAAATACATGTGTATATATTACAAAGGTACACTTAAAAAGTGATATAGTATAACACATAACAGATTGTATGCAAGATCATCTAGATCTTGAGGTCAGTCAGTTAGTTAATTAGCGTGTTTGGTGAGTATGCCTTAGAAATGTGTTATTTGTACAAGAAATTGGATGGTGTGTAAAAAAAGTGTGATGATATGGGAGATGGGTGTGTGGTGGTTGAAATGAGTTGGGGCATGAGGTAGTGCACCATATGATCCTTATGATATGGTAGGGAGGATAGTAAGGAGGGGGAACCCAACAGAGATGGGAGGCAAGGATAACAGGGGAGAGAAACTGGGGTGGCTGGAAGGTATCCTGGCCACAAGGGATATGTTCTGAACGGCACTTATATATCTTCTTTCTTTGATCTTTAGGGGATGGAACTTTTAAATGCGTACTTTTGCTCCTTTTGGGTTGAACATCGAGTGGGATGTGAATGCGTTTATAAATAGTGCATGAATGCACCCCATCGACGTTCTTCCCCTAATTCTTCTGTGTTGCCTTTTTTTATTTTGATAAAATATTAATTTTAATTTTTTAGAAGAATTATGTATAATTACTTAATATTAGATTATCCAAATCATTTCTATTTGGTCAAAATAGTTTGGTTTGGGTATAATTTAGTGCACCTGATGGGTCCATGTGCATATTACCATATGGTTCATTTTAATGCATTATTTTTAAATATAATTCTATGGTGGGGCCTATTGTTATCTGGACACTAGATGGCGCTGTTCCTGGTTCCTGGTCCTTTTGGCATGGAGAAATTTTATGTAAATTTTATGTTTATTTTATACGATTGATGTAGTTTTGGTACATGCCATATGTTTATTTGCCTACTCTGCAGTCAGTGTAGAGGTTGGGCACTTTAATATATTGCAGTTCTGGTCTGCTGGCTTCAGGTTAGGAGCAGTGAAACGCATTGTATTTCCTGTATCCTGGTCTTATAAGGCGCAACGTCGTGTCTCAAGCCACGCCCCTGACGACGTCTCTCTGATGACGAAATGCGCAGCGGGAGCCTCACGATGTACGCTACGGGAGCTGGACGCCCCAACGTTGTGAATAACAAAAAGCGCTGTTTACATAATGTGAGTGCATATTTTTTAACAGCTTTTGATAAATAAATAGTGTTGTACTGTCTGCACTATTGGGTCTTTTCTTTTCATCTATCATGTGATCGGGTCGAGAGGGATCTTTTATAAGGAGAAAAGTGTGAAGGGGTATTGCCCTACAGTGGTACCGAAGGAACGGTGTGTTATCATTGGACCTGGCAGCCCGCACCTGGAGTTTATTGATTAGATTTATACATCCAAAAGGCGTATACTGACCCCCCGTAATAGGGGGTAGGTGCGATCTGGTAAGCGGCTGTGTGTGACGGGGTCACTGGTGACGGGACGCACATTTGAGATCCTACCCTCATCACTTTCCAATAGTGACTTTGCAGTCACTTATATGTGTGTGCACCTCTCCATACACCTGTTCAATTTATGCATTTTTTATTTATTTATTTATTGATTTATGCCATTGAAAGGTGCGCTGCAGGAAAACTTTTACATAGCTATATGGTTATACCTAAACCTGTCTGCTGGGGGCACATATTGTTTTATGTTTATGTCATAAGTTTACTCAAGCGCAGGATTGAATATTGAATAAGCTCTTATTAATGAGAGACACGGCTGATAAAAAGTAGAGGATAAAAAGGATGGAGAGCGAGAGATGGGAGGGTTGGTGAATTCTGCCCTAGTTTGATTTGGTATACATGTCAGAGCTCTCCACTGCTGGCTGGGCTTTGTGGTGCCAGAACTGATGGTGTCCCAGGAGGAGGTGGTTTAAGTTCTTAACTACCCATGTGAGAATCTGCTCATGCCATCTAGTAGATTGTGGCCATTACAACTAGTAGAGAAATTACCAGCCACAGCTGTCACAAAACTGGGTGATCACCTTGAGTACCACATAACTAAGGGCTCGGCTCCTGCAAAATGCATGGGAAAAAAGCCTTTCCTAGGCTCTTGTTTCTGTGCCTTCTGATCCTGTTTCTGATTCCCATTGATGACTTGACCTGCATCGGACCACAATTTCTGCAGCCTGCAGGTTTTTAATGTTTCTTGTTTGCCACCAGCTTCTGACCTCTTGCTTATTTAACCATGATCTCATCTTACATTTCTGTACCTCCCTTCACTTCTGCCAGCTGTTAACTGTTGCCAGTTTGGGTGTGGTCTGAGGACCACAACCTGGGAGTCACCCCTTGCAGGGTGCTCCAGTGTACACCTAGGCAGCTTCTTAGAGCATTCACCTCAGACCTTTTAGGGCATACATTCACCTAGCAAAGCAGAGGGACCATTCACTGTGACAAAGAGTCAATTAGCCAGAACAAATGTGCACATTCATAAAATTTGGGAAAAAAGAAGTCTTTATCTGAGTAAGTGTTCTGGGACTGACATAGCTTTCAGGGATCCCTCACTGCAAGGATTAAATGTTCATTATGTTTAAGGGACATAGACATACAGTTGTGCTCATACGTTTACATACCCTGGCAGAATTTATGATTTCTTGGCCATTTTTCAGAGAATATGATTGATAACACAAAAACATTTCTTTCACTCATGGTTAGTGTTTGGCTGAAGCCATTTATTATCAATCAACTGTGTTTACTCTTTTTAAATCATAATGACAACAGAAACTACTCAAATTACCCAGATCAAAAGTTTACATACCCCAGTTCTTAATACCGTATATTGCCCCCTTTAACATCAATGACAGCTTAAAGTCTTTTGTGGTATTTGTGGATGAGGCTCTTTATCTTCTCAGATGGTAAAGCTGCCCATTCCTCTTGGCAAAAAACCTCCAGTTCCTGGAAATTCTTGGGCTGTCTTGCATGAACTGCACGTTTGAGATCTCCCCAGAGTGGCTCAATGATATTGAGGTCAGGAGACTGAGATGGCTACTCCAGAACCTTCACTTTATTCTTCTGTAGCAGATAGGTCGACTTTGCCTTGTGTTTTGGATCATTGTCAAGTTGGAATGTCCAAATAAGTCCCATGTGCAGCTTCCTGGCTGATGAATGCAAATGTTCCTCCAGTATATTTTGATAACATACTGCATTCATCTTGCCATCAATTTTGATCAAATTTGCCTTTGTAGCTCACACATCCCCAAAACATCAGCGATCCACCTCCATGTTTCACAGGCCTTGTTTACTCCTCTCCAAATGTAACGTTTATGGTTGTAGCCAAAATGCTCAATTTTGGTCCCATCACTCCAAATAACTTTGTGCCAGAAGGTTTGAGGCTTGTCTCTGTGCTGTTTGGGGTATTGTAAGCAGGATACTTTGTGGCAATTGCGTAGTAATGGCTTTCTTCTGGCGACTTGACCATGCAGCCCATCTTTCTTCTAGTGCCTCCTTATTATGCATCTTGAAACAGCCACACCACATCCTTTATTTCACCTGAAGTTATTTGTGGGTTTTTCTTTGCAAACCAAACAATTTTCCTGGCAGTTGAGGCTGAAATTGTAGTTGGTCTACATGACCGTGGTTTGGTTTCAACAGAACCCATCATTTTCCACTTCTTGATTAGAGTTTGAACACTGCTGATTGGCATCCTCAATTTCTTGGATATCTTTTTATATCCCTTTCCTGTTTTACACAGTTCAAATACCTTTTCCCGCAGATCCTTTGACAATTCTTTTGCTTTCCTCATGACTCAGAATCCAGAAACGTCAGTGCAGCACTGGATGAAAGATGTAAGGGTCTGTTAGGAGTCCAGAAACTCATTGACCTTTTATACACACACACTAATTACAAGCAAACAGATCACAGGTGAGGATGGTTAGCTTTAATAGCCATTCAAACCCCATTGTGTCAACTTGTGTGCATGTTATCATGCCAAAATCACCAGGGTATGTAAACTTTTGATCAGGGTTATTTGGGTAGTTTCAGTTGTCATTATGATTTAAAAAGAGTAAACGCAGCCAAACACTAACCATGAGTGAAAGAAAAGTTTTTGTGTTATCATTCATATTCTCTGAAAAATGGCCAAGAAATCATAAATTCTGCCAGGGTATGTGAACTTATGAGCGCAACTGTATATAGTATATATATATATATAAGCTTATTATGTCTTTCTCTTGTCTTTCAATATAGATATTTCTCAAAGAAAATATGTGTATATTAATTGTCTCTGTACATGATTGGATTATTTGTATAACATATCATGGTTTTAATAGAAGAGTAATGTACACTTAATTATTTTTATCAATAAATTATGGACATGCGTTTTGCTAATCAGCAGCACTATACTGTGTGTTACTTAATGACTGGCCTCATTTAAAGTCCCAATTTTTCCTTTCCTTGTACTCAACCACTACCAGGGATGGAGGCCAGCCATTATATATCTAAGTGGAGTGATGGGTCACACTCTTTCTCAACTGTATATAGTAGTTAACTAGTATATATAATATAAATATGATAATATAATTCCTATATAATAGTATAATAAATTGTCTGGGAGTGCCAACCCTATGAGTATATATGTAGAGAAAGTGCGTAGTGGAGATGGGCATTATGATAGGAATCCTTGTGGGTACATTCTGTGCGGTTTTCATCTCTGACACGGTTTTTGCGGTTTGGTCTCCACTTAGTTCAGATGTTTTTCGGACAACATAATGGTACATATTCTTGCTTATTTGCTTTCCTTCCACCACCTTTTTCTAACCCCCCTTTTTTCCTTTTTTTTTTCTGGTAGTGCCAATAGTTCAAAGGGACAGTGAGCTATATATATGTAAATAGTAGTTTTATATATATATATATATATATATATATATATATATATATATATATATATATATATATAT
>BLSH010433795.1:3092268-3102639 GCA_018402905.1 Glandirana rugosa | reverse complement strand
GTTTTATATATATATATATATATATATATATATATATATATATATATATTTATTGACATTTGCTACAGGTGTGAAGTCAAGCCCTGAGGAAGTGGCGTTTAAAGGCTGCAAAACATGTTGGCAATCTCTGCACAATGCACCTGTCTGATGTTTTGTATACGCACAGCTGCTTTTTTCATTTCAAAGAATGTTTATTGAAATTTTACATAGATACAAATCGACGGCTAACAATTGCCGCACATATACAACGTTTGGCAGGTGTAAAACTAGTAAAACAACACGTCATAAACGGAGGACTAGCAGTTAAGGCAGTCAGCATACATAGAACATGCTTCTGTCCAAGTTAGCCTATAGACAGAAGGCCCGATAAAGTCCGGGTAACAGGAACTCCTAGCCGACCTTGGTCCAGCCTCCCCAACCCATAAGAGTTAGCTATTCTTGGGAGGAGGCGGAGAGGGCCCACTGGCCCCCAGCACCCCATAAGGGAACTTGCTATGCCAAGAGCACAAGCTCCCCCTGCCCCCCCATCCCCATGGGAGGCCCAGAACCCTCCGCCTGCCCCCGAGGGCTGACTCGGCCGAGATTACACGATAAAGGATCTGTCCAAGGAGTCTTCTTGCCCAGAATGAACTATCATTACCTTCTCAGACCTGCAGCTAAGTAGGAGAAAAGCCAAGAAGGGGGAAAGAGAGAAGGGGAAAGGAAGAAAGGCTTATAGAGCCAAAGAGAGAGAGATAGAGTGTTGTGCCCGCCCTGTCGCCCTCCTTTAAGAGCCTAAGTTGCTGGGACACCAGGTAAAAGGGAAATGCCCACATGTTTCACCCAGGGTTCCCAAACTGATTCAAATTTATGCAAGCTATCCGAAATGGTACTGGCCATTTTTTCTTCAGCCATGAAATTACAGGTTGGCTTAGATATCCGCGGAATAAATTCATTTAGCAATGCAATAGTGGGGGACCTTGGTAGCTGACAGCCTGTGACCTTCTTAATTAGCCTAAAAAATTTAGACCAAAAGGATCGTATTCTGGGGCATTCCCCCCATATATGAGCCGTGGTCCCTGACAGCTTGCAGCCTCTGAAACAAAGAGGATCTGTCGACGGGTAGTACCTCGCTAGCCTGGCTGGGGTGAGGTACCATCTCAATAGGACCTTTAAACTAACCTTCGATATGGTTGTGTTTAAAACCCCTTTGAATGATTTGAAAAAAGCAGTCTGCCATCTGTCAAGGTCCCATTGAAACTGGAAGTCCTCTTCCCAAGCTGTTATGAAGGCGGATTTCTCCAAGGGCCGGGTAAGGGCTTCATAAATGTCGGAGATACCCCCCTTTTGTTCAACAGGCTGACCACACCACCATCCATAGGTGGTAAAACTAGGGGGGAGAGGTTTCTCTTTCCAATTTTTGTGTAAGAAGTTGGAAATTTGGCCAAAGTGCGTCTACATTGCTGGTTTAAAAAAAAAAAAAAAATAGTGCTACATAGTACATTTGCACCTTGCTGTGCATTTCTTGCACAAAATTAAAAAGTGCTTCTACATTGCTGGTTTAAAAAATAATATAAATGTGTGCTAAACAGTACATTTGCGTCCAGAATGAAGAGAGCATCAAATAAGGGACGTGGTCGTGGTGCTGCTGGTGTTGGTGGTGTTGGTGAAGCTCCTGTTGCAAGGAGAGGACGTGGTCGATCTGTGCCAGCTACACGCACAAGTGAAACACCTTCCTCAGGTGCGAGTAGCCGACAGAACCTTCAACGTTTTATGGTAGACCCGAATGCCGCACAACGAATGGTGAGGCCAGTACAAGTACAAGGGATAGTAGATTGGGTGGCTGACAATGCCTCCAGTTCCTTCACATTGTCTCCCACCCAGTCCCTTGCTGAAAGTTCCACCGCCACTTCCAATGTTGCCAACCTCCCGCAGCCTTTTTTACTGGCAAAACATGAAAAATTTACTGGCGGAGCACATTTTTTACTGGCAACCTGAAAAATAACAGAACTCCTATTAAAAACTAAGACAAAACTAAGATTTACACTTAATAAGTCAGCACAGCATGACAAATTATCAGACCCTGATATTTATAGACAGTTGTAAAAATCACTGATTTTTACCAACTGTCAGTAAATTTACTGGCGGCTGGCAACACTGATATGGAGTCATTATCCAGAGCCAAAATGGAACATTCATATTCCAGGACAGATCAACCAAAATGAATTTAAAATGAAATATCAATGTCAAAATAAATCATTTAAAAAGAAATCAAAATGCTATAGCGAACACAGAATCTGGTTCCATTATCAATCCATGACATATGGGATCTGTATTTCCTGGCACACCTCCCTCATCACAATGGTAGAACAATCTCATTTGCTTGAAATGGGATCATGTTGATGGATGGATGGATGGAGAGGTCCCATGCACACATTACACAGCATATATAGAATACATCCATGCCATGTAGCCTTGTCACCCCGATGTCCCGGCTCCGCTGGACTGTAGGATGAGCGGTGACAGCAGAGAGAGGGGCCCGGTGGAGCCTCCCCTCCTCGTTGCAGGCTGCAGTGTGGGCTCATCTCTGTAGCGTGTGGGTGATGGTGGGGATCGTCCCTGCAGCTTGGCACTCGGCAGGCTTCGGAATGGCGGCGGGCGCTGCGCATGCGCAGTTGCACTGTCGGCCCGCAGCCATCCTTTTTACGGGCACCGCTGTCCGTAACGGACATTCGCGGACAGCCAGAAAATAGACTGGGATTTACTGGCTGTCCGCGAATTAACGGACGGTTGGCAACACTGGCCACTTCCACCTACACCGCCACGGTCACCGCCTCCTCAACCTTCTACTCCATATTCACCTCCTCCTCCATTTTTTATTTTTTTTATGTGATTTTAAGTTATTTCCCTATCCACATTTGTTTGCAGGGCACTTGTCCTACTCTTACCCCCATTTTGCTTCCTTTTGCAGCCCTCTAGCCCTTTCCAGGACTTTTTTAGAGCCATTTTAGTGCCCAAAAGTTCGGGTCACCATTGACTTCAATGGGGTTTGGGGTCAAGTTCGGGTCAAGTTCAAGGCCCGAACTCAAACTTTTTTGCGAAGTTCGGCCGAACGCGACGCACCCGAACTTCCAGGTGTCCGCTCAACTTTATTGCCCTGTATTGTATCTGATAAGGCCAGGGGACTACCTATAGACCAGAACTTCAGGGAGAAGAGGTCAGCACCAGAGTGGAGATTTACTCTAAGCCTAGGTTCAAAGGCTTGCACAAAACATACTGGAATTGTATTACTTTAGGAAGATAAGCATCCTCCATGTGGTTTCCAATGAAGTCTATGGAGCAAAAAATCACACTGCACTAAACTCGCACAGGACCCTTTTTCAAAACATTGCATCAGATTCGCACACATTGCATATTTGTTAATTACCTCCATAGAAATTCATGTTATTTCACTTATCATATGATTGCATGCATTCTGGAATGCATCAGAAATTGCATCAGTGTGAACCAAGGCTAATTTCTTTAGTGGGCCTTTAAATAGGTAAACCTATGTATCCACCTTTGCTCTGATAGAAATCTGTGTAATATATAATGCAGCATGAAAAATTCTCACACTAATTACTGTCTGTGAGCATCGAGTTGGTTTTGAGAGTATTTGTAAGTGATGGCAAAAAATTGTTCCATTTATGCCCTGGTTACAATCAAAATAAAGATAAAATGACAACCCTTAATGCTGTTACAACACACAAAAGTACACAACAAAAGTATACCACACGCACCTTGTGTAGTAATGCTTACCAGTCCTGTAAATGTTTACTCCAGTCTTTGCTTCCTTGCAGAACTACTGTCCTTGTTGGTATCCAACACTTTTGGGAGTTTCAGATACCTTTTGCCACCCATCAGACCACTGTATATCAAATGTGTCCTGTGTTAACACAGTCGCTGGTGGGTGGAACCATAGCATGCAAAGGGCATCCAACAGCTGCGTACAGCTTTTCTCACCCTTGGTAGCTCATGTTCACAGATCTTTCCTAATACTCCAGATATCCCAAAAATACTGCTTCTGTACTTTGTACCAATTAGACAATTTCCAAAACTTTATAGTCCTCCTTCCCTCAATCCTTCCTTCCTTTGTAGAATTTAGGGCTCTTTCACACATACGGACCGTTTGGGTCAACCTGTCAGTTTTTCAGGCGGACCCAAACGGACGATCCATGTACTTCTATGGAACGACGGATGTCAGCGGTGACATGTCCGCTGACACCCGATCCACTCCGATCCATCAGAAACAGACGGATGGAAGCCCTATTTTCCATCCGTCTGATGGATCAGATCGGATGAACACGGACAGACGGTCCGTGTTCATCCGATTCTCCATAGAGGAGAATGGAGCTCTGACAGGTCAGTCTCCTCACTCCGTGCAGAGACTGTCCTGTCATCCGTCAGCTCAGCGGGGATAAATGGACGGATCCCCGCTGAGCAGCGGAGCCCGTCAAAATGGGCTCCGCATGTGTGAAAGAGCCCTAACTTATTGTAGTTATTTGTTTTATTTCTTCATTATACCTGCATTACCTACAGTGAGCTGATTTTGTGTCAGGCTAAACAAAAACATACCTACTGGACCATCCTGAGATATCATTGAAAACCCAGTGTCCTGCAGATTCAGGCTAAATCCTGGAGCCAAGTGCTTAACCACTTTTGTACCGCCGGACGTCATATGGCGTCCTTGGGTTTGAGTGGAGATATCTGAATGGTGCCTGCAGCTGCCGGCGATTCTCTTTCAGATAAAAGTGATCTTCGTGGTGGATTCGGCGCAAGATCACTTTTATCGGTGGTGGGAGAGGTGCCCCCCTCTCCCGCCACTTTCCCGTCATCTCCGCCACTTACAGGACTGTCGGCAGTGGCGGAGATGATCGGGTCCATTCCCCCCCTGCACTGGAAGCCGAGTGAGTGGAAGATGCCGTCCACTCGACTCCATAACATTGCAGGGCGGAAGCGACGTCACACGCCACTTCCGCCCAACAGTTTTAAAGGGCCCTTTTTTTTTTTTTTTTGCATTTAACTGTAAATATCAGATCTGAGGTCTTTTTGACCCCAGATCTCATATTTAGGAGGTCCTGGCATGGTTTTTCTATTACAAGGAATGTTTACATTTCTTGTAATAGGAATAAAAGTGATCTTTTTTTTTTTTAAATAACGGTGTAAAATGAAAACATAAAAAGTAAAATAAATAAGAAAAAAAATATTTAAAGCGCCCCATCCTTGCGAGCTCGCGTGCAGAAGCGAACGCATACGTAAGTCTCACCTGCATATGAAAACGGTGTTCAAACCACACATGTGAGGTATCGCCATGATCGTTAGAGTGAGAGCAATACTTTTAGCTCCTCTGTCACTCAAAACTGGTAACCTGTAGAAATTTTTAAATGTCGCCAATGGAGATTTTTAGGTTGCAAAGTTTGTCGCCATTCTGCGAGCAGGCGCAATTTCAAAGTATGACGTGTTGGATATCAATTTACTCGGCATCACATTATCTTTCACAATATGGAAAAAAATTGGGCTAACTTTACTGTGGTCTTATTTCTTCACTCAAAACAGTGAATTAAAAAACAAAAATGCGCTTGTAAGACTGCTGCGCAAATACGGTGCAACATAAAGTTTTGCAACGACCACCATTTTATTCTCTAGGGTGTTAGAAAAAATATATATAATGTTTGTGGGGTTTAAGTAATGTTATAGCAAAAAAAAAATGTTTTTATCTTGTAAGCACCAAGTCCACAAAATAGGCCTAGTGTTGAAGTGGTTAAGTTTGTGAATAAGCAGGAAGCCCCTCAGCTCAGAGCACTTACCATTCATTCACTGCCCTGTGCAGCTGAGGCTGCAGAGAAAGGACTGAGGAATCTCTGTCCTCAGTTACTTTTTCTGTATCAAAATGTTAAAATAATTTAGGGTTGGCTCACAATTTGGTCTCCGAAGAATGGCCAACATTCAGATTGCTTTTTAGAGAGCACTGGGCTGGTGGTAAGGAGACATTGTATCACCTTCTCATAACCTGCTTTGACCCATTCACTTGAACGGCTCACATTTGGCAGGAGGTATAATCCATGCCATGGCTGTGAAGCAAAGCATTGTGGTCACAGCATGTGTACACCCCTAGGTGCAGCTTCTGCAGCTTAAGGATGTAGCAGTTGAGGTGCCCAGGTGGTGCCAGATTGTCCCCTCTTGGCCATCATAATGTAACCACACTCACCTTTTAACCACAGTCACTTTTACACCACATCCACTTTTCACCACAGCAAGCTACAAACACCACAGGTCGCTCTCCCCCTGAAGTGTCCCTCATTCTCAGTTTCAAAAGTTGGGAGTTATGATCACCAATTGCATAGCGTAAGTAACTTCCTGCCTAATTATGATTTGAATGTACTATATGGGTGGAATGGGTGTTATATAATTGCTGATATTATTTGTTGATCTGGCAGATCAGATGTGAAACAAAATCTTAACTTTGTGTGTCCAGCATACCAGTTTAGAAGCAGAAATGCCTAATTTATTGTTATAATATATCTGCCCCAGCAACAATGGGTATGTTGTATGGTTTGTTACGAAGATTCAAGACTACTAATAATACCACTAATAAGTCCTGATGTGTAGTTAATTTTATATCTCCTTACAGCCTTATTGGCTTATAAATAAAATATATTCGTTATAAAATGGTATTTCTGACTTTTATTACTTGCAAACATTGTATTAAAAGTTGAAACTCTCCTTTGTGGCCTTGGTTATCATAGCAACATAACGTAGGAGGGAGTAACTGATCCAGTATTATAGCTTTGTAAGGCACATAAATGGCAAGATAAACCTCCCTTATAAAAAAATATTTCCATTATTCAATATGCAATTCAATTCTAGGAAAAATAAATGTGCGGTTATTTTTCAATCACTTTCGGTTACATTCTTTTTTGTCATGAATTCAAAAAAGAAGCAAACAGATTTGTTCATTCTCAGAATGCTTGAACGGCACTGGGAGGAATGGGACCCAGTGGCGACCTGTAATGCAGGGCGCAGGGGCGCCACCCCCCTAATCCATGCGTCTGGCCCCCTAATCTAGATGTGGGGCTCCGGACGCATGGATTCCAATGGGATCTTTTATTTTAGAAGCACGTGATTAGAGCCAGAGTCTTTAATAGGCTTCAAAAAAGGGTGGACTCTGGGTGCAGAGCACTGTGCCCCGAGCCCACCCAGTTGTGTCACAATAGCGAAATAACATTCGCTATTATGTTCCTGATTCTCCTCCCGGCCAATCAGGAAGAGGGTCCTGAGACCCATCACCCGATTGGCCGAGAGGAGAAGTGATCCTATTGGCCGCTGAGGAGGAGGAGGGAGCAGATGCAGGGTAAGTTCAGTGAAGCACCAGGAGGAGGAGACGCCGCCCGCCGCCCAGAGGAAGCGATGCCTATAACCTAGATGGGGGGGTGCCTGTGAACCGAACGACCAACCGGGGATGTGGCGGCGGGTGGATTTTTTGCCCCCAAAAAAAATAAATACCACCAGCCACCTCTGATGGGACCTTTCAAGCTGTTTAGCATTATTATAACTAATGTATATATAGTGCAGTACATATATGTTTTACTTATTAGCATTACAATTTGGATGAACTAGCTAACAAATTACTGAAGTTGGAGTTGAGCTTTTAAGCAAAACCATGCTTTGCCCATTTAAAGCCCAATGCACTTGGGTGTCATCCTTAGCTAAAAGCTTCCACAATGTCTTAGCTACTAATGTTTGCTTGCAGCTAGTGAAATCAAACAGAATTTAGAACGTCTGATCTGCCTACCTAATCCACATCACTGAAGTCATTGGACCAGTTTGACAGCCAGGCAACTAGAATTTCCAGGAGATGTCAGTAATGGCAGCCCACATATTTTCTTTTTTCAGTGCAGTTTCCTTACAGATTTTGTGACAGCTGCTATAATAAAAGGTATGTGATGTTTACACTGTGACACATTGCTCTTTTATTCATCCTTAGGCAAGGTGCAGAGAGAGGTCGCGTCAACCTCTGATCAATACTAAGCAAAAAATAAATGACTATTTTCCTCTGCGCCATTGACTTTTGCTTATAAAAATGCAGGACAGAGTTTGTCAAGCTCACGAGGAGTCATATCTTTGTGATATTTGTAAGTCATACTTATTTATTGTGACATTCTAGTTATTAGCTGCAATGGCCAGGACCTCTAGAACTTTCCTTCAATGTCCCATTCCTTTTCCGTCTTTGACTGGCTGTGAGGAGAACACTATACAATCAATTTCCTCTGTGAATGGGATCAGTAGATTACCTGTCAGCCACATTGTTAACAGGTGGGCTTTGAGTGAAATGAATGGCCGCACTGCCAAAACCTGCCCTTTCTCTATTTCACAATATCTCTTTCTGAAGGTCTGAATCACATCCAAGTCAATACCTATCTCCTCTGATCTCCCAATAGAGCAAATTGCCATATAACAATGTAAAAGGGTTAGATTGAATACTGTATGCAATAGATCATACACACAGGTGTCTAAAAGGGGTACTCAGTCTACATAAATAATGCCCTCTGAGCATTCCCTAGAGCCTGTGCTTAAAAAGTTGCATGAAAGTGGCATAAAAAACAGTAAACAGCTCTTTATTTGTGTTCCATGACAGTAAAATTACCACTGAGTACAAGGTCTTCTGGCGTTTGGTTATGTGGAAGCCAACATATTCCCTGGAATTTATAAAGACTAGGGCAGAAACTTATTTTCAAACGTGTCACACATACATCCTGATAGTGGCACAGCGTGCGCCAAATTCATTTACCTGCAAGGCTATTTAAAAGCACCTAAACATATTAAGTAAATAAGCCGAAATATGGGGATTTCGCCACACTATTGCCATATGGTGCTTAAGCCCACTACTACGCCACAGTACCCCCTTCAGTGGGTCCTACACTAACCATAGAATGAAAGATCCTGTCTCTTAACCATGGGTGAAATACACCCCTCTTTATGGGAGAACTAAAGGACTCCTCCTATAATCCAGGTGGACGCTGATTATGAGGGAGGATGGGGTGCTCCAGCCCAAGGGATCTGGTCAGGATCCATGCAACAAACAAACAAATACTTGGGGGGCACACAATAACAGTACATTACATTAAAGATGATGCTGCTGTAAGACAATACAAACAGAACAGCATAGCACAGCGCACACATGCACCACTGAATGGGGTACTTTGGCGTAGTAGTGTGCTTAACCCCTTCCTTACCGGCGTATAGTAAAAATACGGCAGCAAAGGTGCATTCCCCATCCTGGGTGGACGTCATATGACGTCCTCCCGTTTTTGCCACTCTGCGGGCCCACAGGGGCTCGCATCACGGCGATCGGGGATCGGGCGTGTCCCCCTGGACTCAGCCCATCCCCGATCGGGGCAAAGAGTCAGTAAATTTGGCTCTTTACCACGTGACCGGCTGTCGCAGCCAATCATTTCCTATGTAACTGTATTCCCCCGTGCACGCCACTCGTGCACGCCTCTGGGGGGTGCGCAGCGCGGCGATCGGGGTTGCGGCTTGTCCCTCGGACAAAGCCCAACCCCGATCAGGGTAAAGAGCCAATGAAATTGGCTCTTTACCATGTGACCGGCTGTGTCCAATCACAGCCAGTCACAAAAGTCAACAAAGTGGCGGTAACTTGCTGCAAAACTGTGAGTTAGAGCTACTGTGGGATTACTGTGCCAGATTGCCCCCTGAATAAAAGAGGACCTGTCATCGCTAGCCCATCAGAGTACCTGTCTGTGAGCTCATCTGGAGTACCTGTCTCCCCATCTGGGGTACTTGTACCAATCAGAGTACCTGTCACCCCATTTCGGGTACCTGTCCCCAATCAGAGTACCCGTCACCCCATCTGAAGTACCTGTCACCAATCAGAGTACCCGTCACCCCATCTGAAGTACCTGTCACCAATCAGAGTACCCGTCACCCCATCTGAAGTACCTGCCACCCCATATGGGGTACCTGTCACCATCAGAGTAACCGTCACCCCATCTGGAGTACCTGTCACTCCATCTGGGGTACCTGTCACCAATCAGAGTAACCGTTACCCCATCTGAAGTACCTGTCACCAAAGTACCTGTCACCAAACTACCTGTCACCAATCAGAGTACCTGTCACCAAAGTACCTGTCACCAAAGTACCTGTCACCAATCAGAGTACCTGTCACCAATCAGACTACCTGTCACCAAAGTACTTGTCACCAGAGTACCTGTCACCAGAGTACCTATCACCAAAGTACCTGTCACCATGAGACTAACCACTGTCCATGGGGTCTACCTCACTGTCCATGAGGTCTACCCCACTGCCAATGAGACTACCACTGTCCATGGGGTATAC